>VXBB01022067.1:98263-114137 GCA_013399915.1 Illadopsis cleaveri | reverse complement strand
CTTATAAAGTGTTTTAAAAATTGTTTTTTATGGTTTTTTTTTTTTTTTTTTTTTTTAGTTGGTTTTAGTTGAGTTGAGTTAAAAAATAAGCAAGCTGCATGGAAAGGGTGAACATATACCCAGGAAATAGTTTGCTGATAACATAGGAGCCTTCATGTCTGCTGGGTGGTGCCTTAAGTTTTCTTAACAAAGAAGTCAGTGTTAGTTCTTCAAATAAAAGTTACTTTTTGCACTCACATAACTGAGGCTGAGAATTTCCAAGATGAAAAACTTGGCATTTTATTTATTTTTCCTTTTTTCTTTTTAAAAATTTTTTAAAATGGAACATAATTTGAGTGGGATCTCCTCTCCCTCCAGCAAACTCCTACCCCCCACATTGCCCTCTCCATCTTATTAGGATTACAGTATCCCAAAAACTCTTTAGTACTGTGAGCAAAGGAAACAAAAATGGCTTTACATTATGAACTGAACAGAGATTAAGTTATTGGAGGCCTTGAAATAGCTCAATCTCAACTTCCATTCCCATGAGGTTATCCACATAAAGTTGCTGTTTAGTACAGGGTCAGTGTGATGAAATTTATTTGTTGAGTCTCTTCAGTGCCAAAGCTTTTGCCAACAATCTGATCTACCTGATAGTGGTACTATTTCAAAAATGTCCAGTCAGTAACAGAAATGCAGTATCTGTAGAGTTTCAAAGACAGCAGTAGTATATGGGATCAGGGCAAAAAAATAAAAACAAAAAAGTCTCTCCTTTTAATAAATGCATATAATGATTACTTAGAGAATTTAAAAGCTATGAAAAAGTAGATATTACTTTTTCATTTCACATACCACCCCTGCTCCTAAGCATGTGGAATCATTTTGTTTATATGACTCCATCAGTGGATTGTATTGGATGTGCTTGTGTCAGCTGCTATATAAAATAATTAACTCCTAGCTGGCCCTTTCAGATAAAAGTTAATTGCAGGGAGAGGGTGCAAAGAGTTAAGACAGCACGGACTGTGGATCTTGCATACGTTGTCCATTTTTTTCCTTTTGCTTTATTACATTTAAAGAGTTCTCCGCCTAACCATTTGCTGTACTAAAAAACCTGAAGTACTGTATATCTACATAAATTATACATAAGATAAAGGCTTAGGAAATGAAGTCTTGTCATTTTAAGTACACGTGTTGTAAAACTATATATGCTTGTAAAGGTTTTGGTTCAGAACTGAGCAGAAACACTAATTAATGTGGTGGTTTCACATTCACTCAATTTAGTGTCTGCTCAGTTTTACTTTTGCGAAATAGGATTTTGGAGAAAAAGGCAAAACAGGCCCTAACTTAAGGTAAACAGATAATTTATTAACACACAGTAAGGGAAAAGAGAGTGGAAAAAAAAAAAAAAGAAAAAAATGAAACTTTCAAAACCCTTCTCCTTCCCCGACAAATGTTCACTTTTCTACAAACAAAAGCTGTGATTTTCAGTCAGTTTCACCATTTAAATATAGTCTTTCATCAATTCTTTAGAAGAGGAATCTCTTAGTTTACCATGGAACTTTCTTCCACTGACAACTTAGAACAGTTCTCTTGTGGGTTTTCCCCCACCTGGGGGAAACCTGCTTTCATGTGGTCTCCTCCCATTAGCAGTTTTTAAAGCTGCTCATGGGTCATGGAACTCAGGCATCTGGGTAGTCACCTTTTAAAGATAAGCAACTTCAAAGGCAAAAGATTCTTCATTTCAAGGAACAGAGATGTCTTCTCACTTCTTTTGCTGGTGCGGGAGCTTCTCATCTCTCTCTCTGTTCAGGCATCTCATGAGACCACAAGAATCACAGACTCTAATGTAATATTACTCAGCTCATCACAAACACCTTTGCTCAAAAATCCACAAATCATCTCTCCAAGTGCATATTTTTATCATGATTTAAAGGACAATCTACCTATAGAGTTCATTTCCATAGCTCAGACAAGAAAGTCCAGCCAGCAGGCAACTTCTTCATCTTTCCTCTAATTAATCCCTTTCTCACTCTCTCCATCTGACTGCTATGCTAAGTCTTCTCTATGTTCAATCATTTTATTCTCACTCCGGGAAGAGCCAGTGCTGTGGAAGTTCCATCTGCTGGCAGGAAAGGGTTAAAGCTTGCCCAGAACTGTGGTGGTCACGTGACCTCTGCTGGGCGGCAGCCTCCAAGATTTCAAAGGCCGTGGGGATGGGGAAAAAAGCTCAGGCCGACAGATTTCAGAGCAGCCCGGCTAATGGACTGGGTGGCTAATGGGCCTCCTGCCCCTACCCCTCAGTCTCATCCAGGCTTTGGGCCAGCTTCAACCCCCATTGCGGGAGCAGCATGGTGTTTCGCCGCTGCTAAAAAACCCAATCCGGGCCAGGATGGGGGCACATCATCCCGTCCCCTGGCTCAGGCGTCACCAGGCCCGGGCAGGCCGGGCCATCCCGGCCTCCCCCAAAGGAAAGAGCCGGGACTGCCTTACCTCCTACAAGTGCAGGCAGAAGAGAGAGATCCCAGGCTTCTTTCTAGCTTTTAAGGCTGTGTGGCCCAGAAGTCTATACCTGCACTCAACTGACTATTTTAGTTGTCAATTTCAAAGGAAATCACCAACTGCTCCACACCATCTGTGCTAAACCAACACCATGCTTTTATTTAGTCTCCAAATTGCATTTTATTTTTCAAAATCTTTCATTACCAGCATCAAATGAAATTATGATAATCTTCTCTTTGTTTAATCATCTGTGAAATGAGTTTATGGCAATGATTTCCTCTAAGTCAGTATCACATCAAAACCCCAGAGTGTATGGGAGTGGTGCGACTGTGTTAGCTACAGACAATTCATTTTCCCATTTTGCATTTTATGAGGAATATATATATACAGGTATAGGAATACCACAAGAAGCTTTCCACTAAGCAATCTGCCTTTATTTTGCTGAAGACTAATATGAAACCTTGAGAAAAGTCCATCATATCCTTGCCCACCTCTGAAGCTTGGAATGGATCAACTTGAGATGACTAAAATCACCCTTTTCAAAAACCTCACTGCTCTGACCTGCTGTCTTACTGCACACTCTAAAGCAGTGCGATTTGACCATGCTTTCTGCCTACATGCAAATACTAGCCAAAACTCTTAAAAAAAAAAAAAAACCAAAGAAAAAGTCAACGAACTGCTTTTCTGTTCTCAGTTGTGTGAAATAGGGCATTTACAACACAAAGGCCCGTTTTCATATGTTCCATTGCAAAATAAATGTCTGGCAGGAAGAAAAGTTCTCCATCTGTAGTTTCAAATTTTGACATGCCCAGCCCAGCATGGTGTATCAGCCGATAACATTATGGCAGCTTCTTGCTCACCTCAGCTGATCAGTGTGCTCTGACCTATTCAGAGGGTGTATTTTACCTGTTGGTTCACCTTCACACTGAGGGCTGCGTCTTCATGACTGCCTGTTGCATCCAGGCTGCTTCAGCAATCCTGCAAGACAGAGCTATCCTTCTGCAGGTGTCTCACAGCTGTAGCAGGGAATAGAATTGTATTTATTAAAGTTTACGGTTAACTCTCACTTGGTAAACATCAACCCTGCCTGGTAGGGATGCTTTTCCTCTTTTCCCCTAGTCCTCAGGTTTTGGCTATAGGAGATTCTCTTTTGTTTAAAGATTTCAGAAGGGTCATGGAGGCTTTTTTTGTCTGAGATGGTGTTGTCTAAATATAATACAAAACACTTTCAACTGCCAGTACTTCTTGGAAAGAGCACCTCTGTGGCAGGAATTTTTCAGGCTCCAGCAAGGTAGGCTCTAGTTTAAGGAAAGCAGACTCATGAAGGCAAAATCACAGTGGCAATGAGTCACTCTCTGTCTGAGCTCCCTCGCCTTGGTCTTGGGTAGCCATATTTCGCAAGCTGCTGGTGTATCCTAGTTAGTGCCTTGAGATATTTTGGCCCTGATTTTTTCTTCACCCAGAGAATGGCAAAATTTTTGCCTATGTAGCTGAGAAGCTTGAAGCTTCTCTTTTGTAAGACTGCACATGTTTAGACAGCAGATTTTGAAAATAAGATGGAGAATGTGTCAAGTGCCTGCAAGATATACTGTAACTTTGTTTAAGACAGGTTAGGATTGAGGGTGGGGCTCACAGTCATGGTTCATGCCAGGACTGTTTGTCATAGTAGCAGTATGAGCAACATGTACAGTGTTGTCAGTATTATTTTAGGAATTTAATCAAGGGCCATATGCTGACTCAGTCACAAGGGGATGATACAAATCTCTTCTGAGTACTACTCTCATAGAACTTGTTCTCACTCTTTCTTCCTAGCCTACATTCCTTTTTTATGCTAACGTCCGAATTCTGATTATATTCTAAATGATTTTTTTCTGTGATGTCTTGATTGTCCCATTCTTAGTATGTTCTTCTGATTGCAATTAGAAACCAGTAACACTTAATTCAAACTAGTGGTGTCAGAGGATTTGAAAAATCCACATGTCAAGTGACAAAATTTTTTTAAAAATTAAAAATCAGTATTTCAGGAAATTTCAGTCTTACAGGTTTCTGTGTTTTAACAATTAACATTAGAGCAGTAAATGATTATAAATGTTCAGTTTGACAGTCTTGATATGGACACTGGTAGTTCAAATGCATGTCATCCAACCCTTCACCCCTTTGTCTTAATGATAGACTCTTGGTATTTTCTCCTAAAGCTTATTTATCCTATTGTGTGTTAAGTTTCCTATGCCAAATTCTCTAGGTCTGTTTTCATAATTTACATGATAAGATAAACATTATTTGTCTGCTGAGCAACGTTAAATTGCCTGCCACTTGCTTTATGTTTAATCTGTTGCTTCAAATAAGATAGAGCAGATACAGCGCATGAATAATATCAGAAATTTATTTTTGTGGACTGCAGATTGATGGAGTTTTAAATCAAGTAATCATTAATTAGTCTAGAGCAAAGGCTATTGATTTTATCTGTTTAGTTCCCCTGCTTCTACTGTCCTTCTTGTAAAGGCTTCTGCAAACAGGCCCACATTGATTGGCATCCTAGGCTTGTGCTGAGCCAGTGCTCCAGTCCACTCTAAGATGAAGCATGCTGGAGAGGCTGGGGAGTTCCCAGTGAGCACCCTTGCCTACTATGTGAGGTGAAACCCAGGGAAACAGCATTAGATCTGAGGCAGCCCTGGCCAATACAGGGGAAAAGGCGATCTCTTCTGTAACTTGGCTGTAGGCTTCAAAGACAGCCCAGGCACAAAACAAGCTGGCACCATGGGGGCAGGCATGCTCGTGGATTCACAGCCATTCCACCTGCAGAGGCAGGAGGTCAGCAGCTACTGATTCCTGGACCTGTTCCAGCTTGTCAGCTTCCTCCAAGGCTGACAGAGAGCAGCTGCAGTCTTGGTACAGGGAATGAGGATCCAGGCAGAACCAGTGCCACCTTAGAGAGCTAAAAAGAGAGGCCGTACAAGGCAAATCTTTGAGAGTCTAAAAGATGAGCTGAGGCTGTTGTCAGACACGTTGTTTGGTAAATTTGGGGTTGTGTTCACATTCCATAGACGTGGAAACACAGAGATAGTGTATGTCACCAGATGGATAAGCATTAATATTGAACAACAGCTGGAATATGTTTCTCACAAGAGATTTGACCTCTGTGAAACTGCAGCCCTCCAGAAGGGAAAGTGTGAAGTGGAGGGTGACTTGTTATGTTATACTTGGGTGCACTTTGGTGAGCAGCAAACCAGTGTGGAGAACTGTGCCACTAATATGCAAAAGAGCAATAAGCTGGAAAAACAAATATAGGTAACTTGTTTTAAAGGACTGTGTTCCTTTCCCTCTATGTGCCCTCACACCCCACCTCCCTGCATTCTCGAGCACCTCCCCAGAATGATACTACATTTAAAAAAAAAGTTGAATACTTCAAGTCCAGGTATTATGGTGTGACGTTTCTCATATGAATGGGCTAAAGAGTTTTCTATCCAGTACAGAAGAAACACATGGAATTTTGTATTTATAGGAGAGTATATAGCATAATTTGAATTTTTCTGTCCTCATAAAACTGAGAGACAGAATTAGTTCAGGAGGATATTGTGCACTTTTCCTGTTGAAAGGTTTGACGTGATTACTAGGAGGAAGAGAAAAATGGGCAGTGGAACAGCATGAGAATTTGAAAACTAGAAATTAACATGTTCGGTTATTCAAGTCAGAACCAAACAAATGGTAATTACGAACTCCAAGTACAGCAATGAAGGGCTCACTTTCGTTAAAAACTAAACAAACAAAAAACCTCCATGCAGCTCTCTGTTGATAATTGATCATTTCGAGACTGCAGTTTCAAAATATTTAAGAGAGCTTTGCCCTTGTCCTGGAAAAAATCAGGTTTTTGCTTCATTAGTATATTTCTCACAGTGATTTATGGCATTGCAATTGCTGTAGCTTGGCATGTATGTAGCTGAAGGCCATGTTTAGAATTATAGTGCTCAAATGTTTTTGTTTTAATTAATTTTGTGTTAAAATCATTTAGAGCTACTTGGCCCAGATACCTTCCCAACAGAAGACTTCATTTGTCCATGTGATATTTCCTGATAAAAGAATAGTTAGATAAATAAGCAACAACAGAAAAAAAAACAACAACAAACCAACCAACCAACCAAACAAAACAACAAAAAACCACACACACACAAAAAAACCCAAAAAACAAAACAAAAACAAACAAACAAACAAACAAACAAAAAACAAACAAAAAAACCAACCCCAACCTGCCAAACATCAGGCAAATTTTCATACAGGCATTCCTTTCTAAGTTATCATCGTCATCATCAGACATCCCCTCAAGTCCTGCAATGATATTGTTGATTTTGTATTATGAGAATAAGACAAGTGCCTGGAGGTACTACAAATAGCATAGCTGGGTTAAGAAAGCCTGCAAATTGTGGCAGTAATTTCCATTAAAATTTTTTAATTACCACATGGATCATGCCAAGAAACTATTGCAAAATATGGATAGTTTGATTTGTTTTGTGTCTCCAGGGTGTGTTGTAAAATGGGAATCTGGTACTATTACCTTTTAAAAAGAGTTTCTGTCATAGACTAACACATGATGCTTACAGTGCCAGTGGTATTCTGCTAGGTCAAGAAAAGCGACTGGTGAGCCAAACAGTCTCTTGTTTAGCCGATAGAGGAATTTTTTTCTCATTTGCTAATTTACTTCTCCAGCAGAAACCCCTTTTGGCATATTCAATTTAGTAAGATGCAGCCATCTTCTGAGGTGTCCCGTGTTCCATTGCCTCACTTCATAAGGGAGGTATAACACATGACACTTTAAAGGGGAGGTAGACTTTACCCTGAACTGAAGAAACATGCATATCAGCAGGAACACAGCTGAGATTTCCCAGAAACCAAACTCCATATGTTGTCTCTTCTTCCGCTATATTGTGGTGGGCAAATACAGCTGGGAAGCTAGTGTATTTTTTAAATTGCATCTTTAAAACTTTTGAAAACTTTAAAACAATCCAGACTACATAGATTCATCTGCTCTCCTGCCATTCAGTGAGTCATGACTCGGTGTTGTTTTGGCTTTTCCAGTGTGAGAATTTTGATTTATCAAGATTTTCGACCCTGTCACAGGACATTAAAATTACCAAGGATACAAATTCAAGGATTATTTTGTCAGGGTTTTGTCATTTAGCTGTAGATTGAGTCCTGTTAAAAGGTTTTAAATGCTTCACATCTGCTGTACCACAGCACAGCAAAACAGAGCTGTGTCTGGAGTTTAAAGTGTGGTTACAGTCAAAAAAGTGACTGAGAAAATGGCATGTTCTTAGTCAACAGATCCGTTCTTTATGTGTATTACCACTTTCATATGCATGCTTGACTTGTGAGAGTAAGACTGTTGTTACGTTTTAATCCCTTTGCCTGTGCAGTACCTGCAGGCCTATGGGGAGCAAACTAAGGAATGCTTTCTTGCACATCACAATCAGATTCCTTGGTGAAATCCCAGCATCAAAATCTTTTGCCATAGAGAGGGTGCATGAGACAACCTAACTTTCAGAGACATGGCTGATGGCATAATACTGGTTAACCTTGCTTCCGTTTCCATTCCCCTTCACATGCCTAGAAAAAAACAAACCAAAACAAACCCCAGCCCAAAACCAAGCACACGTACCATCTTTTTAGTTTCAAACCAAATGAATTTGATCTGGAAGTAATTGAGAAACAGTAAACATGAAACCCTACTGTGACATATTTATGGAGTGATATATTCAGAAAATGATTGCGCTTAAATAAAATAAGTTCAAAGACCAGTAATCAAAACCAAATATGGTCAGTCCATCTTCCAAAGGAAAAAAACATAAAAAACCCCCCAAAACCAAAAACACCCTGAAACTAGCATTTCTTGAGTTGGATTGATATTTGTATATGAGTGGTAGCGAGCAAATGATAAAATGGTAGGATTTGAAGTAGAAAAATTATCATCAGAAGAACAGAAAGCCTGAGGCAAAATTTATGTATTGGCTTTCATCATTTATGTTATTACTGTTCTAGAAAAACTAAGCAGAGACTATCCCCTCTCCTTTCCTCCTTGGACTGCTTTAAGAGTTTGTAACACAGTAGTGAGCAAATCACTGCCATAATTCAATCCTAGCACTTTTCCTCTCTGCTGCAACTGGCCAGCTCAGCTGAGGTTGCAAACTCATTTTTCATAAGTCATTTTTCTCAACTGCATACTCCTGGACTGCTCTGTCTCATGGGGGTAGGGTGCGTGGGCATGGGTTTCTTGCAATCCCCGAGGTAAGTAGATGTGCTCTGGTTTGGGCTGTCTGCAATTACCAATGTCAGGTAACGTTTTAGTCCCTCACATTCTTGCAAACTGTGAACTGTATGAGAGGTGATGTGTAGGAGGGTGAAAATTATATCTGTGGAACTTTCCAAGTGAATTTCCACATGTGGAAAGGCTGGAAGAAGCTGTAAATTGGAGAAACTTACATTCACATAAGCCCTTTAAACTTTCTTCTGAATCCATTTCTATGTCTTATTAGACCAAATTTGAAAGCCTCTTTTCTGTGTTGACATGCTACTAATTTGTCAATTTGTGTATTTTGAAGTGAGTGGGGAAGAAGGAAGAGACTAAAAATTTTGATTAATAACTTTCATCTTTCTTGCTTTAGGAATTATTACTCTTCAGCTGCCATGTGTTCTTTCCTACAATATTTCACTTGCACTTGTTCTGTTTTCTTCCTGTGATGGAAGTCTCGGTGGAAAGTACTATGTCATGTAAATAATATACACATGACAGTCTATTATTTTGTAAGGTTATTAATCCCCGTAGAGTTGAGAGCTTTCTGGTTTGCCTTAATGTAAAATCCATAAGCATGTTCCCACACAGAGAAACTTTCAGACTTGTATATCAAAAAGCTTAGTAAAGCTCTTTCATGAGATTTCCTGAGAAATTAAGAAAGTTAAAATCCTGCTGATAAACTTTGAGATGCAGATTGGAATTCAGACAGGCTTCCCTTTTAGCTCTGCATAACTACTCGCAGATATTTAAAAATTACTGAAGCCCCTGCTGTTTCTAAGTTTGGTGTGCGTTAATGAAGCGTTGAAGAAATCAGTTTTAATTGCAGATGGCACCAAAACAAGTTGTCCCTCTCAGGAACAGTGAAATATTAATGTAGGGAGTTGGAATCAAGCCATCATGGAGTACGAAAGAGGTGTTCCCAAGGCCTCATAGCTCTACATAAGTAATGTCTAATTCCTGCCTCCTTTACTATGTATCCTTTCTAAATTCTTCACAAAGCTGCTAAGGTAGAAATACGTGTGTTCTTGCAGAGAGTTTTTTCTTGAGTTGTAATTTTCCTGAGAGAAATTCTAAGTTACACCTGTTTTACTGTAAATGCATAAAATCAGAGTTTCAAAGTGTTGTAATTAGATAAAATCAAAATAAAGTCAGATCCTCTTTCTGGGGACTGTTTCTACCCCAGGTTTCTACTTCCTAGCTGCTTCTAGAAAGTCTTGCTGTACTAAAATGGGAAAGAGCCTTTTCTTTTTCTTCCTGAGATAGAATTTTCCTCTTTCCCTATAATTCTCACCCTTTATTTTTACAATCACTGAACTGTTCACCCCCTAAAAAAAATTAAGTGTAATCACCTGCAGCCAGAGGCTCAGAAACTATAATCCTAGTGATAGCAGTCTGAGAAATCTGTCATTGCCTGGAAGGAAGAACTCTGCTATCGCCTTCTGTTATCATTTTTGAAGCAGTTCCTTTTTCTGCAGGATCTATAGGTTAAGAATCATAAAGTTTGTAGCAACCATTATTAGATAACAGTTACAGTATCTCCCTGAAGGAAATAACTCAGGAGAAGTAAAAGGAAAAGCCTGTAAACAGAAAACTGAACAGCCCATTTAATGGACACTTGGAAAAAAGAAAACAAAATTTCTTGCATAAAGGTTGAATAAAAGGAAGCAGTAGATAATGCAAGCTGTGAAATATTTTTCCTTCAAATACACGTGATGCCCCATACTCACTTAATAATTCTTTGGCAAGAAAATAGTTGATTGCCCTCTGTCTCTCCTGTCCCATGCATCTCCAAGCTCTAAAATCCTTTCCTCAAGGGAGGGCAGGCAAAGCGATGCAAAACCTAGGGTGCTCTTTTTGGAGGTCGGCAGACTCATCCTGTTAACCCCAAAGAAGTAGTTAATATAGACAGTGAAATAGGCTCCAGTGACTCACAGCAATTCTCCTGTTTCCCTGCAAGCGGTCCCTGGGTCGGTGTCACTCTCTCTTGCCATCTCCTGAGTCCAACACACAGGTAAACCAGCTCAGGGCTGTGGAAGCATCACCACTTGACAGTCCATTCTGAACACACCAAGCAGTCTCTTCAATACCTCATCTACCCTGTACTGAATTCAACTTGAGAAAATAAGTTGGGAAGCTGAGCAACAAAACACATTTTCAAGACTACCAAATTAAAGGGTAAATGCCTGAGTATGAGAAGCATCACAGAAATAACAGTGAGAAAGTCATGTTCAAGCTGCTGAAAGTGATCTTTGTAAACACTGAACCTTGCATCCCCATGTTTTACAAAGATCACACAGAAGCAAACACCGCAGTGAATCTTAAGAACCAATTACATGTGTGGTTTACCTCTCTAGGTCTTTCCCAGTATTATTATCTCTAACAAAGGGGCCAGTGTTATAAAAATAGTCAGTGTTGGCTAAACCACTTGAATGCCATTAAGAGAAGTGTCTTCCTCCCTGGATTATAATCTAAAAGGTTTGACTATTTATTTATTTTTGTTAAAATTGTAGTAAAATTATAAATGGCCCTTAAAGTACCAGTAGCTCCTATGCATTAATTGTATGCCATTAGCTGTAAACAAAACAAATGAAAATTTTTGAAAAGTTTAGTAAGAATATTTGCAGTTCATATCAATCAGGGTTTTAAATGTGGTGTCATTTTGGTTTTGCTAGGTTTGGGCTTTTTTTTCTTTTACATTATAACCTCTCTAATGAGGAGGATGTTGGTGCTGAAAATACTGGCATCAACACCTGCTCTAAGTTTAAATTCCCTGCCCCTGGACACGTGTTCACATTTCTATTGGCAGAAATAGTATGAATTCTGCACTGACCTGGAATTTTGCAATTTTCTTCTTCATAGCAGCATGAGATCTTTAGGAAAGCCCCACTGGGGAATATTTTTCCATGTTCTTCCCTCCTTTTTCTACTTCTGGCACCATCTGGTAAATTGGATTTTGGTAAATTCCATAGCCACTCCTGTCATACTCTTATTTCATACTCTCAGTTTTTTCATTCCAGCATTCCCGTACTCAGTGCTCTCCAATGCTCATGCAAGCAGACTGGTATTCTTTTTTATTGGGTTGCTAAGCATGCCAGTGAGGATGTTTACTAAGGAAGGAAAAAGCCTGACACGACTGATAGATTAATAGAGAAGTGGTCCCAGATTTTTTAAGAGAGTCTGGAGGGGTTTATACTCCAGAATTTCATCTCTGGTGAATAATGTATTGAACTTTAAATGATTCCTGCACAGTGTCTTTGACTGATGAAAGGGACACTTCTCATAGAAAAGCAGCCATCAAAAGTTTCACATATATATGTGCAAATGGCCTTGGGATGGTTGCAGTGGGACTTCAGATCCTGCCCCAGTTTCATGCTGACCTCAATTAAATGTTTTACCAAATAGAATCAGCCAATTACACCCTGATTAATGTTCCTTACCTCAGACTGTATCTGAAACAGATTTTGAGTAATACAGGGAAAAAATCCAGTCTCGTTCTCAAGTAACATTGAAATCCTTTATTCTTGAGTTAAAACAAATTCATGGAAAGCTGACTTGTGGGCTTACAGAGGGTACCTGTTTATTGAATTGGATAGAAAGAAACAACCTTTCATTCACACTTAGTTTGAGACAAAGGTTTAATAAACATGTTCATCTCTGCTATGTTACAGCTGGGTACCTTAAGACTGTGGTCATGTATTATAGCCTCTTCTAGTACATCCCCTCACAGGTTTAGATATCTAATTTTTATTTTAGATTCCTTATCCTTGTAGGGACACAAGAATTAAGTAACTCGTATGTCTGTAGCTAACAGTCTTTGGATCTCTTTGCTTTCTGCTCTTGTCCATCCTTCACTCTTCCTGCCACAAATTTTGTTATTTAACTCATGGACATGTTCAGCCAGGCTTGGCAGGCAAATAGACATCTCAAAGATGGGCCGGTCTGTTCAAGTTTCTGGGGGTGATCAATTGAGTTGGGTAGTGAGCTCTGAAGGAAGATGCAGTAAGGATGAAACAGTAAGAACAGGTGTTATGACCTCTGCCTGACAAGGCTTCAGACCCCATTTCCTCTCTGTATAAGTGACTTGCGTTCTCTGGTGGATGAGAGACACCATCTAGGGTGTTGGCAACAAAATGGGAGGGAAGTGGGTTAATGCGAGTGGAAGTTCTTCATGAGACAAAAGGGACACATATGTAAGCATGCAGGTTTCATTAGTTCAGCTGTACCAGAATGACTTTAAATTACCTCTAAAATTGACATAGGTCCTAATTTCTTCAAAGAGTTTTTTTTCCCCCCCTCCAAGATACTCAGTTGCTGGTTTTGTTTTTGTGCACAGATATATTTCTTCTAGTTAATTTTCCTTTACTCATATGAAGGCAATTAACACAATCAAATACTTTGACTCAGTAGTTCCATCTGAAAGGCATGTATTTTTCTGTCAACAAGAAAAACAGTAGAATTCAAATCAGATCAGTTCTTCAGGATTACATTTTTTTAAAGATACCGTGCTTTTGATTTTATGAATGAAAGACACATGCTAAATGACATTTTAAAAGGAGCCAGTGTAAGGTTGGGGAAACGAGTCAGGATGACAATTTGAGAAAATAACATCAATCTGTGAGCAAGCCATTTTCACTATATACCAGTGTTTCTCAAAAGTGAAAATCCAAGAGGTAAAAACATCCCCTGGAATTTACTGAAACATTTCCCTTTCTGGTTATATCACAAGAAAACAAGGAAAAAAAAATCACGTAACACCATTAGCCTTGTGATGTCAGGAGTGGTGCCTAATATATGTATATCATCTATATATGTAGTTTTAGAAAGAAATGTCAGCCAGTAATTGCACCCTGTCTGTTGTTTTTGTTTAAAATTATTCAAACTCATTCCCAACAGACAGAAGCCTTCACAACAGATTGTTACTACCTTGTTATTTTCTAGATGTTTTTATTCTTCAAACCTAGATTATAATGATGAGGTTTTCACCCAAGACAAATTTTCATGATTCTGTTCTACTTGAGTTAATGGTTTTACATTCTGGACATGAGACAGTTACTGTCAGTTGTGAACACAAATCTTGTACAGATGAGCAGTTACTCACCCAGTGAATGGCTAGACTGATGGAGTAATGTGTAAAAAGTCAAAAGTCTAGTGCATAATTTGCTGCAGAAATTTGTTTCTCCATTTGAACCTTTCAGAACCTCCTGTCATTTCTAGTAATAATAAAAAGGTGAAATTTTGCTTCTTTCCTTTTTGGCTGAAGTCTTTTTGATTTTTCTATACTTGTATGTTATGAAGTATTTTATTCAGTGAATTATTTTTTTTAATGCCTTGAATTGCATATTTTCTACATTTCCCAAATTAGCCATGGTAAAAGTTACTTAACTTGTTAAAAAAGAAACTCTCTGCCTTTAAGTGACTTTTTATTTACTATCTGATTGTACTAATCTTAAGATTCAGTTCTGATTATACTTAAGAATCTCAGTGTTCTCATTAGCAACAAGAAAACAGCCTAAGTTTTAAAAAGAGACTAGTTAGGTAAAGATGGACCATACTTGGGATATGCAGTTCAAAGCATTCTCAGAGAAGCAGAGTTTTTGGAAGGTATTGTCCCTTAGGAATTTTCCATCCTCTTCAAATCAAGCATAAGAAACTAGTTGTTTTTGAAAATTAAACCAATGGTTCCAATTGCAGCTGGAGGCAGACTTCCCAAAAATTTCACAAGGAGCTTGTACTTGTGAGGGTTGGTTTTTTTTTTGCTGGATGCTATAGGATCAGGATATTCTGTCTCCTTATAATCATCTGAGCATTGGAATTTTTTCCAAAGTAAGGTATGTGTTCCAAGCTTTTTTTTTTAATCTTTATATAAGGTGATTGAGAGATGAGACTGAAAGGAAAGAAAAAATGGTATCACTCATAAAATAGTTACTTTTGGAGCAGATATGTCATCCTTATTGCTGAAGTCCTATTTTAATGGAGTGGAGCGCTGTTTTATTCTGTGAAGTGTGATTGTATGGTGTTGATTCAATCCCTGTGTCCACTTGAGTTTGAAGCTAATCTGCTGTAATTGCATAATTTACAGATGATTACTGAGAAATCCTCTATTGCTCTAGCAAAGACTTTCTGCATTTCTGGACTCTGTAGTATCAGGCCATCATTCTTGTGGTCCTCAGTCTTTCACAATCACATTAGTTTGGCAAATGCCCAAAAACATATTTAGTCATGAACTCATTACTGATACAACAGGCAACACAGGGCATGAAACACAATGCTGCCCACAGCATTCCTCAGTAATGTGTTCTGGAATGGTTATCTGTGATTCCAACTTGTTATTACTTTGGCACAGTTAAATAAATGGACTTGTCAACAAATAACAACCAGAAGCAACAGGCAACGTTTCATTCAAGTTATATCACTGCCCTTCAGATTTCATTGTCCATATGTGAAATACATTTTATTCTTGGGAAATAAGAAACATAGGGAAAAAACCCAATGTGTTTTTATTAGTGTTTGACAGTAATTCATGTGTTTGATGAGTAAAGGAGGCAATGATACCAGTCTAACACAGCAACACTATGGTAGCAAAACCAGTAGCTTCTACTCCATATATTACCAGTGAGTCAATGCTTCATTTATCCAAACTGCAGCTTGCCACCAAGAGATTCCTTTGACGCCAGTTTTTGTTCAAAACCAGCAAGAGGTGGCCATCCAGAATTTCAGAGTTAGAATTTAAGAATCACTCATAAAAAGTATGCTTATGATGTCCCTGTGCTTCCTTGTATCCTTTTTTAAATTATAGGGGAAAAAAAACTTCATTTTTGTAAGCATTTTGGAACCTGCTTTATTCCAAGTTACCGGAGTGCATGTCGGTAATAAGGACCAGTATGCCCTTCTCATCTGTTAAGAATGAATTCCTGGTATTTTTTTTTTCCACCAAGGACATGCGGGGAGCTGAGGCAGTGAGGCCTCAGTCCACCCCAGCTGCGTGGGGAGAGAATCTGCTAAAAAACTGCCAGAAGGCAGTATAGAGGGCTGAAGCAGCAAAGCGGGAGGGGGTACTCGCCGAGGAGGAAGACAAGACGGCCGCACGCGAAGCTGCCCCGCTCCTCCGCGGCG
>VXBB01022067.1:60723-98256 GCA_013399915.1 Illadopsis cleaveri | reverse complement strand
CCCGTGGCCGGGCCGGCCGCGGATACCGCACTGCATGGCCCCCCGAGCTGAGCCCTGTTTGCGGGGGGAGGCAGGGGCAGCGGAGGGAGCGGAGTAGCCGCCGTGTGCCTGCCTCCGCTTCGTGGCCCCATCTTGCTCCAGGTGGGCTAGAATCAGGCATTTGAATGCTAATAGAGTCCTAATGACCAAGGCTGCGCCCAGGCTTTTTTTCATTGTTTTACAAATGACTCCCCTTTTCTCTGGAACTATACACCCCGGCGACACCACAAAGGCTGACCATGCAAAACAGAGTCCCCCCACCAGGCCCTGGAGCATAATGGGAGCATATGTAGAAAGAAAAACTCCTCAAATAAAAAGACTAAACCCACAGAAGAAAAATTGGACGGCGACCCCAACCCGGGAAGGAGTGAAAGCATCCCCTGGCCCTGGTTTGGGGATTTCTGCCCTGTCGCCATGGCTTCGGGGAGACCCGGCAAGTGTGACCCCCAGCCGGGTTTGGGGGCGGGGTAAGGATTTCAGGGAGTATCCCCTGAGGCGACGGAGATGCTGGCTGCTGTGTAACCCGGCGTGTTGTTGCAAAATCCTGCTGGACAGTCTCTCTTCGCCTGTTCCTGCTGCCGATCTTCAGGACAATCAGCAGACGACTCCCCCCATAGCTGATCTTTTTAATAAAGAGCTGAAAATTAATAAAGGCCTAGACCCTGTTCTCTTCATCATCTATTGTAAAACAAGTATAGTACAAAAAGAGGGCTAATTTCCTTTTTCATATGGTTTAGAGATTTTGGTGAGATTTAGAGTCTGAGACTTAAAGTGAGCCTTTACAATATTTCATGCTTTAGGAAGAACTATTTCAGTCATAGGATCTGTGTGTGTGGGAAGAGTGTGGGAAGGGGTGTGCGCATAGCTGAGGGCCCTCTGAAAAGAGCACGAGCAGTTCTTTCTTGGTTTACGCTATTTTAAAGAATACAATGTGGTTTTAGGGTTTTCTTTTAAAATACATGTAAGTACTTCTACTCTGGGCACTGGGAAAGGCACATAGAAGGGTTAAGTAGGACACTGAAAGTGGTACAATCAAAGAGAAGGCATAAGTGGGCAGTAGATAAGGCAGAGGCAGTACTATTGATCATGAGTGGTGTAGAGTGTCATCAGTTATAAGAGAAACCTATAAAAAGGGCAATCTGTGAGCTATCCCTCTTTTTCTGTTACTAGAAGTTACCTCCAAGTACAAAAAATACTAGCAGCAAGAACTATTCTGGATAGATTTTATATCCTGTTGCATCCAAATACTCTCTTCCAAAGTAAAAGCAAGTGTAATGAAATATTTTATTGCCAGCATGGTGCTATTGCTACTCAGCAAGGCAATCACTGTCCTGTATTTTAAGTATTCCTGCATAGCTATACTTCCCTCTCTTGAGGCTTTGCTTCCAAGTGATACCAATTTTCCACTGAATCTCTTTTGATGGCCAGTCCACTGCTGAAAGGAAGATAGACATTTTCAGCTGTGCTGGGTATTTCCCATTGTAACAGCCTACTGTTTCCATAGAAATCCCTCAAAGTGTTTTAATAGAATATGGTTTAAAAAGGAGTTTTGTTGACACATTTATTCTGCCAGATTTTTTAACAACTTGATTAATGTCTCCTCAATATTCACTTCTTTTGAAAAACAAAATCAAAAATGTATAAAACATACATGCTGCTGCCACAGCACTTTAGCTGTCAATTTCCAGGACCCTTGAATTTGTTTCTACTTTCTCTTTTTTTCTCCCCACCAGCCCTCAACAGTATCATCATTTTGTCCCTGAAAGCCCTTTTCTACATAAAATTAGCACTAGAAAACCTACAGTGGTGACAAAACCCCCATAAATCAGACACTGAGTATTTTATGATTCATCAGAAACTCTCTATGCCTCTGAATCAAGTTGCTTACTAAATGGTGGCTGCATCATGGGCAGAGCAAGATGTGAGTAACCCATGCCACGCATTGTCAGAACTTTTGGAGCCCATTGGAGATACCCACGTTGAGCTGAATACATTTTGTTTTAAGGGGGTGTTGATTTAAATGTTAGATGATTCACTGACTCCTGCTGTCTCCTGCAGTGTGGGCATAATAGTCGCACATTTGAATGCAATGCTTTTTAATTGCTTTCGTTTAACGTCCATCCTCCTCATCTATGCCACAGCATGATGCCAGTTACCTTGTGAAATGTTCCAGCTACTCCATTCTACTCCTTAGCAGGGTCCAAAGTTGTACTTCAAACTTCCTAGGAGCCCTAATTCTAACTTTTAGCACAGTTGTTATTCCTGCAAGGTATTATTACTTATAGCCATGTGAATCCTTCACATACCTCTTCTGCATTTGCTGTGTTCACATTAAAATAAGAATTAACTGTCTCTAGTTGTTAAGTATGAACAGAAATAGGTAATGCTGGCAATGGCACATATTAATTTGGTTTTTAATTAGATGTTTTGACATCTGGAAATGAAGTTTTGGTGAGTCTGATGATGATCAATAGTCTTTTTATGTGATCAACTGACCTATTCGTTCATGACAGCAATGGAATTATAATGAACCTAAGTGTTTCCTCATGAACCTGAAGGATGATGAGTTTTAGGACATAAGTGAGTTCCCGTTTTTTGTACCCATTATAAAATTTCAAAGATTTCAACTAGTAACCTGCTAAGCAGAAATCCCTTCATCTGCCTTACAATGCCCTCAACCAGTGAAGCAAGAGTAGACTCCTTAACTAAGCATCTGTTTATTAATCTTAAAATGTTTTTCTTATTTCTTACTACCTCCAATTTTTCTGCATTTTACACATTTTGCGATAAATATCTGGGTGTTTCAGTATAGGTATTTAGCATCTGTTCAGATGTCTCCTCTAAGTATTTTGCGAATGTCTCAGACAGAAGGGTGTATCTAAAATGGCACTAGATGGCATTACTTAAGCACCTGAATCTCATCCCATATTACTTTTTTGTCAACTTTTCCCTCACTTAACATTCTGTAAATGAGACAAATACAGGGCTTCTTAAGTGCATCTTGAAATGACTTGTGGTAGGTAATAAGCTACCTCTGCTACTTCGATTCCATTTCCATTGGAATGAAAGAGACCCTCTTTATAGCTTGCATGTCACTGGATTACACTTCTTTGACTATCTGGTATTTTCAATGTTATCAGAATGAATTGGTGTGATTTGAACATATACCCTTCTATCTGTGGAGATTGGCTTCTACCTGTCAGTTGCTAAATTCTCTTCAGTGTACATCAGAGACCAAAACTGCAGCTGACATCCATGATGAGGGATATTCTGTGCATGTCCCTGGAAAGACAGGATTTTAATTTCTTACTGTCACTTGAGTAAAATGTCCCTGTTGCCAGGGGACTTCCATAAGAGTAAGAAGCCTACCAGATACTATGCAACACTCTCTAAATAGCACCTTCAAAGCACTCATTTTCTCCATTTCATGTTGTTTTCTCTGTATGTCTTGCTTTGAAGGCTCAGAAGCAGTAATTAAATATGTGGACTGCTTCTTAACTGCAGGTAAACTAAACAAGTTATGAAGAAACTAAGGGAGAGAAAGCACAAAGCAGGAAAGTCTAAAAACTTGGAGGAAAATTAAGAGTGTAACATCAGTGAAGAACACTGACAGCAGATGCAGATCTGAAGAAAGGCCAATCCATTGTGGTTTCTTAGCAAACCAGGCCAGCAAATTTATGGATCCATTATGTTTAGAAAACCAGGGAACAAATAAGTAGGTGAAGAATAAGATATTGCACCTCCATTCCCGTTAACGCAATTTTTCCCATTTAAATATTAAGCAATACAATCTTGTCTTATACATGAACCCAAGCATGAATCCTTTTAGAGCTCTGATACCATAAACAAATGCTCAATGAATTGCAGCAAATGAATGGTATTGTAATATGCAGTGGTTATGAGAGCTTGCAGAAACTGCCTCAGGGTCTTTTGTGTTGTCTTACAGTTATGCTGCTGCTAAAATTCTTTATTTAGGGGATAGAAACAGCTCATTAAATTAAATGCAGCTTCTTCAAGACGTGACAGAACATAATGAAGTTAATAGTGATTTGAATTAAGGAAATTTTGATACTGATATTTTTGCTCTGACTGTTGGCATATATTGAATGACTGGATAATTTCCTTGCAATGAATAATGGATAATTTTGTCTAGCATACTGTAACATTATGGAAATTGATCACACACAGCAGCAGTACAAACTTTGCTCTTCCCTCTTGTTACATCTGGCCTGTGCTGAAACATGAAAAACTGAATTCAAAGAGCAGTAGGGTTGTTCGGGGTTGCTGGGGTTTGGAACAGCTTTGTCATTAAGACCATGTTTAAATACAGAAGTTGTATGACTTTTTGTCAGGTTTTCTGCATTCAGATCGGCATGACATGCAAGCTTTGCCTGCCTTTTGTTATTTAAGCAAAATTAAAACTTGCTTCAGCTGAACTACAAGCACAATGTTAGTTAAAGCCTTATATCTCCTAACACAACCTGTGAATCTGAACATGCCATGAGTTTTATTATGCCTTTATTCATATTGCTGCAGAACTTACAAGAAGTATAATGCTTACCAGTGGCATCATTCCTGAAAAGTGTTTTTATATTGGTGAAAACACACAATACCAGTGTGGTGGACTATTGAATTATACAAAAGTATTGAGAGTGGAGAGCATATTGATTTATTTTTGTTGCCTGGGGAAAGATGATTTTGCACAATTTCAAATTATCTATCCAGAAATGAATAGAAAGAAAATAGCTTATCCCCAAAAAGCCTTCACATGAAAGCAGTAATTCAGAAGCTCTGAGGAATGTCAGTAGTGAGTATACTGTGAAAGTGCAAAATTTTCAGGCCTCTTCTCTCCTATTCACAGTGTGGGAACTCAAGCTTAGTGGAAGCTATTCCCCACAGAAAGGGAGAAGAATGGATCCAGCCACTAACTGGGATAATTAGATCCTTTTCTACACTACTTCATGGACTTACACATTTGACTAACCACATAAATGTTTCACCAAATATATAAAAATGGCTTGGTAAATTTGATGGTTAGACAAACCCTGCTGACTTTAAGCTAAAAGCAGGATGTGCATTTTCATATGTGGATTGCCACAAGTTCTTTGAGGGCCTCACTTGGAACAACTGCTTTCTGGAGTGTGCAGCACCCTGCCAGAGAAATCCAAGTATGCACTGGAGGTGCAGCTTCTTCAACTACAGACAGGTAGGCATTTTTGCTTCATACTATGCTGAGAATGTTGATGCTACACCTCTATTAGCTGACTTGCAGTCTCAGCAACTAGGAGGAATATAGAAAAGAAATAATCTGGAGAGGGAAGAAAAGAAGAGAGAAGAAGATGGGAGCTGGGTAATGGTACTGTTTTCTGAAGGAAAGGATAATTTTGTTTGCACAGAACAGGTAGATAGACCTGTCCTTGTGCTACCACTGCTTTCTTTGAGGAGAGTCAGTTACTGCCAAGTATTTACTGGGTAGTCAGGGGCCAAGGTTCTGGCTGCCAGGAGCCAAGTGGAAGGAAAAGGTTTGAGAACTGACCAGTAAACTTTGTTCTTGAAAGATTACGTAAACGAGAGGTGTTCATTGAATTGTAAGCCCTCCAGCCTCTCTGGGAATTATATGTGTCTCCTCCTACACAGTGCAATGCTAAAAAGGGTTCTGGGGAGGGGAAAAAGGCTGACTCTTCAAAGTTTCCTCATACATCCCCTCAAGGGATTTATTGCTTTCAGATGCTGTTTCTCAGGCGATGTGTGTAATCCCACTCTTCAGCATAGCTCTGTCCTTTACTTGACAGGATTCAGTTTTTGTCAAGCCTTGTGTGCTACAATGGGCCAAGACTGTTTTAGGAACCTTTTCTCTTGTGCTGAATCACAGGCTCTACATAAGCCTCTTTGGCTATGGCGTTTTAGGACTGCAAACCAGTTTCATACTCCTGTTACCATAACTCTTTCCTTCTGAGATACCTATAAAGTCATTGCCGTAAGGAGGATAACATGGTATAAAGAGCACCATTAGGTACAGAAGATTATATTCTTCACATTTATTGTATGTTACTGCAGATGCGTTAGTTTTCTGTACAATGTGTTTTGTTTGTACCTCCTTTTTTCGCTTTGCTTGCCCTGAAGTGGCTGATTTATGTGTTTTTAAACACTTGGTGTAAACAAATGAGTACATGAGACATTTTGCAGTACTTGTGAAACCCCTCCCAAGTCCATCTGTCCTTTGCAGTTGTTCCAAGCCACAGAAAGGGGTGTGTACATGTGTTTGTGTGTGTACATGTAACTATATATATATATAGCTTAATAATAATAATCAAACCTTTATTTTTTCCATTAAATTGTCCTGAAAAACACTCAGTTTCAAATACATGATGGTTTCAATACAGGATTTTTTTTTATAATTTCACTAAAAATTAAAAATAATAAAAGAAGTTATCATGCAAAGTTTCACAGTTTTCTGAAGAAATCAGAAGTGGAGTCATGCAGGAAAGCACTGCTTTTTGAACTGAGTTAGTTATGAGAAGGAAAGGAAAATGAACAAGGACAGAAAATGGGCAGTAACTACTTTTTCTTTTGCAGTAACTTGTGATGTCAGAAATTCTTCTTAATGTCCTATTCTTCTCATCCTCCCCCTCCAGATGTATCTCCTACCCTAACAATAGTACACAGAGGAAAGGTTTTAGTTATATATAAATCAGAAAGTGAGCAAACTTCTCTTTATAGTGTGGCAGTTAGAGGTGTTTGGAAAACTGAAAAATTTTCATTCAGATATTTCCTAGTCCCTTTGTGAAATCCATAATATAAATAGCAAAGGTTCTCCAATATTTCAAATATTTAAATCAGAGAGTTGCAACTGTGCTGAAATGTATATTGAAAACACAGGCCATTTTCCCACTTAAATTTTACTGCTGATGATAAGTATTGCCACTTTTTTTCATCAGACCTAATGCTGTTTCATTTAAAATTAAATGAACAGCATATTAATGACTATTTGATGGATTGTCAAACATTATTTAACAGATTATCTTAGCTGGTCAAGATTTTGAAGTTTTGGGGTCTTTGTGTGTGTGTGTGTGTGTGTGTGTGTTTTTAGTTAAAAAAATTGTAAAACCCATTGAGGCCATTCTCCAGTACAACTAGTGGCATTTTGAGGGTAAGACCTGAGCATCATATAAATTAATACCCATTTTTTCATTGTTGTGGATGAGACAACATATCTAAATAAATTCTTCCACCACTAAACTATGCTATTCTGAAGCTGATGTTTAATGTCATTCTGTGATTTTATTCATGGTTCTTTATCATCTAAGGAGTTTCATTCCTTTTATTTCATTACTTGTATGTGAACTCATGTGCAGTTTTATTTTCTGTATGTTCAAAGATGTGATGTGCAAGGGCTATGTGAGCCCTAGTTATGGGCAGTAATTTAGGTTAGCTCCACTGAAGAATTCTAATGTGTTTGTGGAAAGAGTTTCTTAATATTTCTTTGTATCTGAATAGCGTGCAATGAACTACAGTCATTTTTCCCTCCAGATAAATGACAGAAGTGCAAATAACAATTTTGGGAGTTGTTTTAATCAAGAAATTAAAATATCCGCTCTTTTCAATTCTGTTGTTATTTTGATTTTCATGGTGATACTTCTTGTTTCAGTTTTCCTCCCATAATGCTATAATTGAATGAAGCTTGGAAATGCAGAGAGCAAATAACAAGAACTATATAACTAAGGTGGTGAGGAGAGAAAAGGGAAAGAACACTTAAAAGAATCCAAAGGGAAAAGGAATCCATGTGCAGTTTGATTTTTAAGGTCAGGGATTCATCTGTTCTTAATTTATCCACACTAATACAATCTTCCCTATCCAGCTCATCATCTCCTGAGGAATAATGCATGGATAAATATTGCTACCTATGAATGCAAAAGTAGTTTATAATTCCCCAGAAAGGTTTTATTAATAGTACTGTGTTAACCACCTTGGTCTGAGTCATAACTAATTGTTACTGTATATTTGTGAAATCCAAGGAAATTAAGATAAGAGGAGGCAGAAGACAGGAAAAAATCCAACTGTAGAGTTAGTTGTATTAAAAGAATAAGTTCTTTTTAGTCTGAGCAGGAAGTTGGTAATACTTTTTAATGTAAGTCATTCTTTAAAATAATCTTGCAGATGATTAAGTTAGAAATCTTCACTATGCTCTAGCTATTAACAGAAACCACCTGAATTTTTGGAAGCAAGTCCAATGGAAATAGAGTTATCGTATCCAGAAGCCTCTGTAATGGCATGATTTTTTCAATGGCAAGTTTTCCATTGAATAGTTTCAGCCCTCATATTCCCTTTTGACTTTTAAAATATACTATTAAGGAGAGGTTGAGAGGTGAGCATGTTGGCATCTTATCCATTTGTTGCTTCACAATCTATTAAAGAGAATTATATCACTTAGTTTAAAAATAAATAAATTTAATTAGTAATGTTAAGTTACATTATACACACACTACTAACCTTGTGCTTCACACTGTCTCCAAAAAACTCACATTAAAAAGTGGCACAGGAGATCCCTAACAGAACCAGAAGTGAAACTTGAATATGCAAAATATTACTCAAAGTTCCTCTGTTCCTTCATCAAAGTGCAAACTTTGTAAAAGATAAAGTCCAAGAGAGGTCTGGCAACAAAACAATTCTTCTCAAAGTATAGTTGAATGGACTGGACAGGGGAGAAATCGTGGTAAACAGTGAAAAGCACTAGTAAATAAATACAAATTTAATGGTCTGAACTCCTCTGAACCCTGACAGCAGCAATTCATTACCAAAGAATACTTATTTGTCATTCCACCCACTGCTGTGCTATAGCTGACACTGAAAACATATTAGGAAAGTGTATTGTAATGTTCAAGGCATCTTCAGACCCTATTCAGATCTGGAAAATCCAGACTGGTTGCTCAACCACCTTTTTTACCAAAACACCAGCTGGAGAGAAGCTCCTAATTATTTGCAACTCAGTGTGCTAGTATGAGCTTGAACAGATGAAGACTAGATGGAGCCAAATTGCCCTTTCACACCACCTTTACGCTGGTATAACATCACCAATTTAAACACAATTAAGTGACAGATGAGTGTGTCTGCATATCTGCCTATAATGTGTGGAGGAAAATGGAAACTTCTTTCTCTAAAATGATCTAAGGAGCTGTTGTGAGCAGAGGAGGGAAGAGGAAACAAAAAATATTAAGTGGTCAAAAAAATAAATTCAACCAGTTCTCAGGGGAGAGGAAAGGCAGATCATGAGGGGAACAGAATTCCCAAGTTGAGACACCTCTGTGCACGATGTGTGTTTCTTACCCTCATACCTGCAGTATGCAGCAAACATGGAAAAATGCTGTATTTCTGATTAGAGATTTTTCATTTCTGTGCTATGGAATATCCAGGTTAAGCTGCATGTGCACTGGACGTGCATACTGTAAGTAATAACAGTTTGTTTGGGAAGCTGCAGAGGTTTTGACAACTACTTCAAAATTAGCGCAGATACTTGGAGATCTACGGAATCATTTTGTTTTCTGTCAGAACATTTCACCCTGTTATCACTTGATGTAAATTGGTTCTTGCAAGAATTTCCATTGAATCTATTTAAGGAAACAGGAATTTAGAAAATAAATCTTTCATGACTTGTAATGCTACTGGTTTCACTTTTCCTTTAGCCCACTCTAGAATGTAATTGGCTGGATTTTATTACTTGACTCTTTAGACTAATATAGCTCTAGGCAAAATCTCAGGCAGAGAATATGTATGCCATCCCTGAGCCACTGATAATAACACTGTTAACATGACCTATCAGTTTTTATATTTTTTAGCAAGAAAACTAACAGAGTCAGACCACTTCATTAGAGGAAGACAACTGTGAGTCTCTGAAGCGTAAATTAAATCTCTTCTTGCTGCCTTTGTCACTCCAAGCTAAGAGGGAGTGTTATTAAACCATTTCTTTACACTGCAGGGTAGCATTACTCTTTGGAAGACCTCCAGCAGGTGCTGCAATAAACCCTTTAGGGGAAGCTTTCTACAGGTCATGCTGCTTTCTTCTTGGTGGCATGGAGTCAGAAGAGGGGACCATGCACAGGCAAAGTTTTATTATTCTCCATTAAAGAGCCTTAAAAGATCCCCAAGTAGTACTCTCTCCTCCAAGACACCCAAGAATGAATGACCTAGTTGAATGAAATTGCCTGTTAATAGTAGAGTGATAGAATATCTTGAGTTGGAAGGAACTCACAAGGATCATCAAAGTACAACTCCAGACCCTGTACAGGACACCCAGAGTCACATCATGTGCCTGAGATTATTGTCTAAACAATTCCTGAAATCTGTCAGACTTGGTGATATGACTGCTTCCCTGGGGAGCCTCTTCCAGTGCCCAAACACTCTCCAGGTGAAAAATCTTTTCCTAATATCCAACATAAACCTTGCTTGACAGAGGTTCATAATGTTCCCTTGGCGTCCTATCACTGAGCACCATTGAGGAGAAATCAGTGTCTGCCCCTTATGAGTTAGTTGTAGGCTGCAATGATGTCTCCTCTCAGTCCCTTCTCCAGGCTGAACAGACCCAGTGACCTCAGGCTCTCCTCATACAGCTTCCCCTCAATGACCTTTCACGTCTTCATAGCCCTCCCTTCAACACTCTCTAACGGCTCAATATCTTTCTTATATTATGGCACACAAAACTGGCCCCAGCACTTGAGGGGAGGTGGCCCTAGTTCATAGCAGAGTGAGACAATCCCCTCCCTTGCCCAGATGGTGATGATGTGCCTGATGTACCCAAGACACGGTTGGCCTTCCTGGCTGTGCAGGCACTGCTGACTCATGTTCAACTTGCCACCAGCTAGGACCCCCAGGTCCCTTTCTGTGTTACTGCTCTCCAATGTCTTGTTCTCCAGTCTCTCCATATACACAGGGTTGCACCATCCCAGGTGCAGATTATGGCATTTGTCTTTGTTCATATGATTGGTGGTTGTCCAGCCCTCTAATTTGTCCAGGTCTCTCTGCAGGGCATCCATACCTTTGAGAGACTCAATGATTTCTCCCAATTTGCTGTAATTGGCAAACTTGTTTAGTGTACCTTTGAGTTCTGCATTCAAATAATTTATGAAGATGCTGATCACAGGGCCAAGGATGGAGCCCTGCAAAACCCACTAGTAACAGGTCTCCAGTCTGATGTCACCCCATTCACTGTAACCCCTTGTGCCCAACCTGTTAGCCAGTTGCTCACCCACTGCATGATGTGTTTATCCAGCTGTGGGCTGGAAGTTTTGTCCAGAAGGATTCTGTGTGCGACAGTATGGAAAGCTTTACTGAAATCCAAAAGATTACATCAACTGGCTTCTCTTGATCAGGTAGGTGGGTTACCTTGTCATAAAAGGAGATTAAGTTTGTCAAGTAGGACTTTCCCCTCATGGAGCCATGCTGACTGTGACCAATGACTGCATTATATTTCTGGATAATCTTCTCCATAATTTTACTGATCACTGCAGTGACACCAACAGGTCTATAATTTCCAGAGTCATTCTTGTTCCTCTTCCTGAAAACTGGAACAACTCCCTACCCGATCAGCTGGAACATAAAAGAATAGGCAAAAGGCTCTTGTGTTTTTAAGGCAATGTAAACAGGTAAGAGTGCAATCTCTATTTTAGTATACCATCTTAGCACTATAATCCTGCTAGCATTACACAATTTACTTGTTAAGTTACATAGAAACAGTCTAAATAGTGCACTGATTACACTATTCAGGACATTAGAGTTTGACATGTGGAGAACTTACAGCCCTCATGTATGCCAAGAAAAAATGTTGTCATTATGCACAGAACTACAAGGAAATTTACATTATCAATGAGGCAATAGCATGTCATGTATTTCAGTTCATAAAATTGACATTTTTAATAAAAGGTGTTAGTTTAATTTAGAGCATAAGCAGACAACATAGGCAAGTATTTTCCAATTCATTAGGCCACAGGCTCATAGCATGGAAATAAATTCTTCTGATGAGTCTTGTCACCACATTGTAATTCCAACACTGCCATTTTCTGAAATTAAGCAGACCCATGCCACCCTTTGCTCTGCTGATGTAACTCCAAATATTTCAGGTGAGTTTCCCAGGGCTGGCTGTGATGCTGCATCGTAGTAGGAATCATCTCACAGGATGCACATGGGGAATGGAAAGGGTGTTTTGCCCTGAGTAACTGGTTTAAGATTGTGATGAGCTTATGAATCAGGAAAACAAGCTATTTTCAGTCCTCTCTTCCAAGTAGTCATCTTGATGCCCACTCACACAAGCATATTTGTTCTGCATTTGTAGCACTATAACAAGAGCAGGGTTTTGAGGATCTGAAAATAAGCTGTGGGTTCTGCCTCAATGTAAGGAAGAAAAAAGTAGAAAGACCCAAGTAAGAGCTGCAGCTTCTGTGGTTTTGGGAGTATCATGTGCAGCCTGTTTGGAGGGGTTTCCCTACTTTATTGTGCCAACTGGCAAATCTCTTGCTGAAATTTCTGTCAGTTTTCAGTATTACTACCTAAAATCAATTGGCAGTTGTAATCCTTTTGTTTAGATAATTGCAATCCACTGTAGAACAAAATATTTACATCATCTGCAAAAGTATCCGCATTTGTAGAAAGTGCATGGAATTTTTTGTTGTTGTTGACATTTCCTTTCAGCCATTCATACTTATAAAGGAGTAAAAAGTCTTGGCACAGCTTGCCTGGTGATTGCATTCAGGATAGACATTTGGAAACAAATATTGCTAAGCTATAGCACTGTTGATACTGGTAGGTGAAGGTTGTCGGGTTGTCTCATCAGATGTGAGCTGGTCAGAGGGATGAGAACATCCCCTTCATTTCCCCTCTTTTTATGAAAAAATCCCTCATGAATTGTAGAACATTTTGTTTAGCATAAATTATGCAAAAAAAAAAATCTCACTTAAGGGAAATCAAGCACACACCACTTAATAACAAAGATTAAAAAGTGTTGTTTTTTTTTTTTTTTTTTGAGATCTGGCTAATAATTGCACAGTGAATGACGTCTTTGTCAGACTTACAGACACAATGTCTGCATGCTGGTGTTTGGGAAAATACCTTTGCTCTCCCAAGAACCCACTTGGACTGCTGCATCCAAACCCAGAAAAAGAAAGATGTGGACCTTTTAGAGAGAGTCCAGAGGAGGCTGTGGAGATGATCCAAGGGACCTCTCCTGCAAAGACAGGCTGAGAGAGCTGGGGTTTTTCAGCCTGGAGAAGAGAAAACACTGGGGAGGCCTTACTGGGATATTTTCAATATTTAAAGGGGATTTTAAAATTTTTACCAGGGCCTGTAGTGACAAAACAATGGGCAATGGTTTTAAACCAAAAGAGGGTAAATTTAGTGTGTATATAAGGAAGAATTTTTTTTGATGTGAGGTTGGTGAGAAACTGGAAGAGGTTGGCCGGAGAAGCTGTGGATGACTCATCCTTGGAAATGTTCAAGGCCAGGTTGGATGGGGCTTTGAGCAACCTGGTCAGGGAAAAGTATCCCTGCCCATGACAGGGAGTTTGAAACTAGATAATTTTTAATGTCCCATCCAACCCAAACCATTCTAATCATTCAAATAATTTTGTCCTTCTATGATTCTATGAAAATCAGACCTTCCTTCCATTTATATCTGCAAGATATTGAGTCCAAAGGGAAAACCATGTGATCCAACACTGGGCACAGTTGTCCTCCCTTCTGCAGCCCAACTTCCTTGGTCTCAATGTGAGTCCAGTCATCTTCTAGTGATTATTAGAGAAATAGTCCTAATTTGATATTAAGAGAGAAACTTTGAGTGGAAACAAGAAATCAAGATGCAACAATGAAGGCTTCCTGAAGAGTGATTTTGCAATTAATGTTCCAGAGGTTTATACTGTGTCTACAAAAAGTAGCACCATATATACAAATTTTTACTGTGTTTTAACAACTAATAATATAAGAATATTTTGCAAAAAATAGACAATTTAAGTATACATTTAATGTAATTCTCTGCTATGGTTAGGAAATAAAGAAAGTTTATGTGCGAAAGTATTGTTTCCCACTATCTTTTAATGAAAAAAACCTTGGATTTGGTTGCTGAACAAAATTTTAATATTCAACAGTGCTAAGTACTATGCTCATACTTTTTTCTAAAGTGTTAAAAGTAAACATTGCTCCTGAGGTAGATTTTTTCCTAAAGGTTTGACACAAGAGCATTTTAATTTGCTCCTTGATTTCAGTGCCATAGTAACAGAGACATAAAGATAGCATGTCTGTGGATCCAGTATTTACAATGTTATGTTAAATAATATCATTATAATCCTCTTAAGTACTTCTTGCATAAATCTGAATAGTGTTACACACATAGATTCTCCAGAAAATATTGAAAATAAAATAAGTAGGCTTACATTAGCTGGCCCACAATAGAATAGCCACTGAATTTAGTACTCAGCCTAATATGAGTATTATTTACATTCTTTTGTTGAAGAAATAATTCACTGTGGCTCCTGGTTAGCAGGATTCTTATGTGGAAGACTAATGCTTGTCATAGATTCTCACTAAAATCAGTGAAAGTATGCAAATTCTTAAATTTCTGTACTTTAAAATGTTTTCCTGATTCAGATTTATATACCTTAAAGCAATGGAAGTGTTTTCACTGATACTAGCAATAACTGGGTAGGAATACAAAGTGCAGTAATAACCATATTTTTACCATAAGTGGTAAGTAGGAGACCCTATACTTGTCTTACATGCCTGTATTTTTCTGTTCTATTCCACTTTTTTTGCAAACAAGTTGGTCTAGCTCTGCTTTTTTTTTTTTTTTTTTTTTTTTTTTTTTTAAAAAATTTTTTAAGGAAGGTTTTTNGATCTCTGCTTTTTTTTTTTTTTTTTTTTTTCAGGAACAATTTTAAGGAAGGAGATCTTTAATTATTCCCTCTTAAAGCAGTAATAGGTACTTCCATCTTACAGCAAGGAATGTCTGGTTTTGTTGGTTATATTTTTCTATCCCCCAGATAACATAAGACCTCAAATATGCATAGGCATTATGTATAGTGATTAAGGTTTACATTGTAGAAAGCATGAGTTATATATTCAGTTTTGCCACAAAATAGAAGTCCTTTTTTTCTAAAGGAATGTCTGCATTTCTCCTGTGTCAATCTGGTTGAAGAGCACATGATTTTCTGTAATTCATGTGTTTTGGTGTGTTTTTTTATAATTTCATCTTTCTGGGATAGTTTTAAGGGAAGCTTTTCTATATTCTAGTTTTAAATACTTGCTGGGAGAAACTAATAGGGTGCAAGAAGGAAGTTTGTCTTATTCGGTAGCCAAAAATGAACATAATTGGAAGTTTGTGGAAGGGCATCTTACTGGTCTGGGTCTTGATCCAAATTTGTAGTTGTTGTTGTCATGGCAGGATCTCCTGTAGTGTCAGGCAAGTAGGTGGAATGGGGCAAGTGGTCTGGCTAATTGCGTGTTAGTGTTTATCATGTCTCGCATGAGGATTTTTACATCAAGACACAGGCTGAATGGATCATTAGGAGTTTGGCAAGAGTGTTTTGTGGGAGGAGTAGCCTAGGAGGAATATCCCTGTAATAAGCATAGCATAAAATATACAGATAAGCAGAAGAGAGAGCTTACAATGGCAAAACACACTGTATCAGCTTAAACTTCTGAACTCATAGTTTGGAGAGATTAGAGCAGTAGTCATTGTCTGACATCTACTTGGGTCACTGAAATCTTTTACTACAGTCTGTGTGCAGACAGAATTGTCATTGCTTTTCATTTAATTGACAATAGAAGGGAAATTTGGGGCACTGTCGGGACATTTAGCTTGCTGGATTGAACTCACTGAGGTGATTTCCCAATGCGTGATGTGACGTGGTTGGTCATTTCAAACACCTTTAACCTCTCACTATCACTGCTAATTAAGAGGTGATTCAGTCATTTTGAGGACTTCATCTTCAAAAGATTTTGCATACTTCGTAGCAAATTCTCAGCTCTGATTTTATCTCTTTAGTCAAGCTGTATAGAGGGGTCCAACCCAGATGTCTGCTAGAAATCTTCTGCGGAATGTTACCGATGCTTTTGGAATCTCCAGCTTAGCAAGATCTGGCAGAACTTAACTACAATCTCCATCCCTCTCCTAGGTGTGTTGCAGTGGATTTTTGGTTTTCTCTGTTTAATGCTTCATTTATTTATAAGTTTTTTATGTACCATGTACCCCTCCACCCTGTTCACTCCCCTTTTGGTTTCTGTTTGCCCTGCACCTGCTGCTCCCAATTCTTTGTTTTGTCCCAACCTCTGCCATATGTCCATCTTATTTTTAGTAACCCCCTGACCCTGCTTGTCACTCTGGGGCCTCTCCCAGAGTCCAGAAAATTCTAGGGAAGGCGTCGAGGGATTGGACAAGACTCAGGCTTCCCCCTCCCATTTTTCCCTGATTTGATATTATGAATGTCTATTATGTTATGAGCCACCCCCTGAGTTCTCTTCATTGGTCTGTAACTAAACTCAACCCTGTATTCCACTCCCCTATAAAACCTGTTTCCCTTCACATGCTCTTGGTCTCCATGAGGCTGGAACCGTGAGGTGAATAAACTCAGCTGGTCTCCCCCTCCTGGAGTCCCACCTTTCTTCTCCCTGCCTTCGCCGTGCCTCGCTCCTGGTCGGCAAAGAACCTCACAGTGTTGCCAAGGTGCCCAAGCCGTGCGACACGGGGCACCCCAACATAGGTGCCCATGCATGCACCTCCCATGAGCCTCCACAATACATCTGCTTGTGCCACAGTTGGGTAGCACACATTCATTCCACAATTCCTGCTAACAATGTACTGTTTATGCATCGTTCTCATGGTTGGTCAATGACAGTTTAATGCAGTGTATGTCCATGATTCTAAAGAAGAGCATTGCTTCCTTCAGACTTATTTTCTCAGTATTTGTTAAAACCTGTTTCTCAAGTAGTTCCTCATTCAGTGTTGAGGTTACATGGGCAGAACATAAAGTATCATACAGCTGGGTAAAATATCATATCCACTGGACTGCTGGTTATTCCATATATTTAGGAAGTACATTGTCTGTGTAATCTCTAAATCTCTACTCTTTCTTCCTCTTTCATCTTTTTGCAGCCACCAACTCACCTCTCCTAGTTTTGGTTTTGATTAATAATTGCTATAATTTCTCTTGAAGATTTTAGTTTGGACTTTTTTTTTCCTTTTTTCATTTCTTTTCCCCAGCTTTTTTGCTTTTGACACAGATCCTTTATTTATAGCCATCTACTTAATTTCATATGATTTTAATGAAACCCATCTTGCACAGCTACACAGCAGTATACAGCATTTATGACATTTTGACTTGCTGAGACCATGAGCAGTACTAGAGGTAGTAGAATTATCAATGCCCCAATGAAAACAACTGGAAATAGGAGGAAAAATGTGCAACAAAATTAACAACTGACTGCACTCCCCATCCCATGTCCCTGACCTGAACTTAAGGAGAGGCACAGCTAATTCAAAACTGCAGTTGAACAAGTAATCTGTGGAAGATAAAAGCAGCCTTTTGAAGTTATAAAATACAACTTATGCTCTCTTGTTTTCCTTTCTGGCTGTCTTGGAGGCAGTTCTCTCAGTTCATTGGAAATGGCTAGTCTGCATGTTTTGGTATATGAATTTCTGTCAACTATGTTTTGCATAGTCATTTAAATGGAGAAAAGGTTAACTGAGTAACAGAATGTAATAAAATTCTCCAGTGACAGTAAACACTAGGCTCAAGCTGAGAGGAAGAATTGAGCTTAGAAAGCAGTTTTACACTGCTGGCATTAACATGCAGTCTAGAAGACACTGACTGGACTCTGCTTCTAATATTCAGAGCAGGAGAAACAATGAAGCATGATGTTATTTGGTGTAAAAATACTATACTCCAATTTAGTTTTGAGTAGTATGATCCTAGTGAACAGAAGTCAGGTCAGACAATTTGAGACCAAAAATCATTTCACAAGCCCACCTTAAAATGTTAAAGCTGCTTTTGCCCTCACAATGATATTTTGAGGATTAATGTCCTGTCAGCACTTTGAATATGTAAAGTGCTAAGTATATATTATTATAACCCTTTCCATTTATTACTTTTATTGATGGTCTCGTGGTTTCCATGACGCTATGCTGATTTGCACGGGATTTTCCTGCAGTGTGCATTTCATCTCACGAAGAGTAAAAAAACAAATAGTTCTTTTTAGGCCTTGTGCCTTGTTGGATAATATCCAGTTACTGGGGGACTTGTTTATGACCCACTATCTCTGCTGTGAAAGTCTTACTGCAATACATTATGCAGCTGTTTGTTTTCCACTTTGTTTTCTCAACTGTATAAGCCTCTGCTGCTACTGAGACCCATGTGCTGCTCCTAACTGACTCCTAAGTGATTCCTGAGTGAAAAGCAGACTTACGACCCACTGAACTCCTGTATTTTTTAATAGTAGGTGCCTTTTTCTCATAGCTGTTCTGTTGTGTTCAAGGAGTGGGACTGAAGCCAGGCTTGTCAATCACTGGCAATGAGGGAATATCTTGCTTGTTGAAGTTCAGTCCAGTTTTTTCTGCCTCTTCTGGCATTGACATTATAACCAGACCTCCTGGTGGCCAAGCTTTTCTGAGGAAAATTTCAAATCTTATTTCAAAATTTTAGATTTACACTTTGGCTCTGCAACATGTCTGTCTAACTCCTAGCCAAGTCCCCAGGTGGCATTTACTTTTGGAGCAGTTTGCCTCCTGAGCTCTGCTTTCCTGCAGACTTCAGGGATCAAGTTAGGCCAAGAAAAGCCAAAAGCATATGAACTGTGTGTGCCTTTTGCTTCCTCTTCTGTTGAGAGTCTCAGCATGGAGGTTGGCCCTGATCTCTCAACAGTGTTCCCTCAGCTGACATTCTCAATCAGGTGGATTTTCCTTGGCCCTCATCTCCTCTTAAGACATAAGGAGCTGTGGAAGCCACAGCTGCAGGTCAGCCTGCCCCTCTCTTGTGAAGCATTGTGTGACAGGGCAAAAGTGCAGTAGGATGTCCCCAAATGCATGGATGAATTGCCACACAATGCAGATACCAAAGCTGTCCAAGTCTCTGTTCTTGTGACACCTCTGACATCTCTCAAGGCCTGTATGAACTGCTGTGCCTTTAACTATATCTCTCCACATCTTTTTTCTCCAGGGGGCTTGGGGGTGGAAAAAGCCAGAAGGAGTTGCAAAGGGCCTTGGACCTGTTACATCTTGTAACTTTTCCTGTCCCTTGCTGAATTATTTCACAAGCTGACATCTCCAGGAGAAACATGCCCACTTTACTTCTGTGAAATACAGGGGACTTTTATCACAAAGAACAGCAGACTAATGTAGGTTGGAAGGGAACCTCAGAGGGTCATCTAGTCCATTTTCCTGCTCAAATTCAAGCTAGGCCCATTAGTTAATAACCAGTAATGTGGTGCATGCAATATGGTTTCTTTGGCAAAAATCTATCCTGAATATTTTTCTAGAGCATTTTCTCAGCTTAGTTTTCCTCTCTTGTTCAATTTAGTGAGAGAATAGAGTACAGAGAGAAGAGATAAAAGAATGATGCAATCAACAATGTTTTGTTTAACACTTTTGTGGACTAGAGCAGGAGTGATCAATATTGAAACAACCTCAAATCTGATGATTCCTCTAGATAGACAGCACTCCAATTCTGTCAAAGCAATTCCTTCTCTTAGTAAGAGAAATCCCAGCTGTCCTTGTTGAAGAAAAGAGTGAACTATTCTAGCTTCTTGGGATGTTGATAATTGCAAAAGATGCAATTAATGCATTTTATGTGCCTAGTTACCTGTTGCATGTTCTTCTCAAGGTATTAACTGCAGACTGCTATGGTCTAATGCTCACAGTATTGGTCCAAAAATGCAACCATGTGTACTTGGAATATCTCCCTCCTTCGGTATCCACTCCATATGTCTGTGATGTGGAGAAGGACAAAAGTCCTAGGGCAAAAAACTGGGCAAAAAGGAGCCTTTTTGGCAGACTGTTTTTGGTATCAAAAAGGAGTGGGAAGTTGTAAGGCAATGACTTCTCAATACACAATTTATTAAGATCTTCGGGCACTACTCCTTCCACAGACATCAACTGTCCCATCATGGTGCTCAGAGTGTCTGGCATTGTTCCCACCCAAGCCAGACAAGAACAATCAGCTTTATCTCCAAGAGAAACTGTCCTGCTTCTGGTGGAGAATGTGTCCTATCTCTGTGTGGACTGTCTGCTGAGAGAAAAGAAAAACACTAAGACATATACAATTGCATGCAGGTTTCTTGCATAGCTTTGTGGGCTGGCAACTGACCTCTTTGGCTGTCAGAATAGTCAACAAAAAACATCATGCAACCTGTCTGTATCTTGTGACCTCACAGGTGAGTTAATAAATGATATAAAGTTCAGAAAGTTCCTTGGTCTGTGTGTTCATAGTCCCATTGTTCATCAAGGCAATGCTGAAATAGCAAAGAGATTGAGAGGTGATGCTGTTTATGCCATGCTGTCTCTGGGGTTATGACTGTCATGTCAGATAAACAAAACAGATCTTTAATCTTAGAAGTGCCAAAGAAAAGAAAAGGACCCATATTCCCTCTGGGACCAGGTAGACTGAAAGTAATGAGTAAATGAACTAATATTGCTCTGTAGACCCCAAGTAAAAGAAAAAAAAAAAAAAAGGAAAAATAAAAAAGTAGATGTTTTTGTTTTTATTTATTTTATGTATACTTTTAAGGCCATTGTTTAACTAATATAGTCTAACCAGTGGGATGAATTCTCCACAAACAAACACAAATGCCTAAACAGAAGGCTCAAATCTCTTTCAAAAAAAGAAAATTATCTACAACTTGGAACATTAAAGATGATATCCTTAGAATATTTTCCACATGTATCAAATCCTGAAATGTCAAAAAGACAATATTTAACCTTCTTTGCTACCTAGAGTAAACCTTACAGTGGATAACTGTATTTCACGTGCCATAGCCACACTTTCTCTAACAGGACTCTGCCATGTACTGTTAATTCAGGCACCTAACCTTCAGAACTGTAGTAGTATTCACTCTTAAACTACAGAAGGACTATTTCTTGAACTTACTGAAATATCCAACTGCAGTGTTTTACAGTATTATGGAATTTGGGATCCATGGTAGTAGAACAATGGCCCTCTACCTGTGCTAAGCAGTCAGCGGGCCATGAACACATTAAATACTTCTGACATCACAAGGCAGTCAAAACCATCTTTTTTTTTTTTTTTTCAGTTTCTTATTTCTTGTCCTCAAATTTTTTCTTCTTTTTTTCTGATGAGAAATTTTCATACATCTGCATTGCTTAGATAGCCATACATAAAAAGTCTTTTCCACCCTCCCACATCTTCAGATGTCTGTGTGAATCAGTGTGAATGTGTGTGTGAATCAGTACACCCTTCCACATCTTTAGATGTGTGTGTGTACAGTTGTTACAAACTATACATCCTAATGTGAAGGAGAATAATGATATTTATCCATGCACATTTAAGTATTTTGTTCTTCTGAAAAATAAGATTCTAAAATCTAACTTTTCACTGGAAAGAAGTATAATTCTAAATAGATATGAACATTAATGTCCAAGGATTGAAGTTTCTCCTGGAGCAGAAGAAGTCCTTCATGCTTTTTCCTCTTGGTGCTGAATTATATTTAAGAAGCTTGGTGGTCTGGGAAAATACATCAGAGTTAACCCAACTGTGCAGATTACACCAATTAGAGAATGTTGGGTGGCAGAGGATCCTCTGTGTTAATGTCTTGAACAGTCAAATTTTGTGCCTATTCATCTAGCAGGTTGAAAAAACACCCCATGGAATGGATTTTGATGTTGTGTTACCTGATTGCAATACATTTGCAGCTGACCAAAGATTAATTGTCCTGAATGCTTGTTTTTCAGGAAGGCTGAGACCACATTTATGTTGCCCAAAAATCACTCAGAAACAATCACTGTAACCATGTAAACCCTTTGAGTTCATTTCTGTAAAATACGTCTCTGCTAAATGTTAATTAAAGTATTGAGTCGGAAAAAGTTTGGCTACACACTGGACTTTCAATTAAATAAAAAGCTTTGGATGGGCCAAATATCTGTGTATTTTCAAGTTAGTGCAGTAGTTGAGGAGTGACTGTTGGTATAGTGTAAAACAAAGTAATAAATGAAAATCTGACTCTCTGCTTTATGGCTATATAAAAGCATTGGATACAGAGAATGAAAGTGACATATGATGAATGCGAGGAAATTGACAAAATCTTCACGTGCAATGCAAACTTACTTGCTGTTTCTTTTTCAAGGAAATCCAAGCAGGGTAACAAGACTGTCAAATCTGGATTATAAAATAAATAGCATTAAAGGGAGAAGGTAACACTTGCCATATTTCTGCATTCACTGTATGTTTCCAGTCTCTGGAGAATGGTCAAATTTCCTTCCAAATAGTAAAATATTTAAAACAAAATAGCTTTGATATATATGCCTGTATACGCCAAGATTGGTCAAGTGCTTTCTCAAAGGGATGCAGAAGTTCACTATATTTTTCCTTTTACTTTACACATTGGAACAAGCCCAAGTTATGGCATCATAGAAATGGAAAAGACCTATTAAATGATGCATTTCCTTGCCAGTGGAAATGTGCTCCCAATACACAGAGCTTTCCATCTTAGGCTAATAGGCACCTACCCTGTCATTTGAGGACTCTGTTCCACAGCACAACAAAATCAGTGTTGGAAATTTTCCCTACATCTCAGCCTAAAAATAGATTTGTTCTCTTGTATTGCCTTGCTCACACCTGTAAGCCACTCTTTTCTGTACTTCCTTCTTAAGAGTTCAACTATCAAACTCTTGTAAATTTTTGTGATATATACTCCAAACTCTGTGAAGTCAAACAAGTGGAAAAGCAATACGGGAAATCTGTTTTTGAGCTGAAATTCCAGACAAACTGTTTGCATTTACTACAGGTGAAATATCTGCCTTCTCCTTCACAAAATTTCACAGTTGTATCAGTTCAAAGCTCTTTGGGCCAATTCATACCTTTCTCAATGTCTTCCTGAACATTTAGATGACAGAGATAAGAAGGGCAATATCACTGGTACAGTTCTACACTTGAACTTATTCAATAGTATTGCAAATTGGACTTTAGAAACTGCTTAAGAGGTGTGTTTCTTTCATAGAAGTCTGCTGCCTCATTTAACATGGGATCCATGGTAGTAGAAAAATGTCTTCCTCTGTTCTTAGAAAGAGTTAATTTAAGAAGCAAAAGCCTTAGTGAACATGTGTGCTGAGCTGGAACATGTTCCTCCATAACTCCACATAGTAAATGTAATTTCTTGGGCTTTATAACTTGTCTGTTAACTTGTGCCTTCAATCACTGCATTATTATTTCTTTTCATACTTCCATTTGATTTATCTGAATGTTTCCCTTAAGCTCTTCATGGTAGGTAATGCGGCCGGTATACAAATGGTTAAAAAAGACATTTGAAAGGTGCAAAGAAGATAACAGGCAAAGATTCTAAATCTTCTTGTTGGAGAAGGGCTATGTAGTCAAGGAAAAAAAAAAAAAAGCCACCACTGGTTTGCGTGGGAATTTGTGTGTTGGTTGCCCATTGTTCAATTAAGTTAATCTATGCATTTCCAAGAGTATTCATTTTCACCACACTACTTACTCTACTTTTTGCAATGGATACAAGCCAGGTTGGGGATTTACAGCCTTCTATGGCAACACACAGATCTTGAGAAGGTATTCAGTGTGTATGAAGAATCTTTAAAACAAAATTTGTTTGCTGCAGGCATTCACTACTCCCTCTCTTTCCTTTCTTTCTCTCTGCCTCTCCATCACCTTAATTAGTCTGTGGACTTGGCTTCTTTGTTCTTTCATGACTAATATTACCATCTGTGACATTACATATCAAGATAGCAATGCAACATATTAAGCACAGGAAAACCTGGAATGTTTGAGCTCATCCAAGCATTTGTTGCTTAAAGCTCCAGCATTACTTGTAGTCACCTGAAGCATCCCGAAGTTTCTAAAAACACATTGCAATAAAACAGCAGGTTTCCATGTTGTTATTGAAATTGAGATATAAGACCTTTTTGGAGCTGCTTTCTTGCAAACAATCTCAGCAACTTACTAGGTTTTATTTCTTACTAAAGGCTCATAAAAAGAGCTTTCTTTTTTATGGTGTTAGCCTAACTACCACTTAGAACAGCTCACTCAAAACTCCCCAACTCCCCAACTCACTTTTGTTAAGATCTCCTGTTCTACAATGCAAGCATCATTCCCAGGTCAGACCTATGACCACAACCTGTGTGAACTATGCTCTCATGCAGAAGGGGTCCAGCTACCAGGCAGGACCACAAACAAGTGCTTGTCTCTGCCACCTTCTGCCCTTCCAAGGATGAGGAGGGGGCAGCAGGTACAAAGAGAAATATATCAAGTAAAAGAATCTTGAAATAGACAAGTCTCAAGATGCAAGATCAAAATCAGAATGGAGGTCTCCTCCTTCTGCTTCTTGTATAGTTCTAGACAGATCCACATCTTATTTACCTAATAGGGATTGCAGTAACCACAAGATCTGATATTCTGAGAGACAGACCTTCCCCTCCCATTGCTGATTTTTCAGACAGTGAGTTGCTTCACTGTTTATCTCAAAACCTGTACTTTTCTGCAGACATCAACCTGTCCAGTTTTTCTCTGCATTAATAATTTTCCACTTCAATTTCTAGTACCCTCATGTGGAATTCAATAGTAAATAACTCTGTGTTTCAGACTTAATCTTATTTGCATTATTGAATTCCACATTTTAAAAGAAAAGACCTATAGCTATAGCACAAAATAATAATAAAATAGTGAATTACAAAGATCTGTGTAAGGTTAGGGGAGTTTCTTCATGTCCACATTGGATGTCCATTATCTCCTTTCTAATTCATCCAGATTGCAACTAGCACAAGTGAGGTGGGAGCAAGCTTCCTCCCTTTATCTGCTCTACCTGTAGCACCCACAGCTCCTAAGAGCTGAGGAGTTTATGAATCTACTCCTCATGCTGTCATAAACAAAATATGTATGGGTATGTATATTATATCACAATACTTCTATATTATTTTTATTTCTCCTGTATCTGGACATTTACAAGCATTTCCTGTCTAAGATGACAAATAATCTAGTAGTTTCCTGTTGAAAAAAAACCCCAAACAAATAAATATAATTATTCTGTCTGTGTAAGTCATAGAAATGAGAGCAATATTACACAAGAGACATATAACAAGGACTATAGTAATGTCACGAGATAGATTGGTTCATTTGGTTTGGCATGGTAGACTTAGAAAAATATGTAATGGTTGTATTAATCAGAGGAAGGAAAAGGTGAGCTGGAGAAAGGAGGAAACTGGAAGGGCAAAAAACGGGAATGATATCTGAGAAAGAGGAAAAGTGTGCTTAAACAGAAATCCCCTCATCTTTTGAGCTAGGCCTGCAATCAACCTTGCAGGGCCAAAATATTTGCTAGTGATGATGTCACTAGCCTTGTGTTTTGTATGGGCACTGGGTCATTTATGAGCACTGTGTTGACATGTTAAGTGGTGATTTATGCACCATATTAAGTGACATGTGATTTATCACCACTGTATGGTAAATGATCTTCCTCTGAACAGGAATTTAGGGATAACCAATGTGCACATTAGATAAATATGTGCAGATTCACGTGTGCTCAAGAGTGCATAAGTAACACTATAGATGAAAATCTGTCTGCACAGAAATTGACAGAAGTGCAGGTCTTGCCCCAGGTGTGGATACACTTTTAGTCCATAGAACACGTGTATTGAAATATGTGTGTAACTCACTGTAGTTCTCTGCACTACAGTGAGAGACACAGTGTGATACAGAAAGTGTATTCAGTATTCATTCCTGTATGTTGTTCAGATCCTGCCTATTTCTGTAGCTGATGCTTTAAACATTAAGTGTAATGGAAATACTGATGGTATAGGCATAGGTGACTGAATTCTGCTGTCCACCCCAAAACACCTTGGGGCACAGGCCACAGTTAAAGTTGATAGTGACTTCTGTTTGTGAGCTGTCTTTCTGGCTCGGGTCCATGGGACCCCATTAGCTGAGATCTTATCCAAGGAGGTGGGGCTGGGTGCTTTCCTCAGCGGGGTGTAGAAAAATCTTCACCAATGAACCACATTGCTCACAATCCCTCAGAATTTTTTCATACCGCTGCTACCCTCTCCCTGTGGCTCCAAAGCAGGTTTGATGAAGCACAGGAGGCTTTCCCCTTGCTGTGGTCTCTCCTGGCCCCAGGCATCTGTGGGGCAGCAGCAACCCCTGTGGAGATGGAGCTGGGGAAGGCAGGTGGTGTTCCCATGACCAGAACCCAGCTCCCAGGGGGGAAAAGTGGGGGTCAGGAAGTTAGCAAAGGTCAGCCAAGTCCCGTTGGCTCTTCTTAATCCTCTTTTCCACCCACAGCCCCTTGAAACTCCCCTGATTTCTCCCAGTGCGGTGTCTGGGAGAGTTGCTCTACTGCTGCAGGATTCAATTTATTTTTCTCACTTCCAAACTATGCTTCTGCAGAGTCTCAAGTCAGTTTTGTTTCAGCTGGTGTCGAGCAACACACAGGAGAGATGCAGCTCTATTACACTGGTTTGTTTTTATTTTCCTTCCTTATTTTTAACCTTTTTTTTTTTTTTTTTTTTTTTTTTTTTTTACGATTCCTAGTATGAAANTTTTTTACTATTTTGACAGGAAATCTTGCTCCTTTTTCTCTTGCATAAGTATGAAGTAACCCTGTGAAAACAAATATGATTACTTGTTGTTTATGTGTGTGAAAATAAAAGGACAGTTTTGCTGATCAAGTTATAGCTGAAGACTAGAGATGTATAAAGGATTTATGTATTTGTATTTTTATGCTAGCCAAACAACAGAAATAAAAAATTCTTTTGGTCTATCCAGAATTAAAATTTGTAAGTTTTACTGCCAAACAGCAACACACAAATTTGAAAGAAATGTCATTTCAGGTCAACAGCAACACACAAATTTGAAAGAAATGTCATTTCAGGTCAGAAGACATTTCAAGTAGGCTTTTTAACATTGATTACAGATAACAGAGAAATTTCAAAAGAAACCCTTAATATAAAATGAGAACTGGAAAGTTTTTGTTTGAGAACATCAATATGATTTCATTTGACATTTCAAAATATTTCTTTTGACTGAAGATTTTCATTCTGCTGTAATAAAGATTGTTCCTTGTAAGAAATTAGAGCAAGCTTTTTGAGACCAATGATGCTTCCTCTCATAGAACTGGAAAGGTTAAAAAGTGGTTAACTAGCAATCTTCTTAGGTATAGCTGGAGAATGTACTTTTTTGGGTTTGGCTTCCCGCAAAGGATCCAGGCACTAAAACAAATTAAAATATTTAGCCTATAGTGTCAAGGGAAAGTTTTATCCAAACAAAATTTAAATAAATTCATGCATTTCACTAGGTTAAAAAATCAAATAAACAAATAATTTTGCGCATATGTAATGGTCTCAAGATTTTATAATTTCTCTTCCACTTTTAAAACAATAAGACCCAAATGTGGATAAAACCATCTCACTCTTCCCACCCGAAGTGAAGAACGTTTTCCAATTTCTTATGCTGAAAAAATGTATTTCTTAGGAACCAATGATTAAAACTATATAGAATAAGAGTTTTAGTGCTCTGGTTAAGGAAAAATAAACAACTACATTAGCTAATTTAAGTTCAAATAAACAGATGCATAAGCTGGACTATCTCAAAGCAATACAGGACTGAACAGAGACCATTAACACTCAAAACACTTCATAAGGTTCAGAGATTAACCTCCTCGAAGCAAAATGTGGCCAGGTCTTTTATGGTTGCACTGAGGGAGTGAGTTATAACACTTCTATATATTGGCAAGCTGTAACTGCATATTTGTTGAGCATGTATGCTGATACACAGTGAAGCTTACATGAACTTAATTTTAAAGATGAAGAGAACAAAAAATGTGGTCTCATTTACTGTTTACTGCAGCCAGCAAAGCTGACCAGACATAGTGGTGTCCAATGTGCTTTTGAGTCTTCACAAAAAATGTAAATTTTCAGGAATATTAACTCCCAGAAGAAGAGCCCTGTTTGAGGTGTTACCTAAATGTTGTAACATGGTATTGAGCCTTGCTTATTCAGCTCTGTGTACAATTAATTGGTGGCCCATGAAAAATTTTTGATTTAATGATTTTTAAGAAATATCATGATTTTTAAGAAAATCTCGGGTATCTGTGCATGAAGCTGGGTAACAGAGATGAAAAGCACAAAATCTGTGCTTTGGTGCATTATTGATTTTAAAACAGATCTTGCCAGCTACCCAAGTCTACAGACTATTTAAAAAAAAACCCCAAATCAACGAACCAATTAACCAGAAACCACCCTCCAAGAAACCCCCAAACAGTACAAAACGAAATAACACCAAAAAAAACCACAGCAAAAAACCTAGCAAACAAAAACCAGAACCATTTGAACTATTGCAAATAATAGCAAAATTATACTAATAGCAAAAGACTATTGTATATAAGTCTCAGAACACACCAGAAATGAGGGCCTCATGCAATAGTCCTGATATCCTGATGGAAACTACAAGACCTGCGTGTTTCTGAAATGGAATGAGTCTTGATTTCTCAGGCAAGAGAGACCACAATTCTGACACCCTAGGGTTACTCAAATCTCCTGGGAACTCTACGTCACTATGGACCCTCACTTGACACCTGCCAGTCTTTTTCCAAACATTGTTTTGCAAATGCTTTAGATTCAAATCAGCATGGATTGCTTTGTATGAATTTTTGATTCAATCAGACTTCTTCATACTTCTATAAAATAGTTCAAACTCATTGTCCAATATTTAACATTTCAGTTTATTGAGGGAAAGGGGGGAATATTTAACATCTTTTGAGAGGCACTCAAACAAGATTTTTTTTCTCAGGAGTCCAGTCCACGTTTTACTCAGACTTCAGTACAAGCCAGGCTAGGATTTTTGTCTTCTAGCCAGCACTATGTGATTATACATATAGAAATGATCAATAAGGTTTCTAGTTGCAGAGGTCAATATTAAAACCTTTACAATTGCCATTTGCACATAATTAATATTACCACATAGTTTACTGTATTCCTCACATTATGAATGCTGCTGCAAAGATAATTAGAGAAAAGTTAGAATTCCAAAGATTTGAATTAGTGTATTCCCTAATACAGAGTCTCAATGCTATGATTTAAGGAACTCCTAATAACTGCAGAAGCTGCAGGGGGCTTTGCATGAGCAAGGAAGAACAGTATTTCTTTTAAGAGCTTCTTAAAACTTTGTTCCACCTATGAAATCCTCTATAGTCTGTACTATATTAACCTAAATAATCTATAATATATCTCTGAATGTACATATTTTAATTAGTTTTTTCTCTCATAGAACTGACTGTTTCTTCTGTTGGAAGAATTGCTCTTGGAAATTTCATTTTCAGGATTTAATATAAATAGCTGTAAGAACTCCTGATGGGTTTTGAGGTCAGAGCTTTTAAACTGGTTTTCACGTTTGCCAGGTTTTACAGCCCATTTTAAAAATATGTGCTAGTGCCAAAGAAGCCCAGCTGCACTGAAATTATCAACATGACATGGGATGCTTCAGACTGTGGATGACCTCTTCAAAGCACAGGAATGAGTCTTGACATCTCAGGCAAGAGAGAGCAGTAATTCTGACACCCTAGGGTCTTCCTGCATTGTTCTAGGTGGGTACTTATGTTCTTCCAAAATGTGGGTCCAGGGAATGCTCATTTTGCAGTAGGAAGCCATAAGCTATTTCAGCTGGGATGTGGTATCTCTGTGTCACCCCACAGCCTGCAGTGTAGACAAGTCCTGAGTGTGTTTGAGCTGTATAAACATAACCACAAGCTAAAGAGTTTCATTGTTCAATATAGTTTTGTTCTATGCTTGGAAATGGAATTATAAATGCCTTTCTATAAAAGCACCCTAAGGGTTACAGATGCCTAAAATATATCAGCTCCATTATCAAGAAGGAGATTATCCAAGCTGAATACACAGTATCAGAGTTTACTGTTTTGTATATAATTTACATTCTTAACATTTTCCTGGAGTGCTGTTAGTTTGGGTTAGTAGGACTTACTGTACTCTCAGTGTTGAAAGACGAATAGACCTACCAACTGAACAACATAATAAATTTGTTAAGCTGCACACGTTGTGCTCCACCTTTCTGTCGTTCTTCATTGTGTATAATGTAGCCTAATGCAATATGGCAGCTGTTAGCAGAAAAATGGTGCAGCAGCCATAAAAAAGTGATTTATGTCTTAGTATCAAAGCAGCTAATATTAAGAAGCTGGTGTTTGGGAGGGCAGCAAGCAAGTGAAATGTGAAACACAGCATATATACATTCATGAAATATAGGAAGCTGTGAAATGTTAGACTGACAGCAAAATTCTCCCTGGGTATCCACTATAAGGTCAGATTAATAAAGGAGGTAATTGGTGGTGATGGTTGTGGATGTTCAGAGTTGCCCACATGTCACAGCTGCTTATGCTGGAGTATCAGAAGTATGTTAAAGGCATTCCTGACATGAACCCAAAAATCCTTACTACCAAATGATGTAAGAAAGGCTAATTTAAGATGGCAGCTGGCAGAAAGAAAAACATATCAAGCAGGAAAGTTGTTCTTAGCAGCCATAATGTAGAGAGGAAACAGTGGGATGAGAGAAATAGTGTGGGACTCATTCCTCTGCTGCATTTTTCTACTGGTGTAAATCAACCAGTTTAAGGCTACAGTCATGGATTAGGGATTTCTCCCTGGATGCTGAAACTGAATCTGAGAAAATTCTGTCTTTGGTTTACAACACACCTAATGTGACTAAACATGATCATGTAACATCGTGAGTTTTGTCACTGAACGATGTAACAGATTAATCTAAGACACGGTGAATTACAGCTAACACATCAGACTAATCCTTGGTTTCTATTCAACATACGCTGTGTGTGTATATATACTAAAAACACACATATGTCAATGTACATATATAATCATGATGCTGCGAAGTGTGATGTTTTTGGTTCAGTGGGTGGCACTCTTCCTTTGCAGTCAGTACTAAAGTAGTTCTTCCATGGTGCTTAATACATAGTGGAATATGGTTGGGTCAAAGAGGTTAATAGGCCTACTTTTGCGAAAAGTGCCATGGAATCTTTCTTAGCAAGCAGTGAGAACCTCACAGTAAATACCCTCTGAAAGAGAGCTTGTGACTTGCTCAGTTACAAATTGGGGTGTTGCTGTAATGCAGAAATAGGGGAAACGATGCTACATACTTAAGTGACTGAGTCATCCTGTCCCCGCAGACATTTGCCAGATGCAGTGAAACTTGGCTTGTGTGAAGCTACAAAATAATAACGGAAGGTAGTGTGGCTGGAAAATATTGTAGCTCTTCTTTGGCATTTTTAAAAAAATAAATATGAGCAGAGCTTTCACCTGATTGTGTGTAGTCATGTCACAAATAATGTGGATCTCTCAGACCCTTTGCTGTTATATTCTGGATTCAGTAAGTACTGAATAAGTCGAAGCAAGTGAGACCTGTGGCAAAATGGCCACATTTTGTGTTGTTGCTAGAGGCCTTGCTTTGGAGAAAATTCCAGTTCTTTTAGGAAACGGCTGTGAATTCCTAGTTTCTTAGATGTCCTAAATTACTTTCTAGTCACTGGTTAACCAACATAGAAATTATTCTAACAGAATGTTTTATGCTTTGAAGTTTTGATCATATACATGGCAAAATGAAACAGCCAGAAGGACTTTATTTTGTGAAGCCCTTCACACTGGCAGCTATATGGGCTTTCTGGACTGCCACTGAAATTTAGCCATCAAAGTTTGTGTGGCTCCAGGACTAGGTGTTGGTTTTGCAAATGCCAGCAGTGCCTTAATATTGCCCTATAAAGGCTTATGTAACCACAGACCATTTCTGTACCTAACTCCACAGAGACCGAGTAGGTCACTGCTACCACACTGAACTTTTCAATCATGATTCAAATCACATCAAGGTCCTCAAATAACCATTCTCCAAGGGCATCAATCTTGTTGTCCTCTGACATACTGATGGCCAGTTTCCTGAGGGTCCAACTGCATATGTGGCTTCTTTCCCCTTCCCAGACTTTCTGTCCAGTGCCAAGGAAACTCTCTTGCATGTTCAGAAGAGCCCAATCTCTATTAGCCCGTTGATGTTGACTTCTGCCTCCACCAGCCACTTGGGGATTAAAATACCAATCGTCAATCCATGCCATCATCTTTTTTTTTCAGCACTGATTTATGCCAGAGGAAGGCAGCATGCCCTGCACTGCTATCACTAGAATTGACTGGCTTGCTGCAGCAAAATGACAAGAACTTGCTGCCTCTGTACTCATGATTGGCTTTGTCTTTGCTCTCAGCACCATGTGTAGGGAACCTATAACTGCTAAAGATGGCAAAATGGCTTAGGAACAATCCTGTCCCACTGAAGCAGGGGGACAAAGGTCCACCTAACTCAGTAGGAATTCTTAGGAAAACAACTTGGCAAGGACAGCAGGATTCATCCCACTATCTCTGGGACTGAGACACCTCTTAATTGTGTCTCTTCACCATAACTGTTTTCACAACTTACATGATTAAATTCTTTTGTGTAATTATGGTCCCATACTATTAAACATACATTTTTCACCAGTTTCTCTGCATATCTCTATTAGAGGATGTCAAATAATAGCTTTACATTTCTGGTTTTAAAAAATCATAAATCCCTAGATTAGACAATACTGAAATAATATTTTTATATTTATTATGTTGTTCAGTCACTACTTATCCATTGAAAATTGTGATTGTTTCAGAAGTCCAAATTAGATGTTCAGACTTAAGACTTACTCCAAGCACACAGGAATTTGTCACATAATAACACTCCTACATTGGTATGGCCTGTCACCTGAATAGATTCCAAAAACTAAGTACAAATCATGTTAGAAATTACTTCAGCTGTCATTACTTTGTGGTATTGGAGGTGAAATGAGGTAGTTTTTGAATAGCATGAAGTAAGATTGCATAATAATTTAGGTCAAAAAGTGAGTAACAAGTCACATAGCTGAGATGAGCAGAATATAGTGAGTGTGGAACTGCAAATAACAGGCATCCCTATCATAATTCTAGGTCCTATTACACTAGCCATTTCTTGAAGTCCGAGTAAGAAAAAATGTTAACATTGCTGCCAGGAACAGTTATTACAACATTTGATGACAAAGGATGATTTGTACTTTTATGGGGATTGATTAAAACATTTTTAGAAATATGAGGTACAAGCAGTATACGATTATTGGAAAGCTGAAGAACTTATCCTCTCATGAAATGTAACAGTTATTAAAACTGCAATAGAAAGAAGCAATTCCTGCCCACTAAAGAAAGACTTTTTTGCCCAATTATAAAAGAGTGTGCGATACGGGAAGCTAAAGCAATGCAGGCAAATTAAAGCAGGCTCACTTCCCTGCCTTTCATTTTTGGAATGGATGAGCAACACACACAAATCAAAGCAAAGGGCTTTGTTTGTGGCTGCAATCTCTACCATTTGTCAAATCACAAGAAAGCATTCCAAAACAAATTTTGCCAAATACTCCTAATCTTATAGGATTATGATTAGGTGAACTTGTTATTCTATATAATGATTTTACTGAATCATCATTTTTGTTATTTATATGTTGTATTTCAGCTTGGTAAAGTATGCTGTTGAAAAGAGTATGTTTCTACCTAAGAGTATGTTTTCTATCTTTCCATGGAAACCTATGCTTTTGTTTTGTGTCCTTCCCCCTTTGCATAAATCACTAAAGCAAGAAATCCTTTATTTTTCAACAACTACCTTAGCAGACTAAAGAAATCCTTTGACAGAAGGACCATAGCCACCTTGTCAGCAAGACAAGGAATAGGGTCACATGTAGTTTGCCATCTAAACAAATAAATAAGTTTATGTGTAGCTTTACTTCCAAATCAGAACTTAAAAAATATGTATTGTTCTGCTTGCTCTGTCTTAGAATGCTTCTCTGACTTCCTGCCTATTCATTCTCTCACCTGATAAAATACATACAAGCATTGCCAGGAACAGCATTATAAGTAGCTGTACATGCTCTTTTCACCCAGAGTTTTCTTCAAGAACATCNCAGGGTTCTTTCCACTTCTCTCTGAGGAGGGTTTTTTTTTCGAGCCGGTTGGGGGGAGGGGAGGGAGTGCCCCTTAGGAGGTTTCCTCCCAGATTTGCCCTAAACGACTACAATCCTGAACATCCTTGCAGTAATTCCAAATTAGGGTATTTATTCAACAGACAGAACTGAGTTGCTGTGCTGCTCTTCACATTGGCTGAAAGTACCTGAGCTTGGGTCAGACATCAGCTTTTCATGGAGCTCTGTGCTGTGCTTATGTACCCTTTTGGCTTATATAGCTTTCCTTTTTTATTTTTTTTTCTTTGACTATATTCAAGTCATAATGAAGGCAATTTCTGCCCTTGTTTATTCCAGAGCTTGTTGGATCCTGATTTCAGTCATAGTCGACTACATGAGACATAATCAGAATTCGGTAACTCCAAATCTCTTCTGGTGTCACTAAGATCAGGTCTGACTCATTCTCCTATACCTAGTCTTTAAAATCAAATCTGTTATTTTTCTCTTTAAAACTGTAATTTTGTTCTGCTGTATTTTAAATTGTACTGTTACTTAGAAAAAAAAAAGACCATAAAAATGACATTTCAGGATTCTATATTTGTCTGACAGTTGTTCTGTTGCAGAAGTGCTCATAAGTTAAAAAGCTGTCTTTCCTAATACTTTCCTAATACTTCACCCAGAATGCACAGAGTGTTATGATTTGAGTTATTGACACACCATCTTCATATTCTGCAACCACTGAAGGCCACTTTACATTTTAAAGCCTCTGTTTGCTTGCACAACCCTGACTTCTTTAAATCATGCCCCTGGTAACACTGCCAGACCTTTTGCATTGCATAAGCATGTTACAGGTCTAAAGGATCATATTATATAAGGCAAACACACACTTCAGGAAAAAAACCAGCTCAGACTTCATGTTTGAATGGCAGGAATCACAATTATTAATAACAGTAAAACTTTTTCTATCAGAAACAAATAAGGATCTTTTCAAGGTCATTCTTTATGTCCCAGGTTTGATGCATAGCACTTTTAACACAGAGATCTTGTCACCATTCTGCTAAATGTGTCAGGAAAGCCTTAATTTGATCACAGAGGAGAGTCTAAGAAAATGAAAACAGTACCTTTCAGTTTGGCAGAAGTGGTGGTGTGTTCAGCTGCTTTGTCAGGGAATATGCTGCTAAGAGTATACGGGCCAGAGTTGGCAGAGAAAGGGATTAACTGAAAATTATGGATGTAGCACATTGTGGCATCAAGCAAACTTCCGCATCTCCTTGCAGTCAAAGGTCTGTCTTTCATTTTCTTTTATAAAACATATCAACCAATTTAGCATTAAAAGTACAACTTTAGCCATATTGAGAATATCAACAAGTTCTAACACAAAGGAACAAAGACTGGAAGTTGAGGGAAATTTTTAAAAATTGAAGAAACAATGAAAAAACATTAAGACATGAAAGTGTTGTGTTTAGTTTGGAAAAAACAAAACAAAACAAAACCACCCTTCCTCTTTGCCTTTTTAAAAATATACTTGAAAATGCAACATTTGGAAAAATCTACAGATGTGTAAATTTAGGGTCTATGTTACTTTACTTTATCACACTTTATTCATCCATATATAATTTTGTAGAAAGCCTATGTGGCAGGCTGAAGCATGTCTTGCTTTATAAACATTTATTACCCACTGGTGTATTCCTATCTTTGAAGTTACAACCAATTCTCCTTTTCAGTCCATGTTACCTCCTTTCTCTTATTAAAAAAAGAATCTTGTCAAACAATTTTGTTAATGTGAAAATGCTGTGAAGACTAGTTTTTGTTTTAGCCTCATTTTTATTTTAGTTTGCCTTGCTTCCCTCCCTCACTTTTCTTTTTAAAAAGTGTAAGCCTGGAATAAGAATGTAAACAGCATGATCTCTGCTGCTGTTGCATGAATGCAAGACAAACCTGGCCATTCATAGGCTCACATGCCTGTGGATCTGTCTCCACAGGGATTCCTTGGAACACCTAGGAGGACTTGAACTTGAATAAAGTATGACTGGCCTTTGAAGAAAGCTCAGAGACAATCATCTCAGGCTCAAAAATGAGGATAATACAGTTTTGTGGTTTAACAGGAAGGGATCTAAAAAACATGTATTTGAAAACAAAGCCCAACCAATCAACCAACCAACCAACCTAAAACAACAGCAACAAACACAACTACAACAAAAAAAAAAAAAAAAAAAAAAAAAAAAAANTCAGCAATTAGCTTTTCCAATCAGAAACATAATGACCTAAAATTTATGTCTTATTTTTCTTCCCTCTCTTTGTCCCTTTAAAAAAATTGCATGTGAAGAAATTGTGTAAGCTGGACTTGGAGAAAGCAAAAGAGAGGCCTAATTGCTGTCTTGACCTACTTTAACACTCCAGTCACTCAAATCCAGGGGTTAAACTGAGGTTCTTTTGCGCTGGGTAAACACAAAGGATAAATACTGACCAGATATTCTCAAGAGGTAAAAATCACACGAAAGTTTACTGGCAAACTATGGAAAATCATGGAATTTTGGCAAATGATTTAGTACAACATAAAACATTTATCAGAGCATAGATTTAGCCCATTCAACATAAAAACCTTTAAAGCCATTTGATGTTACATTCTGTGAAAAGAGAGTTAAAGAAGAATGAAGGGAGAAAAACAGAAAGACAGGAAAGATATAGAAAGACAGACATGTAGAAAGACAGACAACTCCTGGGTTCCAACGATGTAATGGATAGAAAGCTCCAAGATGAAGGTAGGGTTAAGGAACAACATGCTTGCTCATGGTCAGGCTTCTTACAGCCTCGGCCCATCCTGGACCTTCTTCCCAGGTGGGATATATGCTCAGGGACTGGGTTAGGCAAAACTGGGACTGCCTCCAGTGCACATGACTGACAGACATTGTGTGACCAGGGGGTATGGGGGTGTAGTGGTTTTGGTTCCCTATCCCAGGTTTCGGCACCATTTATTGTCGCAACCTGCCTAGGTCTCCGGCTAGCTCTTCTGGGGGCAGCGACCTTCCCTAGCGAGTTGCCTCTAGAAAGGCAGCCTTAGTCCAGGTGGCACAGGCACTCCAGTGAAGTGTTTCAGCACAATTGTGAGACCACTATAGTGGTCGAGCCTGCCAGCTCTAAACAGGTTCAGCTGCCAGCGCAGTCTTCCAAGGAGGGGCTGGTCCAAGGCGGCGCGGGAGAAATCACAGGAGCCAAGGTCTCCGAGAGCCTTCTTTATTCTTCCTCAGCCGACGACTCGAAGACCCCGAGGGGGCTAACTGC
>VXBB01022067.1:49380-60300 GCA_013399915.1 Illadopsis cleaveri | reverse complement strand
TTAGGACTTTGAGGCTCTCCAGGGGAGTGCTGGAATTGCCATCCCCTCCACATCGCCCTCAGGGGCCTCCACAATTTATGTGGTGGTTTCATGTTTGCCAAATTTTGTTTGCCAAGTGGGAGATAGGATTTTGGGAGAAAAAGGCAAAACAAACCCCAACTAAAGATAAACAGATATATTTTATTAACACACACTAGGAGAAGAAAAGGAAAAGGAAAAAATAAACCCCACAAATGAATTTCTAAGCCAACCTTTTCTCCCACCACAAACTCTTCATTTTCTACAAACAATGTAAAGAGGCAAAACTCAGAACTCCAGGTCAGTACCACTTATAAAATAGTCCTGCATTCAGTCTTTGAGAGAGAGAAGTCTCTCCTGTTGTTTTGGTAACTTTCTACAAGAGAAAGAGTCTGCTTGTGGCTTCTAACTCACACAAAAGCAGCCTGTCCAGGAAATTCTGCAATTGTGGAACCTTCCATATTCACGTAGCCTATCCTGTGACTACCATATGGGTCATAGATTCACAGATTAAGATGTCATCTTTTAAAAATGAGCAACTTCAAAGGCAAAGGATTCTTCAACTCAGGGAACAGAGGTGTCTTCTCACTTCTTCACTGGCACGGGACTTCTTTTCATCTCTCTCTGTTCAACCTATCATGGGATCACGGGATCACAGGATCACAGATACTAATTCAATATTCACTCAGTCCATCACAGATACCTTTGTTCAAATCCATAAGTCATATCCCCAAATCATATTGTCTACAATTTAAAGGATTATTCTAGCATATTCATATTACATATTAGTCTGTTACCACAACTCATAGGATATTTTCAGCCTAGAACCAAGGCAACTTGTCATCTCTCTCACTTAAGAAGTCACTCTTCCTTTATTGACTTTGAGATCTCCATATTGTCGCTTTACATGTCTCCAATTTGGCCTTTTCTCTCATCTCTGAGAAGGGTTAGAGTTTAAGAAAGTCTGAATCTGTGTCAGGAAAGAGTTGAAGCTTGCCCAGGCCTGCAGTGGTCATGTGATCTCTGCTGCAGCAGCCCAAAGGTTTCAAAGCCATGCCGGTTGGAGCAGTGGAGGGGAGGCTGATGGATGCCTTCTCTTCTACCCTCAATCTGATGGCATGAGCCACTCACAGCTGCTCTCTGGGGCCCAATGTAGGGTGGGGGAGGGATCTCATCCTCCCCCTGGGCCAGGGGTGCTGGCATCCAGGAGATCAGGGCACAGCTCTGCCACAGCCCAACCCCAATCTCCACCGCAGCCCCAGGCACGTGGCCAGTACTGCTGAACTGCAGCACTGGCGCAGGCAGCCAGGGGATCAGGAGCTCAGCCAGCCCTGCTTCCTCTGCGGGCAGCGGCTTTCAGAGGCCCAGCCTAGGCCCTGCTGCCCCAGGGGCAGCAGGGCATAGGCTGGGCCCTCCTCAGCCAGCTCACAATGTTACCTGGTTGCCAGGTGGGAGGAAGGGGAAGCTTGAACCCAGTCTCAGCTTTATATGGGTATTACCAAAAGTCGCATCCTGTTTTCTGAGTGGTCAAAACTACATGTCAATCCAAAAACTGGTCCCTGATAGGTCCCTGTCCTTTCCAAAACAAAGTCCCAGTTCCTAGCAGGGTGATATTCTATTAACCAAAAAACCAAACTGTGTTAACCTGTGACGGGGGACAGGACATTACCTCACCACAGCAAAGCCTGACCCACCCCTACCACACACTCCAAGAATCCCAAGATGTCTAGAGAGAAATTATTCTTTTCAGTCTCTGACACCAACAAAATGAGAGTTTCTGTTTTAACCTAAAGGCTGCCATTCTCTTTCATTACCCAATACCATGTCTGCATTTCCAGCTATATCAACCAGTTGAATAAAAAGTTTAGCTTCCTTTTCTTACTGATGATGTGCATTTAGTTCACACTGGTCATTGTAATGCTCAACTCCTTTTCCTGAGGGACAGGTCATTTCTGTGCATGCAGCTCAAATCTGTGCNGAGGCTGATGGATGCCTTCTCTTCTACCCTCAATCTGATGGCATGAGCCACTCACAGCTGCTCTCTGGGGCCCAATGTAGGGTGGGGGANTCATTACCCAATACCATGTCTGCATTTCCAGCTATATCAACCAGTTGAATAAAAAGTTTAGCTTCCTTTTCTTACTGATGATGTGCATTTAGTTCACACTGGTCATTGTAATGCTCAACTCCTTTTCCTGAGGGACAGGTCATTTCTGTGCATGCAGCTCAAATCTGTGCAAGCGTTCAAGACCAGGTTGGATGGGGCTTTGAGTAACCAGGTCAAGTGAATGGCATTCCTGCCTGTGTCAGGGGGATAGGAACTAGATGATTTTTAAGATCTCTTCCAACATGAACCATTCCATAATTCTATGATTACTGTTATTCAGCTGCTCTTTCTTTATTTTGTGAAGTTCTTCAACAACTCCATGCCACCAGCCTTTTTTTCGTTCCCTTTTTCAGATTTTCGTGCTCACAGTGCAGTTCCTAATGCAGAGCCAGACACTAATGACATCTCTTTTTTTCTTTCATCTGTTTTAATTAAAACTATTACTTGTGTGCTGTCTTCTTTATTCTATGATGGGTTGGTTTCTTTAGGAAGAGTTAGTGGGGTATCTTTGTAAATTCCTCCTGGAAAATCCAAGCTGACTGTATCAGTGTATGGGGGTGTTTCCATGAACTTGTTGATTCCTTCATGGAAATGAAACAGGTTTTCCATATAGCAAGCACACATTGACCCTTATTGTCATTTATCCTTTTTGATATTTTAGGTCATTCTTAGATATGGATTTTGGAGGCTGTTCTCATTCTTCTCCAGTTTTATCTTATATGTTTTACAATTATTTACCGACATTTCTGTTCTTTTCAATTTTTCCTCAAATATGACTTTTTCTAATGCCCCATCATATTGACTTTTGGGCTGTTTTTCAGTACTGTGACTCTACTGCAGTACCCCTAAATAGTCTGCAAGCTGCTTTGAAATATTTACCCATCCCTTTTAGCCTCTTGAAATCTTCATAAGATTTTGCATTTTATTTTTCTGCTGTAGCAGAAGAAGGTAGAAAGATGGACAAGTACAACTTAATTTCTTCCTATTTCAGAACAATATAATGATAATAGATTATTGAGTTGGGTTATGCATAGAAGTTTCTTCTTTTCTTCTAGTTTAGATGCTCTCTGAAGAAGCCATTTGTGGCAGTAAAAAAATCAATCTCTGCACCATGACCTGATGTGATTGTTACTGCATGGGAGAAATTGAAAACACTCCCCTGTTGCTGCAATTTCTCTCTCTGCAGTCCCTCTACGTCTCCTCAGATGCTACAGACCCTCTCGGTACCTGAGTGGGTTCCTGGCAGGGCAGGTCTAGTACTGGGCTGCTCCTGTTTGGACTTGGAGTTTTTATTCGTAGAGAATGTCTCTTATTTGTTGAGATAGTTAATTTATTTATCTGATCTCTCTTCTTCCTGTCCAGACATGTGGGGATGGCATAAAGCTCCTATGCCTGAGGGTACTTTCTTAGGCTATAGAAATAGGAATGGAGGAGCAAAGCCTGGAGCCTAAACCTAGAGACAATTTCGTCACAACAGCTGTGTAAAAATGACCAGGCTGCCCACTGAAAGCGTGAGAAAGGAGTAGGATTTGTGTGAAAAGGTATGCATCTGAAAGCATGCCAGATTGGAACCTGATTCATACTAAGGTAGTTTGCTATTGCTGAGAAGGGCCTGAATTGCTTCTGAGGGTTGTGTCATCTGCTAGAAATTAAAAAAAAAAAATAAATAATAGTGTGAGATGTCACTTGTTAACCAATCTGTCTGCCCAGACTCAGATAGATTTCTGGCCTCTGTATACTCTTGTGGTGGGAAAAGTGATGAGTGTCTGATGTCTGAAAGTGGTGCTATGTCTTCTTCCTGAATTGTGTCATTTCTGGGGCTGGCATGACCCTGTGTCAGTGAAAAAGACACACAGCTCAGCTGAGAACTAAGATTTAGACTTTTGAATGGACTCCTTCAGTAGAAAGAAGCTGTGAAATTGCATAATTTCATTGTGTAACTGGAATTTTTTTATCTCTAGCCTGATTTCAGTTATCTTCACATTTTTCAAAGTTATTCAACTCTGATCACTCTCATGTATGTTTACTCTCATGTAAAGTGCATATGTTTTCTACCACCTTACTGTCTGCTCTTTCATACTCAGTGATCTTTCTTGGAAAATAGGACTTCATTTTGCTTTCAGTTAAGCCACCCAGGTCTGTAACATCCATCTGCCTTCATTAATATCAAGCCAACTGCATCCTAATTCAGCCATAAGAGACATTTTTCTGTGTGTCTAAGTTGTGGAGAAGCAGTTTGCTCAAGAGTCCCTCTAAGGATCTCTACTAGTATCACTTGCCGACTTCCCTCTGAATGTTTTTCTTGTTTGAATAAAGCTGCCACGTTGGTTTTGTCTGCTGTTATATGATGTTGAAGCCATTATTCTGTTGATATACATTTCCATCTTCTCAGAAATAGTAATTTTCTCATGTAATAGAAACTGTATGAGTCAGATATATTAAATATTTCATAGAATTGTAGAATGGCCTCAATTTGAAGGGACCTTAAAGATCATCTAGTTCCCTGCCATGGACAGGAACACCTTTCAGTGGACCAGGCTGCTCCGAGCCCCGTCCAACCTAGCCTTGAACACTGCCAGGGATGGGACATCTACAGCTTTTTTGGGCATCCTTTGCCAGTGTCTCACCACCCTCCCAGTGAAGAATTTATTTCTGTCATCTGATCTAAATCTATCCTGTTTAGTTCAAAGCCATTCCCCCTTGTCTTGTCACTGCAGGTGATAAGAAGTCACAAAAAGTGACAAGAAGTCCTCTCCAGCTCTCTTGTCCCCTCCTTTATGTACTGGAAGGCTGTTCTAAGGTCTCGCAGGAGATTTCTTTTCACCACGTTGAAAAACTCCAGCTCTCTCAGCCTGTCTTTGTAGGAGGGGTGCTCCATCTCTGTGATCAGGCCATCCACTGGACTTACTCCAGCAGGTCCATGTCTTTCTTATGCTGAAGCCCCCAGAGTTGAACACTGTACTCTAGGTGGGTTCTCACAAGAAGGGATTGAATTTGTCCCTGTGTCCACCATTCAAAGACAAAATAAATCCATTCCTCAAAAGATACATAGATTCTGTCTAGTCATGTGGACCTTTGTCCCAACTCTTTCACTTTTGGTGCTCAGAGTAACTTGCTATTGGAGGGAGAAAGGAAACCTCATTGTTCACTTGACTGTCCTGCAGAGAGTATTTGGGATTCTCTAGCAGACAATGACTTTCTGCACTATTTTCCCAGTCAATGCAGTCTTAGCAAAGCTATTGAGAAACAGGAGAGATGAGATCATATGGTGACATTGTGTGGTACAGCTCTTTTGAAACCATGAAGCACCCAGAGGTCAGAGAAGTTGGGCAGCAGGTATTTGCAAGCCATGGATTTGATCACTGTTCTGTACTTCTATCAGCAGTATAAGGGAGGACAGTCACTCTGACCTCTACGCAGTACTTCAAATCAGTCTGTGTTTGTATTTCCAAGAGACAGACAAACTTAAGTAAGAAATGAATCACTGAGGGCAGCCACAGAACTACCAAAACTTTGACTCTGTTAGCCCACTGACAAGCATGGAAAGAATCATGATATGCACTGAAACTAACCCAGTGACTCAATAGCCCAAGCAGCACTGTGAAGATGCTCCTCTAAGGTAAGAAATCCACACTGAGTAGAAACTATCCATGTATCTGTTTACCAGAATCATTTGATGCTATCTACCTTTGCATATTATTAAGTTGGTCTAATTTGTTTAGGATAGGTTTTTTCAGTATTAGCATATTGTTCTCCCTGTGAATAAGGCAGCTCTTAATTCTCCACTGTTCTTTTCAGATGGAGCATTTCAGCATGCTTGTATAATAGCAACAGTTCTCAACAGCATTCTTAAAGTAAAAAGGAAATAAAATGGCTGGAGAAAATGGAAAACATCTGGATTGCACTATCTAGCACTGCACTCTGTGTCATGACAGAGAAAGGATAGCTCTCTGAACTGGAGATAGAAGAACTGAAGTATAAGCTTCAGTTGTACCAGGTTAATACACAAGCTGTTGGAATCAAGTAACTTTTATGGTTTTATTCTCTTAAGAGCAACTTCCAAATCCAGTTGGATTTGTCTTTGCTGGCAATAATAATCATAGAATCATCTAGATTAGAAAGTGAGTGAGATCAGTGAGTCCGGCTGTATGAATAGTGATCATAATAAAGGGAAGAAAGCAAATATTCAAACATGTCTTAGTATACTGTCTCTGAAACAAATGCTTTCTCTAGCACTGATTGCATTGATATTTTTTTTTTAATATATTTTCAGTAAGAGGAAACCAATTCAGTTCTCTAGGCTTTGTAGAAAGGCTTTCAGTGCCTAATTATTTAAAGGCCTGCTGATAGCTGTGATGGCCTATGCTCGAGCACCATGCAAATAATCTGTTTAAAGATGAACTTCAGAATTTTCACCCCACTGGAATGTAGCAGGAGTCCATTTATCACAATAGGAATGCAATGACTGCTGAAAACCCTTCATAAATTCACCCTACTATCAAATATGAGGGTACTCAGATAATTTCTCACTCAGAGCAAGAATGAAATGCTTATAATCAGGCCTCTCATTTTATCTGACTACCTATCAATTTATAAACTAACCCATGTGAACTGACAGTTTTCCAATTTTTTTTCTCAGTAATGAAAATTCCCCTTTTATCTGTGCAAGCATCTAGTTCTGGATTATTTCAAGGGAACTGTGGTGATAGTAGCTGAAGACCTAACAGTCTGCAGGCAAAGGGAAGTTGCAGTTAGCTTTAGCTTTTGTATTCCATGTGTTTCACAAGGAGAAGTGAACAACCTAAAATTCCATTACTTGTTGGGCTGTGGATTCAAATGTCCATTTAACATAATCACACTGAAGAGAAAGATATAATACTGTTCAGTCCAAAGAGGCATTATTTCCCAAGTTTCCATGAATTTCCCAACAAGGAATGCATATTAAGGAACAATTACACAAGGCTTGGTGAAACTCCCTTTATTTATTTCACTTGTGTTGTTGCTGCTGTTGTATAAGAAAGAGCAAAGTAACAAAAAGAACAAAGTAAAATAAAGTAACAGCTGATCCAAACATTTTTAACATGTTGAAATCCCATTCCAAATGCAAAGACTCTTTCTGCCTTTTCTTTGCATTGATTTGCACAAGCATTTTCTCTGTGAGCCAAACACATCTCTGGTATAACTTCACTGAAGTCACTGGACTTACACCAGAGGTGTTTCTGGTCCTCTGTCCTGGGTAAATACAGTAGGAATAAATTGGTCACGCAGGCAGAGTGTCTGGCAATAAATGCACTGAGTGGTCCTGGCAAACCAATAGGAAAAATCTAAAATAAAAAGCCCAAATAAGTCTTTTACTTAATATAAGGCCTAAAAATCTACTGGGAGCTGATGAATACTGCCCGCTAACTGTACAAAGTATAGGTAGCATGCCTTCCAAATATCAAAATACCAGACGGAATGCCGTGAAAATAAATAACTTCTAATATAAACAAATGAGAACATATCAAACTGTTACCTCTTTAAACATAATGTAAATAAAAAAAAATACCAGTCCTTCTACACAATAAATATTAAGAAACCATTGACATAGTTGAAATGTACTCATATAAATTAACAACTTTAATTACATTAGCCAAACAGACATTGGTTAAAGCACTGCATGTAGTATGCAAAATAATAATAATAACAATAATAATAATATCAACAACAAAACACAAAATGATAAAAACAAAATAGGCTTCATAATATCTTGGCTTTCATAATTTATATATATGTATATACATATATATAGTTGTGTGTGTATATATATATACTGTAGACATATATGATATGTATATATAATAGAATACAATGTAATATAATATATACTTTATTTTCATATTACATTATATTATATTTTATATATACATATAATTTTGAAGATATATATATGCATATATGTAAATTTATATATATATATATATCTTCAACCCATTGTCGATGTATTGTTTTTGAAATTATTTAAATACAAAGAAACCCACTGAGAATTAACAGATTCATTATATCTCAAAAAATAAATAGCTATAAAACCCAGAAATGCTGCTTGTTTCGGCCCATGAAAACCTTCCTTCTAGCTGTTCACAAAAGATCAAATTATGATTTTATTTACTCATGCTGAAAATGTTTTACTCCACATGTAATGCAGTGCGAGCATATGGGGGAGTAAAGCTTTTTTCAGTGTAAGGAAAGGGATCGGGTTCTTATACTAATGCACACAATTAACATGAGGTTTAACTTAAAGAACTTAATAATTTCCATTGTGTCTACCTCGACTTCAGAAATAGATTTTTGCCAATTCATTGATGCTGGCTGGTAACTTTCTAGGAAAGGAAACCCTCTGAAAATCAATGGCATTGCTTACGGGTAAGGCACAATTCCACATGAGTAATTATAGTCCATCAACTTTTAATTTTGCATGCAGGCTTTAGAGATGTCTGAACTTCTCTACCTAAGAGATATTGCTGCTAGCCTCTACATCGTCTTGTGGTGTCACTGTTAAATGAACTCAACGTCTTAATTCTCAACTAAATACAAAAAAAAGGAGGTATATATAATGGAGCCCTACTTTGCAGTGATTAGATAGGAGACTGTTTCTATTGAAGTCAATGACAAAACTCCCATTTCATTCCATTCAACAGTTTTGTGCATTAGACCATATGAGTGCACAATAATTACAGGCATCTGTAAGCATTTCCTTTTGCTAAATCTAAAGGATACAAATACATTCAGCCCTCCCAAAGAAACATCTTAGCATGCACTTATGCCAGTTTCTTAGGCTTTGTATCCAGTGAGCATCTGACATGGAGATGTAGAAAGACAACCAAATGTAGTCAACTCTCAGGCAAGAAGATTATGGAGGTACTAAGTAAATAATTTGCTGTGATGAAGTATATACTGAAAATGTATTTTCAATATAAACAATAAGTTGGTTATATGCAAAGGAATATGTTAGTAGTTAAGAGCCTTTCTTTTTTTTTGGTACAGTCATACCTGAAAGGAGAATTAATTTTTAAGGCTGCATGCCCTAGAACAACTGCTTAAATATGGTAACAATTTCTAATGCTATTTTAAGTACATGCAGATTTAATTAAATCAAATTATCAGGGATGGGCTATTTTGCTGGAATCAGTCAGTCTTGATTAACATCCCAATTTCTTATTTTACTTTATCATACAGTTTTTCATTTCCCCCTACTTTAAATAACTCTGACCACAAATCAAAACCCCATGGCTGATTCTAGAGATTGGAGGGAGAAACCAATATACACACACAAGTGAAAGCTAAAAAGTAGGGCTTGGAAACAGTTACTTCTCGATCTGAAAACTTCCTTCTGTTTTTGGTGTAGCTGTCATGAAACCTGCTCACAATATCTAAAATCCTATTTTTGTTCCTCACTTGGAAGTTGTCTTAGGCTAGTTTCATGTTTTTCAGGCCAGTCCCTATTCATCACATTAAATCTGCTATCAAATTCAGGATCAGAATTATTTTTTAAAGGCTCTTTCTCCTTTAGTCAGAAAAATCATGAGTCTAAACTTACTTTGCTAGAAGCCAATGGGAGTATTGTCATTGAAGGTTCTGCGATTTCAGGTCTCCAATACTCTCTAACTAATCACTGTTGAGAATAATTTTTATCAATGTGAGCTATCTGCTCTGTTTCCCTTACCACTGTGTTCAGAGATCCACCATGATGCAAACAGCCTCATTTAAATAATTGGATTAAACAGTGTTGGCTGTGGTGCCATTCATTCAGGATCCTTTCTCTCCCTTGACAATTCCCACAGCAGAAAGAAACTCTGATTCCTGCTGGCACAACTTTATTCATGTAAGTAGTTTTACTGATCTTGTAAGGACATCAAAGGACCTGCTGACATGAGTAACCATTCTGGGACATCTGATGATATAAATAAGGGTTCTGGGGCATTCAGAATTTTAAGGCCAAGTACAAAGACCAATGAACTAAATGATACTCTCCTCAACAACTCTCACAGACTGTGTCCCTGCTCCTGCTGCTTCAAAGTCTGGCTCTGCTTCTAGAAAAATCAACAGAAATTCTGCCACATGTTTCAAATAAGCAGGGCCAGGAACTTCATTAAAATTATAAAGATAAATTAGTTGTGCATCTTTTTTTTTTCTGATAATTTTGCTACTAGCATTTGGTATCCCTCCCTTTCCCCAGGAAGAAAAAAAAAAGCCCCAACAAACTTCTGCAAATAATTTAAATCAGAAAGCCTTGATATTTTACAGAACATTTTAGTGACAAATTTAGTGTTTAACCAATTATATTTTTTCAACTTTTTTTTTGCAAATTGCAAACAAGTCTGTAAAAAAATGCTTTGTATAAAAAGTACATAAATGTATAACCCATTAGCTGTACTATGCAATCTAAATATTGTGGAATAAATTAGATAGAAAACATAGCTATACGCATGTATGTTGATATCTATTCAACAGAGGAAATGGCTAATTTTTTTTCTTTCTTTCTTTTTTTTTCTTTTTTTTCCCCTTTTATATCTCTATAGATACATACAAATATGGACATGCGCCCATGCGCACATACATATGCACACGCAGAGAACACACACGCACACATGCACACACAAACAGTTTTGGCTGACAAAAAATGAAGGCCCTGATTACACTGTTTCAACATGGTTCTCGCCATAAAGGTGCTAACACACTATCCCCAGTCAGTGTGACTGGGTTATATTGTGCTATCTTTTTTCTTTTTTTGCTTGTTGTTTGTTTGTTTGTTTTTT
>VXBB01022067.1:39325-49337 GCA_013399915.1 Illadopsis cleaveri | reverse complement strand
TTTTTTTTTTTTTTTTTTTTTTTTTTTTTTTAGCAAATTGTGCTCTCAACAAGACAGGGGGTTGTGTTAGTACTTCTTTCCAGGAGAGGCATGTAGAAGCCTGTTCCATCAGAAGACAGCTAACTGGGGCTTGGAACAGCAAACCTATGAGAGTCTGAAGCTTCAGGCTCAGGGTTATCAAACTCAGTGTAAACAGGGCCTAAAGGTTTCTCCCATTCCCTCTTATCATCTCCCCCTACCCAAAGACAAATATAAGTTTAACATTCTTTGAAACGTGACAGCAAAAAATTTTAAAAAAACAACTACTGTCTACCTATGCCCTATGGGTTGGACCCTTCAGGTTAGGTGTTGACACTGAAAATTAAGTCTTACAGGTAACGCACAAACTCATTAAGAGTTGTCATGCTAGAGGGTGGTGGTTGAGAAAGCCAGTATTTCAACAAAGACTGTATTCCAAACAGAAATCCAACCATGTTTGCCATTTTCTGTATGTTTGCAAGAGCAATGGTGGACAGGGCCCAAGGTTGCTTGCAATTTTACATCAACACTTTTTAAGTGTATACCAGCACTTTAGGTTTCTCTTGCACAAATACCATTTTGAACATGTATCCTCCCACTTGGCAGTAAGAAACAAAAAATCTTATAACATACTGTGCTTTGCACACAAACATTTGTTGTTTTAAGAACAGTAAAATTAAGCCAGAAGTGTTTATACCTTGTGTATACATACATATATACATACAGAAATATATACATATATATGTATATCCCTTGGACAAAGTTGTTTCCCTACAATGCACATTTGCTGTACGTCAGGGCCAAGTTTACTGTTGTACATACAAAACAATACGATTATGCTCAGATGGACCTCAGATCCAAGTACCTTGGATTCAATCCCAGAGATTTTTTGGGCTTACTTCAAATGGCAATTTTCTGTTGAGGGCACTATTTGAATTTAACTGGTTAACAGATATTCTAGCCTGAATGTAATCAACCCACTGACTCTTAATTCAAACCCTAACTCATTACAGGTGAATGGTACCAACCACAAATAGACCTTATAGAGGCTTGCACAAATGTCTTTGGTGTATGTGTCTATTCATTTTAAGGTACAAAATAATAATTATTATAATAATAAAAATAGCTATTTTGTGTGCTGTAGCAGTTCTTGTATAGCTCACAATAAGTGCAGCTCTCAACCCCACCCACACCCAACCACCCTCCCTTGCAAATATTTGTTAAATAAGGATTAGACAGGTCAGACACCATTGTAGTGCAAATAGTAAACGATTAAATTTTTTTTTACAAAATATAGAAATGTTTGACTCCAGTAACTGGACAAACATGTTCCTTTCAAGTATCTCTCACTGAAGATTTTTTTTAAACAAGTTACTTCCATTTAAAAAAAAAGTCTCTGTTTTTTTTTCTTTCTCTCGCAGGTAAACAGTTTCAAACCATCTAGGTTGCATAGTTCTAACATTGTAAGCACCTTTACAAAATGTAACTTTTAGTCTTTCATTAATTTTTTGTTCTCTTTTTTTCTTCATTTTTCTTTTTTCCTTTTTTCTTCTTTTTTTTTTTTTTTGTAAATGTAGTGCAGAAGATGAAGGTGTACACACCTGCACACTATTGACCCTTGATCAATGTTAAGTACATGTATGTGTATTGTGTCTGTATGTATAGAGACATGTATATAAATACATAGCCATATATATACAAACACAAACGCTTCACACCTACTCAGTTGCTCTGTAAATGTAGGGGGGAAGCGCCAGTGACTGTAATGATCATACACATGGCTTTTCATTGACCTTTTGGACTTTGTCCAAATTTCCGCAGGTTAGATGAGCTGCTACCATGGCTTGACCTGATGGGTAACTAAGGGAGGGAACAGAACCTCCTTCCCCTAGTAGTAGCTAATGTTTAGTATACTGTGAAACAAGATTAAGAGCATACTGAAAGGAAGGGGAAATCCCCAACCCATACCACCATTCAGACTTATCTTATTCAAGCCCAGCCTCATGATGTTTTCTTCTTTTTTTATAGCTGAAGTCTTTTCTGATCATCCATAAGTCTTTTTATTTTTTTATTTTTCTCTCTCTCCCTTTTCTTGCTCTCTTCTGTTTTTGCTTATATTTCTGATGATTTTTTCACTCAAAAAAGATTATACCATGTCCGGTCTTTCCTCTTCTTGGGCTTTTGATACATTTTCTTCTTAACAAGAAGTGTCTTGTGCACACCAGCATCTATGAACAGCCACACTCCTCCACAATCATATTCTGTATGTCTTTCTTAATAATGTTCTGGCCATCATCGTAGTAGAGCATGGACATAGGCCGGAGTTTGGTGGGCACACAACATGATTTGAGGTTAGCAAAGGGGCTATGGCCCCGCATGCGGTAGTGGTTGATGACAGTGGAGTGGAAAGATAATGATGAACCAGACGTGCCTGCTATATGGCTGGGACACTCTCCTTCACAGTAGTTGGCATGATAACCTGTAGGAGCAATGATCCAGTCACTCCATCCTATGTCCTTGAAGCTGACGAAGAACTGCTTCTTACAGCAGATGTTGACTTTGCCATCACACTCCAGGCCTCGTCTCCGCCGCCTATGCTGGCGGTCCTCTGAGTGCCGGGCAAGCATCATCAAGAAGGGCCGATGTGACTGCTCCTTCTCCTCTTCTCCTGTGAATTCTCCAGCTTCCTTTTCTTTCCCTTCCCCATCATCTTCCTTTTTCTTCTTCTTGCCCAGTAGCACCAAGTTGGCTCCAGTCTCTTGACACAGGTCACAGGCAATCCGCACATCCAAAGAGCTCTTACCTTGGTCCAGGAGTCTCTGGACACTGCTGGAGACAGGGAAGATGTGCCAAGTGCTCTTACGGGTGTCCACTGCCTTTTCTGAAATCAAAGTCTCACTCTTTTCATCTTTCAGCCCCCCATCCTCTGTGTCTTCTGCTCCTTCAGAATTGCTTTTAGGCTGCCGCAGCTGTTGAAACAGGCGGATAGTGACTTTTGTCCTGCTCCGGTTGGCCTTGGAGACCTTCAGGAAGAGCCACACTTCAGCATGCTCCACCACCGATAATTCACTGCCCTCCTTGGAAATCTCAAAGTGCAACATTTTCTTGGCTGTGCCTGATTTGGTAAATGGAAATAAACAGGAAGAACTAGTTAATATGTCTGCTTGCATTTTGTTAAAGAGATTTCTGTTACTTTTTCCAGAGGCATGAAGCGCCCTAGGTATTTTATTTGGTTCTTTAAATTTTTATGGGTCTTCTGTTCTAACCTTCCTTCACTCCCTCCTCAGTTTGTATTTTGTGAAAATTCTCTTTTTAGAAAAGTATATATTTGCCTATTTTCCAGCATGTTTTAACAAGAGCTTTTTTCATAGTAACAATATAGTTATTAGTGTAAAGCATCTCATGACAAATAAGCATCAGTCACTGCCAAGGGTTCATTTGCTTAAGCTGTCTTTGTGATCACTGTTAGCTGAAAGGCAAAAATGCTTTATGATGGCAGTTCATATGTACCATATGCATAAAAATCTACACCTAATATCTGGTTAGGGAATGTAGTCCAGTGCTGCCAATTCTTTGGCAATACTTTGAAAATTATATGGAAAAAAGGTATACCTTTTCTTCCGCTGTAAAATACATCCTTCATTTGCGTCTTAAAATGAGTTGTAAATATCTATTGTTTAAAAAAAACCCCACATGCTATAATATGACCCTCAGCTTTAAGAAGTTTGCAGAGTTATATTGTAAAGAATTGAAGAATTGCAGCAGGCAGACTTTTCATCCTGTTAGATGTTAGCTGTAGATCCTGTTCCTAATTTAACACACTGTACTTGCTGTGATTATAGTAATGGTGAATACACTGAGAAATGAGCTAAAGAATGGTATAATTATAGAGATGGTTCTCTGGCATAATTGTATCAACTTGCTGAGATGTCATTATGATGATTGTGATGGTGAGGAGGTGTTTCTCAGATACAGAGCTCATGTCCCTGGCAGAAGTTGGAATGAATAATGAGGCCTGTTTAATGATTTGATCACTAGAGCATGAAGAAGTTAAGGGAGAATGAATTAGCTGGGGGGTAGTGGTGATATTATTTTTTCAAGAGAGGTACATTTCTATTTTCTTGACGAAGAAAAAAGCCCTGATGATGTCTTTTGTTCCTTCTCAGCATGGAGACCAAGAGGGACTGAGGTCACAGATTTGCAATGTACAGCTAACTGGCCTTAGTGAGAAAGAAGCAGTATTCATAATTATCAATTTGTCATTAATATTATTCTTGAGCTACCCATAGCTGTTTACCAGATTTTCTCTGCAGCAATTCTTGTCAGTGAACCAGAACTTTACACCCTAAAAACAGCAAGTGGTGATCAAAACAGAAGTAGTTTGACACACACAGGAAAAATTGCCCTCATTGTAGCAACGCTCTTCTCCTTTCTTCCCTCTGCAACTGAATTCAAAAGTACCAGGTCCCTGACCATTCCCCTGTTCACCCACTCTCAGGTGAGACAGGACTGCAGCAAAATCACAAGAGACATGTACCTTGTGTTCAGTTGCAAATACAAGAGTTGCTGATTTCTGAACTTTGTAGGCAGCCTGTGCTGCCCCTTGAGCTACCTGTTGCTTTTCTTCTCTGTAAAGTACTGGCACTGACACATTCAGCTTTCCCTCGTTGCATTCCCAGGTCAAAGAGAGACATTTCTGAATTACAGTGTCCAAAGGGTAGAGTGTTTTGTTTTTGTTTTGCCTCTAAGTGAAAGTGTGAAATTGTAGACTTTAACTGTCACTGAGATATGGAAACACATGGTTTGTGTTAGCTGCTTCTGCTGATGCCAGTCTCCAGAGTGAATTACAATAATTTCTTAGGGAGATATATGAACCAGTGGGACTGTGCTTTAGAAAAGGAAGTAGCTTATAAAAAAGACAGAGCAAGCTGACAAATACTGTGAGGCATGATGAAATTACTTTTTTTCTATTATTTTTTATTGATTCATTCAATGATGACTGAATGGCTAATGTTGGTTTTTCCATTCTGATAATCAAACTATGTCAAAGCTGCCAGCTGTGTTGGAGCAGAGGTCAGGTGATAGAGACCAATCTCACTCCTGACTCAATTTCAGAGCATGAGAAGTTGTACAATGACATCCTTCCAGTCTAAAGGAAGTCTGGTCCAAAAGGCTGGTTGCCTTGTACATAGGGATGTTATAGAGTGTTCTCTATGAGAATGGATACATCTAAGGGCTGTGAGAACCAGCTGGCCTCTGGCTTTATTCCCCCTGACTCTGTCTTCTAAAGCAAGCTTCTAACTTTAGGTTATCCCTTTCCAGTCCTGATAAATCCTTTCTGAGGGGGACATGGACTTCAAGGGAACCTGAAGGCAGGTGATGTGCCAAGGTGGGTTGCTGCCAACCAAGACTCTCCATTCAACCCATTCTACTTGCTGCCTCTACCCAAGCAAACCTAGGTGAAAGAAAAAAGATGGTTTAGATAAAGCTGCAGAAAGTCTTCTGGCCCCAGCAGCCTCTTCCCAGCTTCTCTCTTCCTCCAGAGCTCATAGACTTGGGTGTGGAATAAGCATGAATTGCTGGGAATTGCCATACTTATTTTTTATTCTTGAGAAATCAAGCTGGGCACGGACAGCAGTTCTGGCACTAGCAGGGGTCCTGGGCATGAGAAGACCAACTGTGCTGGATATGGGCAAAAAGCCTGGTCTGATCATCTGCTCTGGAGAAAGCAGGTAGGGTGTGCAGACCTCAACAGTGGAAGAAGCTGTATGACCCATCTAATCTGAAAAGTGAGGCAGCCCTGCATTACTGAATAACCTAATGCCGTTAAGTGCTAGTGCATGGTATTTCACATTCTGCTATTTCCATGCTCGTGGGAGTTGAAAATAGTTACAAAGTGACATATCTGCAACAGCAAATATTCATATTACCTTTTGCACTGGCCAGAAGCTTAGTGATGCAAGCAGTCTTTTTGACAAATATTACATGAAAGAAACAGGACCTCAAGAACCCTCTTAAATAGTTTTTCAACTGCTCCTCTGCGTGTGAAAGTAGAATTCTTCCTCATTATATTTGATCAGTATGGTGAAAGTACATTAGTACTTGCTTTTTCTTTACTTAAGGGAAGTGAGCTTGAACAAGGTAGCCTAAGATATCCTTATACAGGGATAACCTTGTAAGTTGTTAGCTGCAATAACAGCCTCTCTGGATGTGGTTAGCTACAGTTTCAGAAACAAATGGTGGATTAAGATTCTAAAGAAAAAAGATGCAGGAAGTTTATCTGAGCCTAATATTTCTGAATTAAACAAAATCTTGAAACCTGCATAGCTAGTAAAAGATTTTATAACAATTAAAAAACACTTTCCCTTTCATAGGTCTTTTTAGAAGGAGACTGGGAATGGTGCAAGGTTGAGGATAAAAAGCATGCTTTCACATTAGGAAAAAAACGAAGCTTTTCTGAATTCTCTCCACATTCACAACTAGTTTGTTACGATCACACAGAACAAATGGTATGAATCCCGCAGTTTTTAAGAGGTTACTGTTCTCAGACAAGCTCATTTTGAAATCAGAGTTTGGGCTGTGCTAAAACCAAATTGAGACCCTTGGATCTGGCTTATTATGGTTACACATTCACTTTATAACAGGATCTTTGTTTCCAAAAGGTTCAGTGCTACAATAAAATAAATTCTTCAAGTGTTCTGAGATTTTTTTAAAAAAAAATCTATGTTTAATTTTCTCCAGATATTTCTTAGGGATTTAGCAGCCTTTCCTTTTAGGTCTGAATTAATTGTCAGGGTCAAAGATTCAGAAATATATACTGTTCATCAAACTGAAGGTAAAAGGGAGATTCCTGAAATTTAGGGGTGGTATCACTTCCATAATTACATTTTGTTTACCCTTTTGTCCTGCCTTTACATTTGCCACAGCAGATTTGCAAGGGTCTTTTTCCATTTGTAATCATCCTGCTCCTCCTGCCTGACTGCTGAGGAAAGACCGACAGCCCAACAGTGATAATACCTTCATCACTTCCATGCTCATATAAACAGCAATGTCAACAGCCTGGATTGTTATCATTGCAGAAGGCAGCTGAAAGAGGAGACAAGGAATTACTTTGGGCTCCTTTTGATTGCTTTTCCACATTTCTCTTTCCCAAAACTTTGGAGAGGCCACCTCTCTGCTTTACTGCTGAACAAAGTTCCTTCCAGAAGGAGGGCTGTGATGCCAAAGGAGCAGTCTAGGAGGACAAGTGACACTAGTGAATGATGTGAGAAGTGGTTAAAAATACAAGCTCTAAGAAGTAGTGCATATATGGTAAAAAGTTTAATGGAATGAGTTACTGAATGGAAAGAAAGTGTAGCAGTATGTATAGCATGGGAATTTTCCCATATCTGTTTTTCTCTTCACTAGTGCTCATGCACCTTTTTAGGAGAGAAACCTGAACATGTAAGCAGAGGGGAGCCTGCACAGGTACCCTCCTCTCCACCTCTGGAAGGGCTGGCCAGGGCTCACACAGGACTCTGCGGTCAGCACCTGCTCCCAAACAGCACTTGGGTGATGGACATGGCTCAGGGGCCCGTGGAGAGATTAGCAGAACCCTTGAGGGTCCAGGCACGGGGGGATTGGAGGGGCAGCCCTGCATGAGGTAGCTCTAGCAGGAATCTGCAGGTCTAGTGTGTTCTTCATCTGAGGCTAAGGATCCTTGCTTCAGTATGGTTGGCTTTAATTATGCAGTTGAGTTCCTTTATTTGCAATTTGCAGCAGGATTCAAGGTCAAGCCCTGTTAGCTCAGACTATATCCATCTACTACGTGGGGTCGAAGCTATACAATTGAGAGCATCTTCTTTTGAGTAAAATGCAAAGATATTTAATTTTTTTTAACTATACGCTGTTAAATAATGAAGGCTTTTTCTTTCATAATGAAAGTGATTATCCTTTGTGACATTATAATGTGGCTTATTCTTAATTTCTCTTAATACGCAGTATTTATTTTCCTTTGAAAAATGCTCAGTAAGAAGGTGCTGTTGCTTTAAATTTCTATGCTTCACCAGTGCTGAATTTTGAAACGTTTTTACATTATACTGTAAGTGAACTGTTTTTTCATACAAAGCAAGATTTTTTTTCCTTTTTTAGTTGCTAACTTTACTACTGCCTATGTTTAGATTTGGGAGAATTTGTACTGCGTGCCAATCTGTAATTACATTCAAAAGCATCCTTCCCTTCACTTCTCATTTCCGTTCCCCAGGAGACAGAAAAAAAATAGGTTACTAGAAAGGTTCCTCTAAAGAGAGTGAAGAGAGGAGCATGGTTATTGAGAGATAATTGCTCAAAATGTTTACTAATGAGTGACCACTGGAGTTAGATGAATTCCTTGCACTGTAGAATTTATTCAGAGAATTTAGTGCTATCGTGTTGTAATTATCCCCTAGGCAGATTGATGATTACAAATGTCCTATTGCCACAGTTAGACAGTGGCCATTTCTGTGAATGCATTTCAGCCTATGGATGGCTGGGAAAAAATTTATTCTGATTATTGATTATCTAGCATATGTGACCAGTCATACAGGTTGCATGCTTTCATTCCTGCTCCCTCACTGTTGTCTCTTACAGTGGGAGGAGAATTTATGGAATAATTAATACCTTGTCTTTATGCTCACCTGCCATTAGCTGCCAGAAAAGGGAGATTTTGTTGTAAGAGAAAAATAAACAAAAAATAAACAACAACAACAACAAAAACACCAAAAAAACCCACCAAAACCACAAAAAACAAAACCCAAAAAACCAGGAAAAATAACTATTCCCTAAGCATTTGTGGAGGGGGAAAAAGCAGCAGCTACTTTATTTAAATACCTTTTCTTGAAAGGTTAGCTGAAAGAGGCATTGACAAGGTCATTCAGAATGTGAAATAATTCAGTTCTGGTGAACCTTGACTCTCCTCTGCTATTTTGTTAGGAGGGAAGCACTTTACATCCACAGCTTTGAGTTCTTTCCAAATTGAAAGCCCTTCCCCCACATGGCTTTAAATATTTAGAAACAAAAAAGGTGTTTGTTTGGTTGAACTTGTTTTTTTTGTTATTTCATTTCTTCAGTTACGTCTAAAATAGCTCAAGCAAAGTTTAGGATCATTTCCATGAGTAAAATATTCCAAGGTAACAATCAATCCCATGTCTTTGTCTCTTTTTTTCTTTTTTTTCTTTTGAGAATGGGCAATTTTTTGTGCATACTTGTAATAATTTGCTATAAATTCTAAAATTAAGTGGATCAGAGGCTGCCAGTGTGTTTTCATTAATATATTTAATTTCTGTGCACTAAGGCCCAAATCCCAAGCCCACTGAAATGAATAACAGAACTTCCAGTTGCTTCCAGTAAACTAAACTTCAATCCTAAATCAACGTTGCAAAGCTCTGTTGCATTAAATGAGATTTCCTTCTCATAGGCGTATCTATATATAGATATAGATATAAGAAGTCAGCATGGATCACTTACTTGTATGCAAGGTAGATATATCCTGCACAGAGGAAAACATATGCATGCCTGTTGTTGCCTGCAGGAATGGTATGGGTACAGGCACACATACAAGCATGTCTGCTCTAGCATACTTGTATGTGAGGACATATGTGTGCTTATACACACATACAGGCAAATACATAATCAGGTATTCCCTACTAGCACACAAAACTGTGGGCCTGACTACACAGAGATGGACACATACAGTACTTTCTTTCTCTCAGGTATGTTTTTCTAAACAGGTTCCCACCTTCCTAGATTTATCTGTGCTTTCTCAGGTTGTTCTTTAAACCAATCAAACCCGCCTGAATTCTCACATTTTGATACAATGAAACAAATAAATGCAGAATATCTTTCTTCTTCTGGAACTAACTTGCTTTCATTTGCTAAATTTGAAATCTTTGACTTGGTATGCCAAGGGGATCAAAAAAAAGAAGAAAACAACAAGGGAAAATAGGCTTGTTTTCTACAAGCCGAGGAGATTGCATTA
>VXBB01022067.1:0-39277 GCA_013399915.1 Illadopsis cleaveri | reverse complement strand
AAAAAAAAAAAAAAGGTGTGAGCAAATCATCTCAGATGATGATTCATGGTCACATTTCTTAGTATCTTGTAAAAAATATGTATTTATAATTTCTGATCTCTCTAGAATTCCAGCACTTCTAGCATCCACCAATTTCTTTTACCCCTCTACTTATTTCCTTCCTGCATTATTTTCCTTGCAGCTTTTCACTCCAGTAAATCTCTGCCTTTTAAATAAACTAGAAGAGAGAAACGAGCCCCACTCAGAGCAGCTACAGATAAGCATAAAGATCTCTGGGATTCAGAATCCAGTTATGTAAAATAAGAGTTTGCAGAAAGGTTGCCTCGTGTGGAGCAAAAAGCCTTTGGAGTGTGCCCTCTCGTGGCCGTTCTTTATTCAGCACAANCAAAACAAAATGAGGATGCTTATGTTTATGACATGGGTGACAAAATGTTATCACTGGACAAGAAACACAGATGCTGGAAAATAAAATATGTAAGTTTTAAATTTAATTACTTAGGACATTAGAAAGTATTTAAGTTACAAAAGGGGGAAAAAATAGGGAATTCTTTTTTTTTTTTTTTTTTTTTTCCTCCTGAACTGCCAGCTTGGTTGTATGGGGTAGGTATCTTCTGGGGAAAGACATGAATATGTACATACATGTATCCCTCTGCACATGAAAGTAGGCATCACATGATCAAGTCAGTTCACCTTGAATTCCGTATGAAGTGGTATGAAACAGTAGAAGAGGACTAATTAGCTGGCAGACTTATCGCTTCTTTTTTCTTTTTTCTTTTTTTTCCCCCTCTTTTTCTTCTTTTTTCTTTTTGCCCCCCGAATTTCTCCTGGTGATAAACCTTTAGATTTCCATCCAATAATTCCTATCACTTCTCAGGGGCAGATGTTAGTAACCTATTTCATTGGTAGTTTAGTTGCCAGGATCAAATTCGTTTGGCAAAATCCCAGATCTGCCAAATAAGCTGTCAACTTAAAATAATGAACATGTTAGTAGCCAATCATATTCATAAGTATTGAGTATCTCTGTTATCAAACCTGTTGGATTCACTTGTCACAAAATGATATGACCCCTCTCCTCAAAAAAACTGCTTTTAAGACTTTGAAGTAACACACAGAACTCTGGCACAGCTACCCTTACAGCAGAACTAATCAAGGTTAGTAATCTTAGTTTGACATGCAACTAGAAAGTGATTTTCATGTTTTACTAGTAAGAGTGCCAAAGGACAGTAAGGTGCTTTTGTAACTTTTGCCCAATACTCACAGTCATTAGTTTTGCAGAGATCTGTCTGGATTTGTTAGCTGTGAAAACTACCTGCCAACTATTTTGCTGATTTCCTGGACATAACTACACCTGTGCTTCAGACAAGTTTGCTGCATTTATTTCCCCTCTAATTGTCTGAACTCTGTGCTTGTTTGAATTTTGGTCTATTTTAGAAAATAGCAGTCTCAAGCCAGAGCCACATGCTGAAAAACAGGGCGCTGTTTGTTCATTTCCTCCATTTCTTTGTATGTTTGATAATATGGCTGATGAAAGATGGAAATACTACTTTTTTATAAAGACAAATAGTAAATGTGGCATCTGAAAGACATGGGGAAAGGCTGGTTTATGTCAAGCCATACCTGAAGAAACAAGAAGCCTAAAGTCTTATTTTGCTTTTTATAGACATTTATCTGATACAATATGAAATGTTTACATTCATTTTCATTGATTTCTTATTGCCCTCTATCAAGCCAGAGTGAGTGTGACATTAAAAGCAGGAAACACATTAACCTGGCTGTGAGCGAAACATATTTATTATTCTCCTGCTTGGTGTTTCAAATCCTTCATGCTATTCCCAGTTCTCACAGAATAAAAAGTGGAGACTCTCCCTGTGGTTATAGTCTATTCCTGTATAGAATATAGCCTATATTCTATATTCTATATATAGAATATATTATATTCTATTTAACTCATACTTCTTATATGACATGCCACTTTCCTTTGTTTTTTGCCTCGCTTTCCTTTACAGGAAAAAAATACTGGTTTAATATTTGACACGCAAAACTGCCAGTGCAGAAGAGGACACGATCTCAAGTAGAGTTTACTTAAGTTGTTGTGCATTGGCACCTGTAAAATGTGGTAGATCCTCTGGTGTTAGCAAGTCACCAGATATGAATGACTGTAGATAAAGAATATGCTTCAGTAATCTGAAGTTACTTCATAGAGTGGATTTATCATTTCCATTAAAAGCCCAAACCAGAGCTCGTTTTTTAGGTTGCTAATTGTCCCTCCCTTGTCCCAAATCAAAGAGGTATGGAAAGGTAGCAGGTATGGAAAAAATGGACAGAGCAGTCCTCCTGCCTGGGCTTTCAGGATTGTCAGTACAAAGGAAGAGAAATGTGGCAGAGAGAAGAAAGCATGAGAACACTGGGGATGCCCCTGTCCTGCAGCTCCATAGCATAAGTCCTCTTCAAGTAGTTTGTCTAGCAGCAGTAGGACAACACTATGTAAATCAAGCTGAGTGACGTGTCAGTGTTGGTCGCTGGTGGTGGGGGATTGGTGGCAAGATGATTGGCCAGTGTGTGGGCAATGGCATGATTTTGGCTGCGCATGTGACCCCAAGAGCCAATGGCTTTGGGAGCCGCTGCTGGAGGGTATTGTACAGAGTAGGCATATATCAAATTCCAAATTCCTTTGTGTCAGAGCTCAGGAGAGACAATAATGTGTTTACAAATGATTGCGACTCCCACAGTGAAGAGAAACCACTGTTCATGCCATATGTGTTCCACTGTGCTCAGAGCGAGCTGCTGAAAACCAGGTGGGGAATCCGACTCATAAATAGCTTAGAGGTTTCCTTGCTTTTATAAATTAATTTCTAAACTAATGTTGAGATACCCCTTCTAATGACCTCTGGCACTGGCATCTTCTCCCTACTTTCTGAAGTGGAGGGGATGGAAAAACAGAAAAGCCTGAGCTCTCATGCTGAAAGAACTGATAATGTGTATATTGACAAGGACTCCAAAGGCAAGGGCTTCTTGTACAGTTGGAAATCAGACAGCCAGCAGGAATGTCTGCACTTAAAAGCATGCACACTTCTTGTGCATGGCTTCCCTGCAATCAGAACATCTGAGTCAACAGGTTTTCAGGACTGGAAACTCTGAGTGTTGTCTTAATTGTTTATACTGCTGCAGCAAACTTTTAAACAAAAATGCTTGGAGTTCCTTTGCATACTTTGCCTACCATATGCTGTACCAAACAAAACAATGACATTCTTTTAAAACCGTCTTGGCAACAGGAAAAATGCTTTGGCTAGACAGCATCATAAAAAGTTGCTGTTAGTTAGATGATAGACTTATTGCAAGTAACTGCTATTGATGCATGCATTAGCATACTCGCATACACTAACAGATACATGTGCAGATACATGCACGTTGAATTAAAATGGGTTCTGGTCCTATTCATGTAGGAACAAGACAACCAAATACAACTTTAGAGCTGTTTCCTATGGACAGTTTATGTGAGCCTTAGGACTTTACTTAATAAATATACATATTCTGAGCTCTTACTGCCTAGGAGCTAGGGGGAAAAGAAGTGTGAAAGAGTTCAAAGTACACCCTACCAAGGTTGCATTTTTTTGGCAGGAGTGTTTTAGGAGCAGAGTCTTTTTTCCAGTATGCAGAAGTCTGCATTACAAATTGGATCAGCTACAGAAACTTGTCCAGCTCTATTGAAGTCATCTGACAGTCCCTGCAACTTTTTAATGCTGAAGATGCTGTGTTAAATTAAAAAGAAAAAAAAAAAAAAAAAAGACAAAAAAAGAAGGAAAAAAACCCACAAAAAAGCCCTCTCACTTCTAAAACTTAAAGCTACTTCATCTGATTTTATAACTTCCACTAAAATTTTACATGAAAACATTGTTTCTGAAGTAGTTTGCAGTTCACTTTCTGTCTTGATAAAGTCTCCAAAAGGCTACAGCCTTTTTTCTTTCACCATCAACTCTGCAATCCAGCCCTTTATTGCAAATACTCTGGATTTACAGGCAGAGTTCGGAGTACCCTGCTGCAGCCTGACTTTATGTTCAAGATTGGTTAGAGAGCTTCCTCCCTGTGTGACTGACTGTGCTTAGCAAGTGTAATCTGTAGCCAAGACTAAGTCAGAAAAATCAAATCCCTTCAGAGTCCTACCCCCCCATTCCATTCCTCCTTCTCCCTTCCCCCAAGTCTCATCGTACAACCTTGCAGAAAACATTATTGCTGAGGAGAAGAAAGTAAGTTAACTGCAGTTTTGGCACAAAGGATATTTTTCAGTTTCGGTACAAAGAATATTATACAGTTTTGTTTTTCAAGCACTCACCTGATTCTGCAAAAGTGATGATTTCTGAGGTTTGCTCCACAACTTCATTCATTTCAGCTCTTCTTCCAACATCATCCTCTATTTCCACATAACCATCCTCTCCCACCTTTCCCACGTGGAGTTTTTTGATGGCATTTAAAAGTGCTGCCTTGGGCACTGGCTGGGTGATATTAGGTCTGTCCCTCAAGTGCAACATGTTCAGTATGTGCTTCTTTACTGCTTCCACCATCTCAGGCTGTGAGCTGGGCACATCCTTTGAGAGCGTGGTGAGGGCACATGATGGACAGTCAGTGACTGAACTGTGCCCCTCGGATCCTGGAGTTGGGGAACTCCTCACTGTAATCCAGCAAAGCACCAACAGAAATCCTCTCTTCCAAAGCAAAGGCATCCTGGCAGCAAAAGTTGTTGTGATTCCCTTTTTAAAAGGCCCTGCTTTTCTTCCCCCTTCACGAACAGTTTTTTTGGGGGCTGGTTTTGTTTGTTTGTTTGTTTGTTTGTTTTTCCTTCTCTTCAGCAAATTCTCTGGAACAAGAACCAAAAGTTTTCTGTGAAGTTTTGTTTGCAGGTTCCCTCTCTGAATGCAATAAGTGCTGTAGATGTTTGTGGCTGTCAGGGAGAAGAGTTCTGACTCTGTCTCAGAGTAGGAGAGAGACACAGAGAGAGGGAGAGAGAGAGAGGACGGATTGGCCTAAAGTGAGTGAGTGAATGAGAGAGGGAGGGAGTTTTGTCTGTGAGTAAAGGCTATGATTAGGAAGGGGGAGGAACAGGCAGGCTGGCTTCCTTATGCTCATTGCTCCCCTAACACACACCTCTCTTCAAATATCACTACTCGTGGTTCCGTCCCTCCCCCTTTTCTAAAATATCTTCTCATTACTGTAAATTTACTCTTTTTTTTCCCTTTTATTTCCTTTCTGTTTGACCTTCTCCCCCCCGTCCCCAGCTGTCATTCCCACTTTTGTTTTTTTCCCTTTTCTTCTTTTTGTTTTGTTTTGTTTGTTTTATTTCTTTCAACAGTATCACTGGCTTAAGTAAACAGAGGAAACATGAATGAAGGAAAAGAGTGAAATCTTTAATGAGCACCTTGCTCTTGGTCCTGCCTGGAATTGTTAGGGATAACAGGAGATGTTGAATACCTTGGGAATGAGATGGGAATGAGGGCAGGGGCTCTGAATATTTCGAACAGAGCATTATTCTGCCTGAAGTTGAAGAAAAAAGTCTTTTCTTCTCACTTCTAAATGCTGGGGGTTATCAACACTGGCAAGAGGTCTGACAGGCACCAAATAGCACTGTTGTTTGAAGGACTCTATAATACATGATACACTCCCCAGCTACAATATGCAGTCAGGCACTGAGAGCCTAAGCAGGAGTTGCTACATATATGTGACATGCCATGGTAGTGCTGTGTAATATCCCTACTTCTATGCTAGTCTGTGCCTGAAAGTTCTTGGGTATATATATTTAAGTTTGGGGTTAATCAAGCAATGCCCAAGAAATACTTTGAATGTGAAAAGTGTTACATGTCATCTGGCCAAATCATATTTGCGTCTGACTCAGGCAAATCCCTCATCGATGCCAATAATAATTCTGTCTGAGTGAAGGCTGAGTAAGATCTTCTACATTTGGCTCATTGTTATTAGAAGGCACTTGTTACTTCATTCATTTAAATCACAGAGAACAATCATAATATTAGAATAAGACATTGGAAATTAAAAGAAATCTAAAACACTACAACCAGTGTTGGTAGCCCCTTGTCAGTTTATGCCTGGGAAGGCTTTGCTCTGCAGTGAAAAGGCATTCCCTGTGCTGCTGCCATGGCTTCAGGTTGCCTTTACATTCTGTATCCTCTCTGTTCTGTTCCTTACCCAGCAAAGGTGAAGTCTGCAAACTCACTTACATTTGAATTTGGTAATGGAAAAATGACAGCTCTAACTATAAATTTTGAGATTCTTCCCTTTCAGGCATTATCTTCTACATATTTTCCTAGAGCAGCTTCTTCTTTCTTAGAAGTAGTGTTAACCCTCTATCTTTTCATTCCTTTCATTCTCTCTCTCACACACCTGTGTCTTCTCAGATGGGCTTACCTCCTACCCAGCAAATATTCCACTCTCAGTATATTACTGTCAACCATTGTATTTCACAGTGGAAAGGAGTAATTTATAAACATAAGCATTGAAAGGTCTCTAATTTCCATGAGATGACTACAGGCACATGGGCTAAGAGACAGGCAAGGAATTATAGGTAGAGTAAATGAAACATACAGAAGTAATTGAACAATCAACCAAAATCCTAGAAATGCTATATATTGCTAGTCCTTTTCAATTAAGATCTTTTATAAGTCTTTTACTGTTATAAGGCATCTACAGTACCCCCTCATCTGTGTTTTACTGACCTTAGTTGCTATACTGTTATATACTGTTACACTTACAGGTCTGTCAGCATTATAAACCCTGCAGCCATTCTTATAAACACATCTTTGTAACACAAACTTCACTATAATACATTGAATTTTCTTGGATCTTGTGAACAGCCCAAAATCTGTTGTAATTATACAAAGTCTGAAAGTCAGCTTGAAATAGAACTAAAAGTTTAATTGGATGAAAAAATAATTTCAGATGAAAATATGCATTCATGATTAGATGTACTAACAGATGACATAATTAAAGGAGTTATATATAGTTCTAATATAGCACCTATCCTAAGAGTGTCTGATGAAAAGTAAGGGAAAGGCATAAATCAAAATAAAATACAGATAAGTATGTCTGGGTTCCTGCTGTGGGCTATATGTTGCTTGTCATATACTATAGGTACAGTTATCACATACAATCTCTATTACATAGAGGTATAGCATATTTGACTTGCATGCCATGATGATGACAGATTTAATGTTAAAGCCCAACTTTCTAAAAACCACTGTTTTCTAAAAGCGAGTCTTCCAATACCGCTGATATATAGTTTATTTGTACTTACATGTATATACATATATGTACAAAAATACATACAGAAATGTATTTGAATACATACAGAAATGGTAGTTCAGACTCCTTCTACAAATTACCTGAGCTGAAAAGTTCTGTATATGCATTCATTCAATATAACCCTAACAGTATGCAATAGCATGCACAGGAATTAAAAGTTTCAGTTTTAAAGGAAAAAAGCTCATTGAAAGTTTTACCTCTCTAGTCCTGACTCTCAGAAGGAGACTGCTGTATTGTGCTTTAAGAACTGCTGAAGTTCCTCTTTGTGGTACTCATAATGCGAAGCTTTATACTGTACTTCTCATGTGCACACTCACATATCACGTCTGTCAAAAGTGGGCCGGATCACTGTGCTGGATTGGTTAATCCTGTTACATCAGCAATTGACTGTTTTTCCTGTATGAGACATACTTCTGGTAATTATCTAATGGAAACTCCTAATTCTCTAGCATGACAAAATATCATGGATTAACTTGTAGTGGTGATTTCTGTATCCATTTGAAGACTAGAACTTAAAATCAGACAAAGCAAATATTATGAGTCAGGTAGATACATTCTAACTTGTTGTATTACATAGCTAAATATATGTTATTAGATGTAGATGGCACTGTTCTAGTTCAAATACAGTATTTGCCAGATACTTAATTACTACTTTGCAAATTGTTTTCTTCTTCTTACATACTTAAGGATATACCAGATAATCTTTCTGCAAATTTGGATTCTTTTCAAATTCAGGAAAATGCATTTGAGTAAGAATCCTTTTGCTTTGGATGATTTTTTAAAATTCAATCTCTGAATAAATATGTCCTTCTGTTTAAATTAGGGATCCCTTTAAAGCTCTTTAAAAAATGAATCATATTGCTGCTGTCCAAGTCTCCTTGCTCCTTGACGTGCAGATTGCATCGCACTATTAAAAACTGTTTAGACATCTAAAAATAAATTACAATGAATGACAGGTCACATTTTTTGCAAGTGTGGTATTAACATTTGTGGAATAAAGAAAAAGCAATTTTCATTTCAATTTACATTAATGAAAATCAGAAATAACTATGCCAATTAGGCAGTACAGAAGTAATACACAAAAGGTCAAAAGTAAATCCAAAATCCATCTCCTTTCTTAAACACATATAATAACTGGCTTTATGCGGTACCGTTTATGACAAATGGCATGATCATGCAGTCTTTACTCATTCATAACACCCACTGATTACCAGAAAATCCCCATCCTTCAGAATTTTTTTTTTGGCCTGAATCGTACTTATAATTATATTTTTATGTCCTGTTGGTAATGTAACTTTAATCTGTCTTGGAATATATGGCTGATCTGGATCAAAGAAAGATTTCAGACTTTCAATTTCAAAAGTGATACCAGGGAGTCCTTATAGCAGTGTTGATCCCAACTGGTGTGTATGCTGTATTCACACAACAGCTTTGGTAGAATAAGAAAAAGTCAGAAGTTAATGGGAAGTATGACCAGATAGGTTGTTTTGTTTCCCATTTTTAATACGCATATAATACATGAAATGCAGTAGCTTTTCTGCAATCTGAGTTTTGGTGGCTCCAGTTGGTACAAATTACAGCGCTTTTTTTTCCCTCCTTTTTTGTTGTTGTTGTTGTTGTTGTTTTGTTTTGTTTTTTGTTTTTGTTTGTTTGTTGTGGGGTTTGTTCTGTTTGTTTGTTTGTTTTGCTTGTTTTGCTTTTCCTCCCCTCCTGTTTTTTTTTTCTTCAGGGACAGTGAGACGCTTGCTTCAAGAAACAGATAATGAGCATGTATATACCTATTTAGTCGCAGGACTCCATTTTCAGTGGGGGTCCTAAACCCAAGTTTCCACCTTGAAAACCTGTTTTTCTCAGGACCAGGCTGAATTTGGTTTTAACTGACATCCTAAAACTCTTTGAAATTAGTTGCATACTGGTGGTGCAGTGCCTGTTGCAATTTGGCAGCAGACATATTCTTAGCAAGAGACCTAACATTGCATTGGTTTTAGGGAGAATAGAAAATTGACCTGGGAGTAGTGGAGCTATCTTCTCCTTGAAGTCAGAGCGGTGCGGTGCCGGAGTGACCGAAACACCTCTCCTGGGGCAGCACCCAGCCGGGACCGAGCTTCTCCCACTGCGGCGGCAGGGCAGAGGATTCCCAGTGAGAAAGTATGTGGTCTGTGACAAAACGAGAAAGCTACTGAGTGAAGCACAGCAAGCATGTATGTGATTTATAGCGCAGGATAACTTCTGAAAGGAGTTTAGGAGAAGTGAAAAGCGTCATTCATTTCAGACCATGCTACTTATTGCCTCGGGGAGTTTGTGTACAGCTTTAACAAAGGCTTAATGAAAGCTTTACTCGGTGACTAATTTTTTTTCACACCTATTTGTCTCTTTATAAATATTTTTTTCTCCCCATCCCCCCGCACTCCTTTTCATTTTGTTGAACACAGCAACACCTGCTGGCAGTGGTCCGGGAGTACTGCTGGAAAGACCCACTGATCTAACTCTTCAGACCAGCTGCCATTAAGCACTGCCAAGCCATATTAATGAGCTGCCTCTATTTTTACCCCTTCCTGCCAGAAAGGGCAATTGCTCTTGGGAAAGACTGTAGCTGGGTTTGGTTTTTTTTCTTTCTTTCTGGGCTTTTTTTTCTGTCAGCTTCAGAGTCCAGATAATCATTGTTCAGTTGGGATTTCTAATTTGAATTCTGATACCACCAGCTGAGATCACATAAAACATTGGAGTGATGCTGAGCCTATCTTGCTGGCTCACAGGCATATTTCTGTTCCCTGCTGGATCAGAAATAACTAAAGGAATGGGACTCAGAAAGAAAGGTTAGTACTCCAGCAACCTGTCTCTTTTTTAAATTATTATTTTCCTAATTATGGATTTTATCTTACAAACCATTTTAAAAAATGGCCCAATACCACTTCATTATTCACGCACTGGATATTGTGTGTATTACTGACTAGTTTGGAATCCTGAATTGCATACAACAGTATCTGTCCATCTCCATCCCTGCTCTGAAGAGCAGCCGCTAGAAAACACACTGGCACAGATTTCTGTGCAAATTAGGTGGAATTTCACTCTGTTGTACCTCATTTTCCTGTGACAATAAAAAAAGATATGCCAGAAACTTACATTTAGAAGTTTTATGTTTCTACTTTTATGTAAGTGGACCAGTTAAGGCTGGTCTTGCTGTTGCTAGTAACTCAAATGCTTATGTGCTGTTTAGAGGGGTCAGTGATTTCAATAATAATTAGTGAGTTGGTCAAAAAATAAAAGTTCATCTGAGGATAAGAACTCAGCCTAGAGGGTAGGGTAAATAAGAGCTTTCTTGCCTTTCTTTTTAATATTGATGGATGACACTTTTTACAGGTGGGCAGGATAAGTATGAGTTCTGTTTTACAAGAACGTTATATAAAGTCAATCTGACAAATAGAAGCAAGTATGTTAATTTTCTTTATAAACTATACCTATGTCTCCTGACATGCCACTCATTGGTATTTTTTATTGCCAGCTCATGGAACAGTGTGCTTTAACAAAGATATTTCATGTTCATGCTATTTTAGCATATGTGTTGCCTTCTTGCACTTAAAAATAAAAGTCAAGGCATATGAATACGTAAGTCAGGCGATACAGATGATGTTCTTAGTGTGATGCAACATGATAGAAGTATGTGTTGTAATCAGAGCTTGTTCAAAACTTTTCATTTTGGGAAAAACCTATTTACAAAGAGAATTTTCTTGAATTTATAGAGAGAGTATGGACTTAAGTTGTAACTGGAGAGAGTAGACCACAGAACTAAAGTTGTTCACGCAGCTTGTTCATTTGACGGGTGACTTTTCAGTACATTACTGCAAAAGTAATCTTTTTTTCTTGAGAAACAGTTCTGTAATGTGTAAAATATCTTGAGTGATGCTGTCTTCAAAGATATTTTGAGATTATGATTAGAGTCACATCAATGATTTAAACCCCAAAGAAAAGGACCATCAAGCTGACAGATCCTATTTGGCTGCAAGTAGGATGAAAACATTTATGGATGAATTAAAGCTATTATTGAAGGTCCCCTAAAAATAATTTGCATGCTGTTGAAAACATTGACTGTTGCTCAAAGCATGCATCAAAATAATTTCTTATGTAATTGTACTTCAGCCAGTGGAGTTTTATCAAGGATATCTTTGCATCAACTTCAGAATAATCGGAAATGATCTTATTTCTCTGACAAGCCCTGAATTCTCTGTTCTATGTCCCTTTTACTACCATTAATCAAAGCACAGCACACACAACCGTTTAAGTTACAGACTCCTGTTAACTTTTAGGGCCAGCTCTTGATGCCACTGAAGGTAGTGCTGACTGTGGGAGCAGAAGTCAGTAGAATCAAGCTTTGACTCTGAGGATAAATATAAACCATTGGTTGATGGCAAGAGAAACAAAAAGTCATATTTTAGGTAAAAGCTGTTCAGATGATTATTCACTGATGTACTTCCCAAAGTAATATTGCCTGTGGAATTTAGAAAGATTTACCACTGTATTTGCAAAAGGAATGTTGGACCCTTAGTTAATGTGAATTGGGGTAGCTCTTCTGACTTAGAGATTGAGTTACATCAGTAGAAGGTCTGACTTAAAGTCTTTTTGCTAAATTTAACTTCTACATATTAATGTTTAGGTTTTGGCTTTTCCTTTTAAAAACAGATCTCAGTTTTTGTCTTGTTTGAAAGATACAGTTTCATCTTGGTTTAGCTCCCTCCATGATGAGGATACATTTTGCTTATTAAGTTCTGATTATTTATAATCTGTTGATGTGTGGAAGGGAATTGAATGAAGCTTATAAACTTTCTCTTTTCAGTAAGCTGAACTCAACAAGAGATTACACTGGCAAATCTTCCAAAGTAGTCATCATGTACAGGCCCTTGGGAAAAGTTGCAGTGTCACACATCAGCAGATATTCCCATCTGTGAGAGTAACCAGCAGACAACTGACATAAGTGACGTACTGAGGACACCAACAAATGAATTTTAAAAAGTGTATATTGATCTTCTGCGTGGTTGCTGCTTTGTCACTGTGAATCTCCTGTGGAACAAATCATTGTGGATAAAGTAAATACATTCTGCAGTGAAAATTTTAAAGGAAGACTGACTGTTTACTGAATAGAGTGCTAGATGGCAACCCAGGAATTCTGGATTTTATGGCTCTACCATCAACTGCTGAGGACAAGTACCTCATGTCCCCATCTGTAACGTTGAAGGAATCAGTATCTCTTCTGAGATCTGTGGGTTAAAAATGACAAACAAGAGCTTGCTGCTGTTTTGTTTCTCATGTTCACTAGTTTTCATGTGGGTTATTTAAAATAATGTTTGGACTCATTTCCAAGATAGATACATCTGAGAGATGTGGGTTAGGCTTCAATTATTATTTTCAGGGAAACACAAGAAATTACTGAGACCATTTCACATGTGGGGAAGTGAGAGGAGTGCACTGAACAGTCATCATTTATTGACATAATGAAGCTGCTCCCCTTCTCTATGCACACACCCCTGCCCCAACACTGTCTTAACAAATACTACAGATTACCCTGAGATTCCAGGTTCAAATGTAAACCTATCCATGTTGTGAGAATTTATCACAGAATTTTCCTCAAATCTGGAGTTATAGCACTTGAGATTCAACTTGGTAGCATGAAGTTGAACTTTTGGAATGGGTATGACATCCTCAAATCTGGATTTAATTTCAATTCTGTTACATTTTCTAAGTTGACTTCACATTTTGTGGTTAAAATTTTGTACTTGTAGTTCAGTGCAGGTGGGACATGTAACATGTAGACAGTTAAATACCTACTTGCCTGGTGTCTGTTTACAGACTATAATGTGCATGAACAACTAGGCTTAAACCTCTTCATCAGTAAGGACAAAACAGTACCTGCCAAGCTCACAGGTCTTGGAGAAGTGCTTTTAAAATGAGCTTTATAATACCCAGTAACAGTTGGGGGAACAGAGGGTTGATAGGCAGCAGTGATGGCCAGTTGCCTAGAATATCAGTTCCTCTTCAATAACTTTTGTATGCCAACTATGAACTTATAAACAGTTATTTTCTTTATTCATTGTCTGCTTATTGGTGTCATGCCCTCATGATGACTCCTCTAAAAGGGGTGACATAAGGTAGCTCAGAATAAAGTTTTTGTGTGCAAACAGGGCTCAACTGTGCGTCTATGCACACATTTTTAATTGCTCCTTTGAAGCTGCCCATTCAGGGACAGTAACCAAGCATCTAGGAAGTATAAAAACAACAAAGAAGTGTTCAGATGTTTCTCATAAAACAGATTCTTCTTTGACAGGGTTAGTTCTGGTTCTTTTTTTGCCCCTTAAACTGAATTTATCTCACGTGATCAGAGTCAAATTGACAGCTTTGAACAATAATTTAATCTGCTCGTTCACAGGAGAGAACAGCAGGGACAGCCACAGGACAATCTTCCTCACCCAAGTTCTTGGGTACACAGTTGCTCATGCCTTCGGTTCAACGAGTTCTAGAGATATTCAGCAGAGCTGCCTGCTGTAGTGTCTTGCTTTCAGTGGGAGATGAGCTGAAAGAGGTGAATCCTTTCATGCAAATCAGCAAAGAGCCAATGTAGAAGTGACATTCAGGTCAGTATTAATGAGGGGTATCTTGCAGACTAGGGGGAGATGAGTCCCAGATGTATCATTTAGAGGTCTCCAAACTTAAAAATGTAATGTGCAGTGACAGATCAAAAAGCCAACAAAAATTGGATGCTGTGAGGAATAGCGTGAGAGCAAAACAGAGGGCACCATGTTGCCTCTGTATATATGGTGCATCCACTAAGTGGATGTCATCTGCAGTTCTGGTCTCTGCATCTCAAACAGGACATAGGTGAGTTAGAGAAAAGACACTAAAACTATTAAGGTTTTGGAGCAGCTGCTTAATTAAAAAACTGAAAGGCAACTTGGAGAAGGGAAGGCTGAAAGAACATGTGCTTGGGGAGTAGAAAACCATGAAGATGGTAGATAAGGTGAATGCCGAACTGTCACCCACCAAATCCTGCAGTATTAGTGGGAATGTGTTGAAACTAGTAGGAGAAGATGTAAAACAGATACACAATGGAGACTGGGCTTCTGGGATTTGTTGCCACAAGAGGCTCTGGAGGCAGATAGTATCAGAAGACTCAAGAAGGTCCTTTTAAAACTACCAGAGGAAATAGACTGGGACATATCCTTAATACAACAATTGCAGATGCTGGTGCTCTTGAAGGGATAGGCCTGCAGAGAGTGGCCAGGCTCACACTCTTTCTTCAAATAACACCTACTGCTCCCAATGTTGAAACTAGAAAAAGGGGTTAGTTGTACCACCAGGGGGGACTACTCAGGAAGTGTCCTCAGGTGGTTAGTGAGGGACTCCTGTCTCTGTGCTGTGGAAAGAACAAGAAAGTTCCTGAAGGTGATTCAGAGCAAAATGTAACTGTTCCTGCCCTGAGTCACCTTCAGAAAAGCCCATCTCTTGCCACCAATTTCAATGGAAATCTGCCATAGACAAAAGGAAGTCTTGTGAATAACCACGTTTAATCACAGCTGACACAGGTTGGGTTTGAACCGCTGCTCTAGAGCAGAGCAAAGTGTCATATATAAAAACTTAATCCAGACACCTCACAGTCATTTTGGTGAGTGCTTTTAAGAGCAAAAACACAGTATCATATTATTGGTTAACTTTGATCAGAGGCAATTGGAAACATTTCCTCAGCCAGTGATGTTGAAGAATCACGTCAAGGTCTGGTTAAGATGAAAAGTTAAGAAAACATCTTCTGTATACATTAGACTGCTCTCTCATAGTCTCGAAGCTGAATCACTGGGAAAGACTGCCTCTGCTGTCTAGTTGCAAAGCTGATCTGAATTGCCCAGGTATGGCTGAATGTCCTAACATTATAGGGAATGTCCTAACATTTATGGGAAGTCTGCTACATGTCAGCATCTGGAAACAGAAACAGGCTGATAGGCTGGAATTGCAGGACAACATCTGACTCAGAAATAGAGTGAAAGTTAGAAGGTGATTCTTTTAGTTAAAAAGCCACCCTAGTAGATTCATTTGAGCTCTCCAGCTCACTGGCATGAAATAACTGCTTAAGGGACAGCTAGGTATTTCAATGCCTGATCTCACATACAATGAGCTATTTGGACATCTAAATATAGACATATTTGGACATAAATTACCAGAGTTACAGATATAAGACTTTTTTTGGCATGTGCTGAAAGTCTGGTCATCGCAGAAGAAAAAGTTAGTTGTTCCCAAACATATGCTGAGATATAGTAATAGGTTAACACACAGTATGAACTGCACAGAATCTAAACTTGTCTTTTAAATGTGTTCTAACTGAAAAGTGAAGCTAAATATAAGGGATAAAAATTACTGATCTCTGGTAGCATGAATACTTAGTATATATATATTTATGAAATCAGCTAATTAATTACTAAATCCTTTGAAATAGGTATGTCACTTTTTAAATTTGAAGGTATGATGTGGGAGTTTGCTGTTCAGGGCTACCAAAGAAGTCTGCAGACAGGATGAAAATAGGAACCGATGGTGGTTTCCAAACTTTTCTTCCTACATGATAAAATATGCTCCTACCTACTAATGAACTGTAAAAACACACCAAGATGCACAAAGCCTCAGACAGAAAATATGTAGAATACAGTTGACTGGTCTCTGGTTGACCATTTCAGTATCTGTAGTACTTCTCATCTCATCTTCTGCATGAGTTTCCAGATACTACCACTACCAAGGCATTTGAATTGTTCTAGCTTGGGGAACATTTTGGTAATGTAATGCCTAGTCTCTGCAGCTGCCCCTTGGAACTGTTGTCCTAGTGCCTATAGGACAGAGAAGTTGAAAGTAGTGTCATACGCTCTTTATATTATCAGGGCAAAAGCTGTACACCTAAACAAAAAAGTTTGAGGGAAAGAGCTCAAAGTATCTGGCCTTCTCTCAGAGCACCCTGTAGTTATATCTGCACAATATAAGCTGCACAATATAAGTGCTGTTATGCTATAGGGATAAGACTTCAATTTACACTGGAAGTCTTTTCACATAAGCATTTCAATTCAGCTGGTAAATAAATATTTGGTGGCCAGGTGACCAAGTATAATTTTAGGGGGGGCAAATTTGCAGAGGTTAAATAGCAAACAGGATTGTTATAAGTCTCTATCAATTTGAAAAAAAAATGTAATTAAACACAGCATTCTCCCACCGATGAACCAGAGGCTCAGGATTCTCCATAACATGTCTAAGTTTTTGTGGTTTTTTCTGGTAAAATCCATGCTCTGAAGATGCACAAGCTGCTTTTTTAAAGATGTTCTGTAATTGTCAATGAAAAAAATGTTATCACAATACCAGTAGATGAGGCAGAAAATGTGGATCATGCAGCTTTGTGTTGGAAAGATCATTGGGATAGCTTTTGACCAGTTTTGAGTCTGAGTGTTTGCGCTTTAACAGAGAAAGGGAGGAGCGTGCTGCAGGCCAAAAGAAACATCTTGCAACTCTAAAATGAAGTGGAAGAGTTAAAATGGTGGCTCCTATTCAGAAGTTCCACCAGAAGCATCCTTCGTTTCAAGGGCCCTTTGTGCTGTCAGACACTGTTAGCCCCTTGTTAGTCACTGCTAGAGAAAAAACCCCTCAGCAACACAACACCGTTTGGTCAGTTTGCTCAGCTGCTGTTGATGTCACCCCTTGCCCACCAAGAGTAAGTTACTGTAATAATCCTCCCCTCTTATTAATCATAACTTTATTGAAAGCAAGAACAGAGTGACATCATTGTTGAAGAAGACTGGCTAAATCATGCTCAGCTTTAGTCAGCTTTGCTACAACATCTCTTGTGTGTCACATGAAAATAATTACTAGCTCTCACCTTACGTCTGACCAATCATCCCCCTTTTTTTCCCCCTTATGAGGCTACAAGTCTCTGCCTATTTCAAACACCTGCTGAAGGTGTAATCTATTTAGAGATGAAAGAAAATATGTTTAACTGGAAGTTGGAACATTCCAGGGGATTCTGGAATGATGAAGTCACTTGCCATATAAAACATTAGCGGTATTTATTATAGTAAAACATCATCATCCATGGTATAATGTATTGGAGTGTTTCAGATAGAGGTTGTCTCATACTCTTGATGTGATTCCAGCATTGGTAAGTTTCAGTATACATTTTCTGCATTTTTTTTGTTTTGGATAACATAAAATGTTTGTCTGCTTGTACATCTATCTGTATAAAAAAGAGTAATAAGCTAGATTTTGAGGACTTTTTTTCATTGTTGATTTTTTAAAGGATACGTAATTAGTTATTTGCTAAGAGGTCAATGTTTGCTGACCTATTGCCTAAGACCAAGGAAGAGACAGATTCTACCTGTCACTTTTGCTTCCATATTTCAGTCATTTTCAAGCCAAAAATACCTTCAAGACAAGTGTAGTTGAGAAGAGCAATTTAGAGAGTAAACAAGGGTTGTTTCATTAGGGCAAATGTGTTTTTTCCCACCAGAGAAGGAAACACACTAGGACTTAGTTTGACAGCATGTCATGTTTGTCTGCTAGTTAGAGATATTTTTACTATCTGATGCCTTCTTTTACCGTAGAGACTTAGAAAACATCATAAAATTACATATTACCATTCCCTTTGGAAGGTTAATCATTTGAGCTTCGTATGTTTTTCACCAATCAACAGTCCCCTAGGTTAAATTATTCTTGTATTTTTTCCCAAAACCTTTATGATTTCGTGTTCCTCCTTGAACACCTTCCAAAAAAAAACCCCAAACCCAAAAAACAACCTCCCCCTGCAACAAATGAACAAGCAAACAAACACAAAACGATAGTTTGATAGACAGAAAAAGCACCAGTTTGTTAGTCCTTTGCAATAAAATACAAAGAATTTTGCTCATTTTGTTAATTAATGTGGCCTGTTAATTTTTTCTCCTGGGGTAAAATGCCACATACTGTGAGTATGACAGGTATTCTCTGTTGAAAGGTGTATTGGGTTGGTCTCCATGGCGCTAAGACACCTGCAATGCACTTGGACCAGAACTTACAAAGTTCAGTTAGCAATTAAGACAGGTCACTTATACAGATCATTGTCAATTGGGCACTCTGCCTAAGTGATCTATATTATTACTATTGCCACTATGACTCCAAACTTTCACTGCCTTTAGCACTTACCAGTAAGGATTAAAAATTATATTCCACATAATGTATTCAGATTATAATACTGAGACACTGGAAGGTTTGGTGAAATTAAAATGATTTGTGCTGTTCTAAGCAGTTCCGAATGTGCAATAAATTCTTATCTTCTGTACCTGTTTTAAACTTAGGAAAGGTTGTTTGATATAACTGAATCTAGGAATCAGACAGAGTACAATGAAACTAAGAGGGTTTTTTTAATAATCTGAATTTTCTCTTTATTTGATAAATATTTAAAACCAGAACTTGCGTGATAACAGAACATTGAAGTCAGCTCCTTAAAAATGTTTGAAAAAATACATTTGAACTGGGTTTTGTTAACATGAGTACATTATGGCAAGCAACATCTGTAGTTATTGCTGCACTTGAAAGTAATCCATTATAAGGCATGTATGCAATCTCCCATTTTCTTTTTAAAGAAAAAATACAGAACAAAAGTAGTTATAATGTTTAAACATGTAAAAAAATACATTTACTTTTTTTCTTTCATTATTGCTGATACAAAAAGTCCAAATAGAATTTGACCTGATGTCTTGCTGGTGTTCCTTTGTACCTGCTTTATAAGATAATTGGAACAAGAAGTATTTATTTCTGCAATCAACACCTATTGATCATGGAATTTCATTAATACTTTTTGCTTCCCTTACCAATTATTTGCACTCCTTTGCATCTAATTTATATTCATTGAAATAGCGTGCTGTTCAATATTTCAGCAGAATCTCAAGTTTTAATAGGTAATAAGGGCTTTAGGAAAAATGGAAAATTGTATCAATAAAGAACGCCCATAAAACAAGATGATTTGGAGAAATACATATTACAATAGATAAGGGCCACTTAACCTCATGTCAACTGATCATGCTTAATCTTCCAGTCCACTTAGTTTAACCATGGATTGCCATAATGTTTAAAATATCCATCTTTCTCAAAGGTATTTGATTTATATGTAACATCATAATATTTGTCATACTTACCATTTTGCCTGATTCATTCCAGTTTGTCTTGAAGTGGTTCCGTGTGATTCAGTGAAATATGCTATAACCCTCAAAATGCAATTGACCATGTTTGAACGGTGTTACTGGAAGAATGAAGAGAACTTGCACTGCTTCTGCTTGTAACATGCTATGTTCTGTACATAAAGGGGATTTTGGTCTCCAGGCCACTAATCTGGCATCTTTCATGAACACAAAATTCATAGCCAAAAAGGTTTAGCCTAGGAAATAGAAAATTCTGTATCTGTTTCAAATCTCAAGGAAAATATAGGCAGTTGGAAGAGAATTATCCAGCTTATAATTTGGTTGGAATTACTTCATGTGCCTATTCATAAAATTCAGTGTGCCTAGATTTGATAACTTGCTCCATATGCCCTCACTTTAGTATTCACATTTTCACATTATAATATACTTGAATGAGCATTAGCATCATGCTACAAAATATAATACATTACCCAGCAACATTATAAGTTATAAGAAATTTTATAGAGAAAGGAATTTTCTCTAGTGTTCATTTGATTCAGTTTCTGTGTGTTCATTTATGAGCACATCTGCATAGATATATATATAAATCAATAAATGAGTACGATTTTTTTTGTGTGCGAATCCAAGCACTTCACTAGCCAATTGTTAGGAAGTAACAGAAAGGAGGTGGACTTCTGAAGTATGTCTGTATGATTGTCCTGTCAATTTACACTTTTTAAGCACAATTTCTTCATCCTGTATATGCACCACAGACATCATATCTCATTCCCTCCAACCAAACTGCAGGGGCAGATTTAGGGAGGTAGCACTCTGCATCTTGCTAAGGATTGTGACAGTAGAGCAAAGCAGTAAGAAACATTGCATTGTAGCATTCAAGTAGATGAGGCTCACTGTTGATGTCTTAACTTCCTTTAGTTATCTTACAGAGTTAATAGATGCTGAGGCTGACTTTTTTCACACTGAGGTGCACCAGGCCAGTCTAGCAGCTCATAAGGTTTCTTGCTAAATGTTTTCTTGTTGCTTTTCTTGTGAAAGCTTCCTTGTCAAGGACTTTGCATCTTATTTCAGTTTCAGACTGACATTCATTTATTATTTTGAGCCCTTGTGGAGTCTTTTTTTCAGAGATTCTTGTTCAAAAATAGGTTTCTGCTCTTCTTGAAAATAGTCTCTCTTTTTGTGCTACAAGGCAGATTGCACAGTAGGAACATCATGCTTCTTAGAGCTCACAGGGTGACCCAGGTTATTACAAGTCCTGAGATCTTAGAGAGAAAAGTGCACAGACTGGAAGCTGGTCACCATCCAGCCAACAAGGGGTCAAGGGACTTCTGAGTTTGCCAGAAACATTGACTCTGTCACCATAGGTCTGTGGGATCCTCCAGCTGTGGTCACAATTCATGTATTTCCATTTCAGTGATTGTGTGCTCATAAACCCTGGCATTTTGGTACTGTGCAACAGATAGAGAACTCCTCCACCTGTTAAGCTTATCTTTCAGGACAGAGTTTTTTAACTCTGGTGCATTTGTAATGTTTGCTAAGCTGTGTATCACTCCTGATTGGCATCTTTGTTCTTGGATATTTCTTCTTTGTATTCAGGATTTACAGTCTCTTCTGATGATAGCTTAGATTGCCAGTAATACCATCATCTCTGGCCTTTGTAGCTGCCTTTCACAGTTTTTCTTCTTAAAGTCATGTTAGTCCTAACTAATCACAGGTCCCATTTTCAACCATCATTGCACTATATTCTCTTGGAGCTCCTGAAGACTTTAATTAAAATACCCAGATTTTGTTCCTGAGAAAAGAAGTCCTTTCCCAGTCCACTGGGAAAGAAATCCTACAGACCATAGAGGAGAAGATTTGAAAATCTCAGAAGTTCTCCATACTCTGTTCTGGGACATGACTGAGCTTTAAAGTATGATTCCTCTTAAAGTTCCTAATAATTTCTATTGTGGCATCATAACAAATGTTTTCTTGAATACAAACTGCCTTGCTTTTCTAGGAATTTTTTGTCAAATTCAAAGAAAGATTTGTGGGTATTCTGTCACACAGTACCTCTGAAGAAACTGTTCACCTTTTATTACTCGGCTGCAAGTAGCTGCATGCCCTCAATTACTCTTTCCTTTCAAGTCCTCATAAGATCACTCAAATGTCCTTTTTTTGCCTGGATCACACTCCCCCCTGTTATCTCTGGCAGCCACATTCAAATTTTGCCAGTAATTCAGTGCTCCCACAGCTTGACAGATTGATTAACAGATTGTTACCAGGCTTACTGTTTAACAGGCCAATTTTTTTAAAAAGTAAAAATTGAGGTGGCAATTACCTTGTGATTTGAGTATGCTTATCTGTTTCAGTTTTGGTTTTGTTTCTGTTTCAGAGATGTCCGTTACAAAATCTTATTTGCATTCACTCTGTAACCCTGCCCTTTAAGCTCAACATCTACATCTTTACTAGAAAACTGAAGCAACACATTCAGATCACTGTTGCAGCCATGTCTTGAGTCCTATCCCACCCTTTCTCCACAGCAGTAACTCTCGTTATTTTATTATTTGTATTGAACAAAGGACCTTTTGCGTTGTTCGTCAAAAAGAGTCAGGAAATCCATGAAGTCCGTGTGACTCCATATAACTTCACAATTCTTTATCTCCAAATGGCAGTCTTGTTCATGCATACATAGTTCCTTTATTATAAAATCTTCTCTACATACTCCTAGTTTTCTTCTCGTATCCTTGTCTGCCCAGTTAGATCTGGAGCCTTTTCAATTTGTTTTTTGTCTTTTGGAATGTAAGTCCCTGATAAAAGAAAAGTATCATTTGGGTCTATGGAAGTCCTCAGGACTGGCAGAAAAGAATAAGGCATGAAAGCTGGTAGAATATTTTAAATTTCCCCATCTACAACAGAATTAAAAAATCAAAATCTAAATTAAGGGAAAAAAACCACAGACCTGGATAAAATATTAATGAAATATTTATGAAATTTTCTATTACTTCAACCATTTTTTATTTTTTCTGAATGTTCATACTATCATCATGAATATAATTTGAAAATTGTTTTCAAACCCCATTTGTCAATTTCTGAATGAAAATGAGGCACTTCTACTGGGACAGAAATTGCAGGTATTTTTTCTGTCTTAATTTCCTAGGGAAGATATAGAGGAAAACTGTCCTTTCCTACTAAGCTTCAGCCCAGCCAAGTCAACATTTTTTCTGGAAAAAAACTTGCATATGATCAAACATTTTCCATCCAAATAATTTCAATTGAATTTTATTCTCCAGAACCACATTATAATGCAGTGTCACATTAAGCCACTGCCTTCTGTCACTTGGCTGTCCCTTTCATTTGACAAGATGCAAGTTCATTATATGCTGTAGTATTCTGATTCTGAGAGATTTAATCATACAAGCTAAGCTATAAAAATGTAGCAATTTGCCTTCTGGCAGTGCCACCACTCTTTATGGCATCCAGTTAAAGTGATATGGATAGGTCAGCATTAGATGAAAGATATCTCTGTGAATGGCGGAGGCCGATGAAAAAGAGGTTATTTCTCTTGACAGAACATGTACCGGTATGTCAGAAGCTAAAATGATTAATACTGGGATAGGTATATTGGGAGAACAAGCAACGCCAAATTTCTGCCCCATTGCAGTCATTAGGGTTCTCAGCCTAAGCATACTTGCAACAAACTATTTTCTTCAGTCTTGTCTCCTTGATCAGTTCTCACTTGACAGACACATCCTGCTGATCTGACTTTCCATCACAGTTCTACCTGCATGGTATTCTTCCCAAAGTCCTTCTGCACAGCAGAGCTGTGAAGGTGTCACCCTTCACTTCTGAGCTATTTGTGCTCAACTCGAAAAGAGGAGAAGAACATCGAGTCCAACTCCTGGTGCATCCCAGGCCCTCCTGGCTGCCAGGGCACTGCTGACTCATTTTCAGCTTTCTGCCAAGCAGGACCCCCAAAATCCAGCATCTAATTTGCTAGTCTGTCCATACATCCAGATTTGCCCTGTCCAAGGTGCAGAATCTGGCACTTCTCTTTATTCAACTTCACATGATTGCTGCTTCCCAACCCTCTGATTTGTTCAGGTCTCTCTGTGGGGCCTCTCTGCTTTAGAAGGAGTCAATAGCTCCTCCCAATTTATTGTCATTGTCAAACTTGTTTGGTATCTTTTCCAGTCCTGTGTTCAAGTAATTTGTGAAGATGTTGAAGAGCACAGGGCCAAGAATGGAGCCCTGTGGAACCCCATTTGTAACAGGTCACCAGTCTGAAGTCACTCCATTCACTGAAACCCTTTGTGCCTGACCCATGAGCCAGTTGCTCACACACTGCATGATATATTTATCCAGCTGTGGACTGGACATTTTGTCCAGAAGGATCCTGTGACAGACAGCATAAAAAGCTTTACTGAGATTGAAAAAGATAACAAGTGGCTTCTCTTGGTCAGCTTGGTGGGTAACCTTGTCATAGAATGAAATTGTTTGACAAGCAAGACTTTCCCTTCATGAAGCTATGCTGGCTGTGACCAATTACTTCAAGTGTTTTTCAATAACTTCCATAATAATTTTCTCCGTAACTTTACCAGGCACTGAAGTGAGACTAACAGGCCTATAGTTACCAGGATCATCCCTCTTGGTCTTCTTGAAAATTGGGGCATTTAGCAGTTTTCAGTTGACTGAAATCAGATTGCCAAGACCACTGAAAAACCATTGAGAGAGGTTTTGCCAAGACATCAGCCAGCTCTTTGAGTACCCTGGGATAAATACCATCAGACCAAATAAAGGATCAGGTTAGTGAAGTGCATAATGCTGGGTTTCATTTGTGACTGAAGGTTCAGACAGCTTCAAAACTTAGTCGCTTCCACAAATGTAAGTTGATTTGCATACAATTTGTACGCTTAGTTTTACCTTCTGTTCTATAGACAAAAAGTGAAACTTCAGTGAAATTTAAAATGCGTCTGTTCTTTGCATGCTCCACAGATCAATTCAATGCAAAAGTTCTAATATAGTGTGGAGTCAGTATAACTAGGTTCTTCTTTTCCAGATCTTCTCAATCTGAGCTGGAAGTCTCCTGAGAACAGTGGCATAGCATATAGACTATCCTTTTTTTTACAATAGTTGAACTCCAAATAAAATTCATTTATAGCTCTTGCTTCCTAGCAGACAGTAATTTGTATCTTGAAACCTGACCACTAAATTGTAATTTGTAGAATTTAACCATTTCTGGTCAGGAAAGCCCAAAGTGTGAACTCACACAGACACTAAACTGTCTCTGGCTTTACAAGTCCCTCAGGTCATGGTTGAGGTCATAATGAGAGTATTTTCTAAAGGCTTGCCAGTATTGTTCAGAGACTTAACCCTGCAAAGTGCTGAGCACTTCTGATAGATACTGAGCACCATCAACTTTCATTTGGATTAACATAAAACTGAGGACACTCAATCTGTTTTGAAAATGTTTAGTGCTTCGTAAGACTGAACCTTGACCATTTTTTTTTCACTTTACAGTCCCTGAAGATTCTTAAATTTAATTACAAAAACTCTGCTGAAGCTCAGGCAGAATGGACACTAGTACATGCCAATGGTATTTAAAACTGTCAGTGAAGTATTGAATTGCTCTGTCTGGCTTTTAATAGCTTTTTCTAAATGAGTACAAAAATAATATTTAAATCCTATGTAATGTAAAAGTAATAAAAATGTACTTTTAATGCAAGACAGTACTTGTAGAAATTGTTGGATATCTCTCCTGTACTTAGGGGGGGGAAAAGAGACATTTGGCTTTGGAGTACTTTTTAAAAATCTAGTGAAGGCTTAACAATTCTCTATTCACTCCTTGAAATTAGAGATAACCAAATGATAAGTGGATAACTCTTTTTTTGTTGTTTTTTGGTGATTTTTTTGTTGGTTTTTTTTTTGTTCGTTTGGTTTGTTTTTTTAATTTAGTGATGGCTTCCCATTGCATACTCCTGTGGGAGGTGACGAATAACCCCTTTTGGGACAGTGTAAGCTCCTCTCAATGTATTTAAGAAATATCTTCCATTTACACAGACCAAATTTTTCTTGATTGGCCCATAAGGATGAGGGGAGAAAAAAATAAGCTGTAGACTGCTTTCTCTCTCTTTTTTTTTTTTTTTTTTTAAACTTCTCACCACTGGTTTTAAGCTCTGTTTAATGATTGTGGCAAACTGAAGTTGCTGGGATTCAGTCTGGCCTTAATGCTAGAAGATACCCTCCCAAACCCAAAAGCTATCCAGTTAAAGAACTGATTAGCCATTACTTTTCCTTTTTAGATAAAAAAGCCACACTCTCTGAGGAAGACTTACTGGGAATGAATGTGAACAAAGAACTTTTTTCATTCCAGCACACAACGCAGTATTTTTGATGCACTGTGTTTTTAAGCTACACCTTTAACACAGCCTCAAATACTTCTTATAATTCCATTACAATGCCACTGGCAGCAGATCAGTGCACTGCAACAACACCCTTAGACCTTTGTAGTACAGGTACAGGTCAGGTGATTCGTCCCAGGCGTGACTTCTACTGCATGGGCTTCTCTAGCTGTTACAGACACTCCTGACGGCTGAAATACAGTGACTGTAGTACTACTGGTTGGGGAAATGAAAAGGAGATGAATTACAGGCAATAACACATGCATCCATCACGAACTCCTCTCCTGGAAGTGAGTGGGAGGTGAATCTGATTCACAGACTCCAAGATAAATGGATTGGAAGGTTTTGAAGTTAAGAAAAAAATATTCCTCTGGATCAGTGTAGTGGATGCTGGGATTTTTTTGGGTTTCCCTTCTTATAGCAAAATTCATGCTTTATTTCTCAAAATCATTTTACCCTAAATTAATTTTAGCTCCCAATAGTTAGATGCTGATGATGCTTGATACTGTATTCTTTCTATGGCACATTATAGTTCTGGATGCTCATTATTATTCATCCTTTTTCCTAATTGTGTTACACAGGAACTGTTTTATGGCCTGTGACATGTGGAGTAGATGTTCTATGCACTGTTTGTAATTAAACATCTAATTCATAGTAGCCTACAGTGCAAGGAACAGTTCACAGATGGTTACAGATGGTCCTTTCCAGTTCTGTGTTCTCACATTTTTATTACAGTTTAAGGATAGCAGAAGCAAAAGGTAACTGTCAAACTGTGCAACAGAGATTATCTGGGTTTACAATGCTCTTTGATCTCCATTTCCCTTGGAAGAAAGAAGGAAAAATATGTCACTTGAAACCAAATGCAGAAATGAAGAGTGAAATACAAGGTTAAAAAGTATGAGAAATTATTTTGTCATTCTTGGTGGGAAGGTTTTCCACTATATTTTATTCATTTTGAGTTAAATAGCCGTGCTTCGCTCCAGCTACTAAATGAAGCCCTCACCAACTGTTTTCATCCCTCAAACACCATCTAAGAACAACGTCTTGCATCTTCTCTGGTGTTAGTAGATTTAAAATGCATTATCCCCTGCACAGGAAAGTGTCAACATTTTCCAGAGCTATACAGACACTTATCTATATCTATGTCTTTATCTGTATCTATATCTGGCTAATAACTTGCATATGAAGCACCCTATATCTTGCAAAACAGACATATGACACTTTTGCTGCTGTGTAAAGACTCCCCACTAATGTTCCCACATGCTTGACGTAGCACACACATGCACCCTAATGCAGAGGGATGAAGCAACTCAGTAGGGGAAGCCTCAGACCAAAGGGGTTCACTGAAGTGCAGAAGTGGGAGAACAACAGATCTGCTACAGGAAAGGTCCCAGATCTTCTCTGCAGCAAGTAACTCATGCACAATTGCCCCAATAATCCATTCCACTGAGTGTACAGCTTGCTCATGTCAGACAAGTATACACACAAAATATACCACCATTACAAGGCCGAGGTAGTACTGAAGAGCTCATTTTACACAGTGTGTAACACTGAGTTTCATGCTCCTTTGGTCATTAGTTATGGGGATAAGGATCCAATTAAACCCATATATGTTTGAAAGTTCCCACTTAGGGATGTGCATATCTCTGCATTTCTGTGGCTGTGTCTGTGACTCTTTGTATTAGAACTGTGGCTGAACAAAACTCTAAATCCACAATTAGGGAGACATGGGGTAGACTTTGGATTCAGACCAGAATCTGGTAGTTCAGGCCCATCCTTGTTGTAAGAGGCTATGAATGAGTGGTAGTGTTTATTGCTGTCTGTACAAGCAACTGCATTTCTACAACTTTGATGCAAGAGAACGAGTTGGCAATAGGACCAGTCTTGCACTTTCGCTGGACCAAAATTTCCTTTTGATTGAAAGGCTCTGGTAGTGTCACTCTAGCATATTTTAGAACAAGAATTTCCTGTGGACCAGCACTTGGGAGGAAAATCTCTAACCAGGGGTTAAAAGTTAGCCAATCTTCCAATTTATTAGTTTGAATTAAACCAGGATCTGAGAAGTGAGGAGAGGGTACATCATGAGGCAGTTGTCTCCTGGCATTCCAGCAATGTATGGCAAATGAAGGGCTGCAATGGTTTCAAGATTAACTGGTTTTTACACAATGAGTAAATGTTCTGGACCAAATCTATGCCCCAGACCTCTTCCTTAAGGCATTTTAGAAAAGATAAATTTGGCATTTTATGCACAAATTCATTTTAATTTTCAGTGTTTCAGCCTGCAGGAGTATTCAGCTGGAGATAAAACACTGGATTTACCTCTGCATTTGAATAAGTAATGGGGAAAAAAGTTTTAATCCAATGTCTTTTTTCTGTCACGGATTTCAAATGCTTGATTTTTTGTTTGTTTTCTCCTTAGTCTGTCAAAGTCTCAAAAGTGACCTTGACAAATGATTTCTCTCACTTCTGAGTGTGAATAATCCAAATTATTTCTGTGCTGATGGTTTGTTTTTATTATGGATTTCCTTGAAAAAGGAAGCTTGAAATAGCAGCTTTTATCTTAAAATGTTTAAACTTAAGTCACAATAAGTCTGTAGCTGTCTGAATATGTAGATAGATATCTGTTCTTGGCACCTATATGGCCTTCACTGATGTAGTGTTTGCACATCTTGCAATACTAGGAGGGTTTTAGTCCCACTGACCCTGCCAGGCAGGGAACTGTTAGCTGCCTTTTGCAGATGGAAAACCAAAGTGTGGCACACAGCCTGTCCAGGGACTCCTGGGAGGTCCAAGTGCAAGTTTACAGCAGCATCCACTAGGTCAAGCCTATCTCCTTACCATATTATCAGAGCAGTTCCAGGAACAAAGTAAAACCAACTTTCTTTATCATATGCTAACTGATTTTGAGTTAAATTTGACCCCTCATAATAGTCACAATAACTTAAAAATAAGTTTAAGTATGGATGATTTTTTTTAAAAATATCCACTTATATAATCAAACCAAATTGATAGCTGTGGCCGAGTGCTCTTAACAGGCTGCTATAAAAACAAACTGATTAGGATTCAGGGACTTCAATTAAACCAGTTCTGGATTTGTGGTGGTGGAACTTGAAAGAGTGAGTGAGCCAGCAGCCTCACTATTGAGCAGCTGTAATGACAAAATGTGACAATCATTCACCTGCTAGCGTTGAAAGAAATTTCTTGATGATTACAAATTAAACATTTTTCTAATTGGCCCATCAGTGAACATAATATCTTCCTACAGGATAGATATCCACCATAAATTAAGTTGATGTTCATATGTACAGTGAATTCAGGAGTGTAACTCACATGTAATCTAATATAACCCATCCCACACACTGTTTACAGAGTTTGTAAAACAAATGTGAACAGGACAGTGTAGAGAGGAAGGCAGGGATGTGCTGAGGCAATCACCTTGCAAGGTCTGCAATGTCTAAAGCTTTCCTAGTCCTTGTACGCTAAGGTCAAAATAGACTTACCCACTCTAACTTTTGCTTCTGCAGCATCAAATGGGAAGAAGGATATTTTATCTGTACATATGCAGCACTGACAACCACAGAGACATTTGACTGGGGAGGGACCTCTGGAGGTCACCGCCTAGCTTCCTGTGGAAAGCAAGGCCAACTTTGGAGTTACACCTGGTTGTGAGATTAGATCAGGGGACCAAAGGATGTGACCATTTCTCTCTGGTATGTGAGACCTCATGGATCAGATTGAGGGTTAGGGGGTAGGGGCAGAGGGACCTCGTGGGGCAGGGTCTTCTAAACATTAGTTCCGGAGCAGGCATTAGAGGGATGCTTCTGGCATCCTGAGCATCACGGGAGGTCAAAGCTTGGCATAACAGTGGGTGGGATGTGGGTTCCGCATTCCAGAAGTCCCGTGGCTGCCTCATCCCCACTCAGTATACATGCCAGGCCTAATGGAGAGGTGGGACGTAAGAGGGTAGCAAAAGGACAGAAGCCAGCGTGCTGTTACTCTTGCAGGAGCAGCTCTGGCTTCCCAGTGTGTCCATTCCTGTAGGTACTGCACGCTGCAAAAGGAGCAGCAGTGGATTCAAAAACGAGTCTTACAGCCCCCCCGGAATGTCACAGAATAAGGAATAGCCTTAGTGCTCCCCTCCCTTGGGGAAGAATTTGGCAGGCATAGTGAAAAAGGAAAGCAAAAAGAGGAACTTCTGCAGATGGACTGCAGTCGCTGCAGTCCNGGGGAAAGGAAGATACCTTTATTTCACGCCTTGGTATATGTAGTTAGAATCTTGTACTGCTGTAGCATGTTGCTGAACACTCAAAACTTGGCCTGGTCAAGTTTCCCAGACTCTCTCTCCCCCACTTCTCCACCCACTAAAATTCTTCCCTTTTTATGTTATTTGGTGTCCAGGAGAAATATTGGATTATCTAGCATCTTTTCAATCCATGGCTTCTCTGATGTTCTATGGAGATAGGCATTCGTGCAAGTTTGCCTCTTAGTTCTTGTTCTGTCTCTGTGAAGGAGGAATCATTTTGGACTATCATCTGTTCCAAACACCTGATTCTAACAGTCCGTGTTGCTGCAGACAGGCCCCAGACCAGTTAATCTGAGGAATTTAATGTGAGTTGCATATTGGTATGTATGGAAGATTGTTCAAGAGCAGCTTTACAAATGATTGTGTATATCTCACTGTTTGGATACAGTGACCATCATTAGAGGACACATAATTTACAACAGCACAGTAGCTAGAGTAATGATGATCTTCCAGTGAAAGTAATTATCTTGCAGAACAGTCTGGTTTTAAGTTCAATTTTCATTCATTTAAATAACTTCTGCTACATTAAATGAGCTTTAATCCACTGGAAACTTTTTTTCTCTGTTCAAACTCTTCCACAAGAAATTTTTCAGCCTCTTGTAAGGGGTGAATTCCAGTGAAATAGGAACTACATGAACCACAGTCATTTTACATAGGGACCAGGAAAGAATGAGAGCATGAGTAAAAAGGAACAACTTCTATGTAGCTGTGAAAGAGTACCTGGATTGCCAGAAAAGCAAATTTCTCTGTTCTTGGGTGCAGATTGCTGTCACGTATGCAGGAGGTTCCAGAAAGCTGGTTTGAATGAGGGAGGAACATTCTTCAGAGACAGAGAAGCATTTACCCCTGTTCAGCTCTCAGACTGAATGTTTAACATACTGTCTGCTGCTATCTGTAGTCCACCCTCCACTTCTCTCACCCAAAGATCCAGGGAGAATCAGTAATTGTGTAAGGCTGAAGATGCAATGTGGTATGCAAGGGAGTGGGAAAAAAAGGAAACCTTTGGCTTACAGGCCACAGAGTTGACATAGACTGAGGTTGTGGGCCAGCCACAATTGTCTTGGGACTGCTGTTCTCTTTTGCTGGCACGTCATCTGCCTGCAACAATGTGCTGACTGAGCCTGCTTGTCTTTTGTAGTGCTTATCCTGCCACTCCTTTGCCCTGTAGAGCATTTCTGTATTTCAGTTGCAGACCATAGCAACTAGTTTCTTGTTCTGTCCCTCTTCTCAAAAGACAGGAACAGAAGCAAGAGATTTTCTTGGTACCACACAAATACACAGCACATATACACGGCACAGACACCACCCTAGGGTGTGAAAATAGGGTCCTCAGATTCATTTTTGCTTGTACCAACCTGTGAATCTCTCTTTTGTTTTCATGAAGTTCACGTCAGCACTTTGAGCTTTAGATGTGGTATAATAGCACAGAAGAGTGTCACAGAGACAGCCCTATNACCCACGCCCTGGCCGCTGCGGTCCCGCTTGCAGCCGGCAGTGCGTGCGAGCGAGCTAATCCCGCGGAAGGGGAGCCGGCACTGCAGCGCTAATTAGCCTGGAGCTCTCATTAGAGCAACACCCGCGCTTGATTGGTGTCCGAGCGCCCTCTCCTGGTGCGGGGGCAACATCCCTGGAGGGAGGGAGGGAGGGAGGGAGGGAGGGAGNGTAATGATGATCTTCCAGTGAAAGTAATTATCTTGCAGAACAGTCTGGTTTTAAGTTCAATTTTCATTCATTTAAATAACTTCTGCTACATTAAATGAGCTTTAATCCACTGGAAACTTTTTTTCTCTGTTCAAACTCTTCCACAAGAAATTTTTCAGCCTCTTGTAAGGGGTGAATTCCAGTGAAATAGGAACTACATGAACCACAGTCATTTTACATAGGGACCAGGAAAGAATGAGAGCATGAGTAAAAAGGAACAACTTCTATGTAGCTGTGAAAGAGTACCTGGATTGCCAGAAAAGCAAATTTCTCTGTTCTTGGGTGCAGATTGCTGTCACGTATGCAGGAGGTTCCAGAAAGCTGGTTTGAATGAGGGAGGAACATTCTTCAGAGACAGAGAAGCATTTACCCCTGTTCAGCTCTCAGACTGAATGTTTAACATACTGTCTGCTGCTATCTGTAGTCCACCCTCCACTTCTCTCACCCAAAGATCCAGGGAGAATCAGTAATTGTGTAAGGCTGAAGATGCAATGTGGTATGCAAGGGAGTGGGAAAAAAAGGAAACCTTTGGCTTACAGGCCACAGAGTTGACATAGACTGAGGTTGTGGGCCAGCCACAATTGTCTTGGGACTGCTGTTCTCTTTTGCTGGCACGTCATCTGCCTGCAACAATGTGCTGACTGAGCCTGCTTGTCTTTTGTAGTGCTTATCCTGCCACTCCTTTGCCCTGTAGAGCATTTCTGTATTTCAGTTGCAGACCATAGCAACTAGTTTCTTGTTCTGTCCCTCTTCTCAAAAGACAGGAACAGAAGCAAGAGATTTTCTTGGTACCACACAAATACACAGCACATATACACGGCACAGACACCACCCTAGGGTGTGAAAATAGGGTCCTCAGATTCATTTTTGCTTGTACCAACCTGTGAATCTCTCTTTTGTTTTCATGAAGTTCACGTCAGCACTTTGAGCTTTAGATGTGGTATAATAGCACAGAAGAGTGTCACAGAGACAGCCCTATCCTCTAAAGAACCGGACTACATAACATGTGCTGCAGTGCTGTAGGTAGTATCCCACATACCCTAATAGCCCACAGAAGGTAGGAGTAGTATGTGTTCCTAGAAAAGACTGTAAGGAGAAACTAGAGATGAACATGGCTTATTCAGCAAGCTCTCTGCAAACAGAGATTTCAGAACAAGCATCCTTAGAGAAGTGTTCCGAAGTGCTTGCGGAACTTGCAAGTGCAGCCAGCAACCAAGATGCCTATGGCTAAACTGTGTATCAAAAGACAAATAAAAATAATAGCTTAAAAGAGTTAAAGCTTTGGCTTGTCTTTCTATACTTCCTCAGGAAAGGATATAAACTAGCAGCAAAATGTTCTTGGCATCAGCAAAAATTCAAGTGCTGTCAAAAAGATCTGAGATGTGTTAAACTTCTGCAGATGCAAATTGAAGTTGTATCAGATGTGATTGCTGAAGGAACTGTGTGCCCTGAAATTTCACAAGAAGCCACGCCCTGCAGCTCTTTGAATGCCCATTGGGACACAAGGTTCTACTTATGGTCTAAAATACAGGGGGGTCTTAAGCATTCTTTCAGAAATAATTTTCTTGCCACTATAGGGAATATGGACAGTTATATTGACAGCATGGGATGAAGAACTATAACGGTGGATGTGGCCCCTTGAAGGACTTGCGGGAATAGCTGCTGTCTCTGTATAACAAAACAGTACCAAAATACTGGAAATTAGCTGAGAGCTACGATTCCCAGCTGACACCCTGAAAGGAACAGACAGGACTAGAGGCACCTCCTTTGGAAGGATAGACTTTCAGAAGGGTCGAGGGACTAAGGGACTAAGAGAAAGAGTTTTTATTCCCTCCTAGATTAATTTTAAAGGGCATTTCTGTCCAGCTTCCTCAAAAAAATGTTTATCACACAGCTATAGCTTTTGTTGTCCTTGGCTAACAGAAAGCAAAACCAATCTCAACTGTGTATTCAAAAAGAAAATTGTGCTTAACGTACATTTTCTCTCATTATCCCTCTGCTGTTTCTCTAACCTGCTTTGGAAGAGGATCATCTGGAGGTGGCCTTAGATAATGTTGTTTGCTTTTAAATACTTGATCTCCCTACCAGGTGTAGCCAGAGGGTTGCAGTGGTGCTTTTCATGGAGATGTCTGTGCTGTGTGAACAGGACTGCAATCACTAAACCTGTTTCACTCAGAGCAGGATACAAAAAGTAGATGGCAACAACTTCAAGTCATTAGTGTAATGTTTGACACATGACTTTTTTTTCTGTTTCACTGTCACAGATGATGCTTATTGCAACACTTGAGACTGAATTTTCTTAAAAGGAATGCTTGTAAGAGGAACAGATTTTACCTGGCAATTCCCAAAAAATAACTACATCACAACAGATAATCCCATTCCTCCTGGCATTTTTCCACTTCAATTTCGGGAATTAATAGAATTTATTCCAGAGCATTCCAGCAGAGAATTTAAATCAAAACTTTTTGAAATAAATGAAAATGATGGTTCACATCTCAGCATTGCTATCCAAGTGGTAAAGACATGAACATACTTATATGAGTTGTTCCCTCCATTGCTAGTAAAACTTAGTCTCCTGATAGTTGCCACCACCTCCTGGGACTCAGCTGGGGGAAGGAAACAGGTATGAGCAGGAGAATGCAAATGTGTCCATGGTGCTCTTCTCACACCCTCTTACCCATTAGACCTGCTATTAGAGCTGCTATTACTTGTTTTATGATAGAAAATCTAGGTTTCAGCAGACTGAATCTTGTATTATTCTTCTGCTTAAATAGGAATGAACTCCTTCCTATCTGCTGGATTGTATTCTACTGTCCTTATCATATATGATCCCCTCAAGCTGCAGTGAGAGAACAGTTTCACCTTTTGCTTTGCACTCCTGTCTAGCTGGGATGCCACAAGTACCCCACACTGGCAGCTGGGACAGCCATACCCACTGTCTGTGGCTGAAAGCCTAACTCCATCACGATGTTTCTTTCTGACTTGAGACATATTTGGTCTGTTCTCAGGTGGATAGTCTGGCATTGTGGCTGTGACCATCAAGCTGGGGCATAGTTTTCTAAGTGTCATTGCTCACTGATTTTTTTTTCCTTTGCTGTTCAACACAACTGTAAATACATTATTGTACTTTTGTATTTATGAACTTCTAAGCAGCAATGCCCATATTCATACATTCAGTGTTATCAACACTGAAGAAGTCAGTCCTGTTCAGTGGTGCACTCCAAAGATCCAGTTGGATCCAGTCACACATCTTTACTGGCCTTTTTTGCTGTTTAAGAGAGTGAGTTTGCTGCAGCCTTTCTCAGCCATCTCATTGCCCCCTGAATGTTTTGAGCAATTGATACACCTCACTGGGTGTTCACTTAGTAACTTGAACTGCTGATATTCTTCGCCTTGCACATCATGATTCGCTATGCATAAGCATTGACACTGTGTAATTATTTATTAGTTTTGGCTTGTCTTTGAATTTTAGAGTAGGAATCATATTCTAAGAAATAGGTTTTTAGGTCAAATTCTCTCTTGCTTTTCCCATAGTCTGTCATTTCATGAACTTGAATCAGGTTTTTTTTCATTTGTGTTCTTTGGAACTATCATGTCATTTATCTAAGCATATATCCCAGGCCATAACAAAACTTGTCTTGACTCTTACTAACTTTTTTTCAATACCTATAATATTGTGTTTTTCTTAAACTGCTGAAATCATCGTATTTCTATCTCTGACCCTACATGGTTCTGTTCATTCTTTTCTTTCTCAAATGCCAAGATTGTGGTAAATGCCCTTTGCTTACTCTTATAAAGCAGTCCTTATAAAACAGTGGATTTTAATGAGTTCAAAGCTAAGTAAAGTATTATGCTGCATCAATAAAGCTTGAAACAACTCGCCAAAATTCTCTACATCAATACAGGTGTAGTATCTGCATTCCAATTAGGAGCAAATGTGGCTGCAGTGTTGTTGAGAGATGTTGAAATAAATAAATCATTGCTTTATCTGAAATAAGTAACTGTTGTTTTGTTGATGCAGAAATAACAAGGTAGATTGATAAAACAAAAAAAAAAATTAAAATAAATGAACAGAATTCTTGGTGGCTGAATTGTTTGTCTGTAAGGGTCCCTTAATGCAACACCATTACTTTTTACAGGAATATCTTCAGTAAGGTGCAGAACATTCTTCTGTAGCTTACCATGGTTGAAGTCACTCAAAGAGGTTAGTGAGAATTGTAGTCATTCTCCAAGTGCTGTATTTGCTTCAGCTTTTCTCCTCATCATAGCAGATGGTGCAGGGCCAAGAGTGCCAGCCATTGACTTGAGGGTATTTCAAGCATGGATTGCAAGAGTGACCTCATTGACATGCTCCCAGGATGTGAGCGTAGACCAGGGAACAGCAGACTGGGCAATTGTGACTGTGGGAAGAGGTACCCCAGCAGCGATTGTTGAGGCTAGAGTCAGCACACTCCCACAGGAATGAGCTATGGGCATCATGAGAAGCATGTTGAAGCAAGAAGAAGCCTGAACTAGTAAAAAAACCTGATGTTGTACATCAACTCTTTCTGCTTGGTTTTGGCTCCTGGGTAGTTGGTGTGTACTCAACCAGCATATGTTTTTCTATAATACAAAAAATTTGTCTGTGTCTTTCAATGTAATCAAACTAAAAATTCTTTTTTAAGCTAGATCATCAGCCGTTATGAATCCAATCCCTTCCTTCCTCGGGGAGCTCTGGTACTGATTTTGAGGAGCTTAGGGGATGATTAATACTGACTTAACTCAGTAGACTTTATTTTAAATACCTTGTAATTTCTATGAGTATAGACAATTCTTTATTGAAGGAAGTGCATCAATGAGTTTTTTACAGGTGTCTGAAGCAGATCAGTCAGAATATATGAATGATCTGATTGATACTGGGCAGATGGCATGTGTGGTTTTGCTCCTCTTCAGTAATATGCACCAGTATTGCTGTGTTATGCCCCAGACTGTAAGAAAAAGTTTATGAATCTGCAAATATTTTTGGTCTTGGGCTTTATCCATATTATCAGGCTGAATTTTTATAGAAGTGCTTAGCCAATGGAATTTCTTCTGGCAGATGGATCATTTGAATTATTGATATACATCTCTTTGTGAGATATTTTTTTCATATCACATAGATCTGAGGGTTGTGCTGGTTAGCCTCACTGTACGTGATCCACAGCAAGAATCTTTTTAACTAATTTCAAAGTTGAGTGAGTATTTATCCTAACATCAGAGATACAGCTGTATTTCTGACCTAGAGGATCATTGTTTCATTAGGCCTGATTAACAACAGAATTATTCCAGTTTTGATGTGTGGATTTATATCAGTGTACAACTTCAGTAATGTAACAAATTAAAACCAGTTCGCCAAATCTTGATTCTGCTGAAGTCAATAGCAGCAGTAATGGTGACCTCACGTAGCAGAGTGACCTGTCTGAAAGCAATTGTAATGTCCTTGTATCTCAACTTCCTCTTAGCTTTTTATGACTGAAAGTAGACAGAATTTTTGCTTGTTTTAGCTTTCTGCATGTTCTCTGCAGCATGCTATTGTGCTGCTTTTGCAAAACACAGTATATCTCTGTTACAGTGTCCAGTTCAAAGGATACAGCTCTGCTGCCGTTGTCTACTTAGTTGTTTGCCCTGCATTCACTAGGCCTGCAAAAAGATCTGATTTACTGCCTTACTGTTACCCAACCAAGTGACATTCTTGTGGCTTTAACTGCTTCTTGTATCCTTAAGAATGGTTTTAATTTGATTTTTAAAGCATAGTTGATCAAATAAAGGGAATACTGCCCATATGCTTGACCCTAATTTAATAAATAGCTTTTGGTGCTCTGCAAACCAATTGTTCCTCTTGACCTTCCTATATGCATTTTTATACTTTAAAGCTTTTTTCTGATCATTAGCATGCACTGTCCCATTTGATAGTGGGGATTTAACACCCTTTACCTCAGTGCAGCAATGACAGTTTTGCCAGCTGAGGATTTGGCCTTGATCTCTGTTGCCTTAATTCACACAGACTCCCTTCCAGCATCTCTGGTCAAGGTTAAATCAGCTTTTCACAGCAGTGAATCAACATCATTGATTCATTCTATATTCTACATATGAGCCTCAATATTATTCCTGTCTGTTTCAAGATGTCTGTGTCAAGTCCCAAGAAGCTTTCTAAGCATTGAATATCTCCTTGTAATAGAGTTACATGGTTCCCTTAAAATCATGGTTGAATTCCAGGTTTAAAGGCAGCTACATGAATCAGCCATACCACAGTGCCCATGGTGACGAATGAAAGAAAAGGCGTGACATAGTTCTTAAGATTACTTTGCTGCTTATGTGGTCTTTATTCTTTTCTTATGTGAAAGTGCTGTGTATGTACCAGGAGAAGTGCCATCACATGAAGATATGTCATTATGTACATGGGAGGAGCGTTCTGTGTGAGGAAAAGTATATAAACTGTCACATAAAATCCTGTTTTCCTTCTCTAGTTTCTTCCAACTATAGTGAACTTTGACTAGATTGATAGCTCCAGCCTTGCTGGAATAAAATATCTGCCCCCTCAAAAATGTCAGGAGTGCTGTACTTCATAGAAAGTACATCATATTTATTTCAGGGATAAGCACTCAGCTTAAATGTATTCTGTCTAGCTTCTGGAAATTTGCAGCTTTTACTGGGCACTCTTATTAGCTTACTTTTAACTTCCTGTCACTGATTCAATAGCATAAAAATTCCATTCTAGTATCATGGTATGTATATTTTCGATGTTCGCACCGTGTCATATATATCATCTTCAGAGGCATCCGCTGAATATGGGAAAGTCAGGTAACTCCAGCTGTTGTTATTGCTTTTAGCCCAGTGAGCTTCTGGTAATTACTCCCACTGTGTCTTACACTGTATCAGAGCAGTGCAATGTACTATCTTTATCTTACTATAACTAATATAGAGTCCATAATCTAGAAAAAGAAGGTTTTGAAGTGATATATAAAAGAATAAGAGATGAGTAGAGAAAGAATGTTAAAAATTTTAGAGATTTTTATATTCTTTGGCAATCATGGTTGTAGATCTGTTCCACTCAGACTGACCCCTCATGAAAATGAGATTGGCCTCATGCATACCCTAGCTTGACTTGAAATGTATGTCCATCAGACTCCCATTGGTAGATCGATGATAGGAAAGTATTTGGATATGCTGCTAAACCAGTTTTGTGGCCACAGTCTGGGCCAAGATCTGGACTTACTTTCCAGTTTCCTGTATGAGAAACTCTATAGTGTGTGAAAAATGGAGCAGACACCTGCTTCTGTACAAGTTATGTGGAAGTTCTGCTGGGCTTATGTGAAAAACAAAGTGTTCATTACTTCATCCTGGACCAGTCTAAAGGCTGTGCTTTCATGTCCTATCACAGAATCACAGAA
>VXBB01022066.1:287390-315883 GCA_013399915.1 Illadopsis cleaveri | reverse complement strand
GGGCGGGGGCGGCCCGAGCCCGGGAAGGAGGATGGGGATGGGGATGAGGATGAAGGGGAGGCAGGCGAGCGCTGACAGGTTGCTCCTGACGCCATTGCCGTGGCACGCCCGGCGCAGGGCAGGATCCGGGCGGGCTGCGGGAGCGGGGACAGCCCNCCCGGCCGGCCTTCAGCGCCGGAGCTCCGCACACAGCGGGGCAGCACCGCTCGGAGGGACCGGGCCGGGGCCGTGTCACCACCGCCGTGTCACCATCGCCGTGTCGCCACCGCCGTGTCGCCGCCGCCGCCCGGCCCGGCTCCTGCTTGTCATCATCCATCCCCGCTGTGGCGCACGGCCGGGCTGGAGAATCCCTCGGCCTTGGCTGGGGAGGAGCGCAGAAGCATCGATGGTGTGTGTGTGTGTGTGTAACAAAGGCCTCGGCTCCCGTTAACTGTATCAGCGCAGCAATACAATATCACAACATCCATGCGGGCCGTGTTGCCACAGCCCCAGCGTGCTAAAGGAGACCTTTGGATGTGTCCCTAAAATGCGTCCCTAAAGGAGACCTTTGGATGTGTTTGTATCGGTATTCCCTTGCAGGAAGTTAAGTAAGGAAAATGGTTTTCCAGTGTTCTCCCATGATAAGTGGCAGCGCTGTGCAGACAGGTTGGTTTGCACACAGCAGGGTGGACGTGGTATCCAAGTCAATCCTGGCTGTCAATTATCGCGGTATTTCATTCCTCCCTGGAGAATTTGGGGTTTTTTTAAATGTGGCCAGCGATGTTAGCAAAATAAACCAAAATATTGAAGGAAATCTTCACTGTTAGAACAAGGGGAAATATACACGTTTGCTTTGTTTATGTCTTTGGTTGGTACTTTGGGCTCAGAGTCCTGTAACTGACATTGTACATAGTTGGTTCAGCATTAGATTTATTCCTGACTGGCAGCGTTGTCTGTGGTTGTGCTGCAGCAGTTCCCAGGGCAGGGAGGTGTGTGTGATGCAGCAGCAGCCCCCCTGCCTGTGTCACACGCACGGCTGAGCAAGGGCCACAAGGTGCAGCCACCATGGCCTGGCACTTGGTGACGTGATTGAAGGGAGCGGGGAGAGGTGAGGGCCTGGGAAATTTCTCAAAGCTGCTCGAATGGTTTCTCCTGGAGTTCTGTAATCTCCAGCAAGAGCCTCCTGGGTGCTGGGATGTGGTTAGTACTGCCTAGCAGAGCCTGCCCTCAGCTAACCCAAGCTGTGGTTCACTGCCTGTGGGTTCTGCCTGCTTAGCAGCCACTGAGAGGCTTTCCAGTGGCAGCAAAAAATTCCAGCAGCATGGCAAGGAAGCTTGCCTAGGGCTTTACTCAATAGCAGTTGAAATAAATTGGATTTGGGGTTTTCGTTTGGTGCAGTAATTGTTTGAGGGTGGGAATTGTCATACATGAGGAACCCTTGTTTTAGTGATGTGATCTCTTGGTGTTTGATCAAGTGATGGAGGGCAATGCATTGAAGTCAAGCCAATCCAAACCAGTGTTACAAACCATGGAAGAAATCATCCCTGGTGTCACAGCCAGAATAGAGTCCTGGGAATCCTAAACCATAAGCAAGTCCTCCTTTCTTCTGTTCCTTCTGAGGAAAAACCCAAACAAAAGTCCTCCAATTTATGTCCCTCGATTCATATGAAAGCAATAGAAAACCCAAGATAAGGCAGTGTTGACGGGCTTCTCTTGACCATAGCCCCAGCTGGTTCCTACTGTGGGGGTTCTCCCACCTGTGGGGGTGAGTTTTCAGACAGATTTTTGTCGGTTTGGTCTTCTGGATTGGGGAGCAGCTTTCTGGTCCTGAATGACTCTATAGAAATCTTTGTTTCTGTTAAAATGAAGTGAGAAACGCCTAATTCACCTGTAGGGCAGGTGCCACCCGGCAAGGCTTTCATTTCCGTCAGCCCCCGGCGTGCTTTGAAAGGAAGGCAGGGAGGGGTGAGCGATGGCTCAGCTCAGGTCTGTGCCGGAGAGAAGCCCCGTGCTTAATGAACCGAGGGGGAGAAGTGGGGATCTGCCCCTGGGCACAACTTCAGCGTGGCTCTCCTTGCTCCCACCAAAAGCTGAGCTCTGAATTCCCGTGCTGTGTGCCTGGAATCCAGAGGCTTTGCAGCTTTCTGTGAGCGCTGTGCCAGCCGGGAGGGCAGGGTGGCAGAACTGCAGCAGCTCTGGTGGGATGGGAGCGAGCCTGAGCTTCCCAGGGCCCAGATCTGCCAGGGAGGGAGGGAGCTGCAAGTTCCTGGAGTGCTCCGGGTGCTCCGCTCAGCACATGACACAAGTTTTCCCCTAAATAGCTCGTGGTGTCAGTCCTCAATCCTGCCAGGCTGCTTTTAAAGCAGCAAACCGCTGTGCTCGTGCTGCTGCTGCCTGGAGAAGGCCTGGCTGCAGAGCTGCAGGGGGAATGAGGCAGGGAAGGGAAGGAGGAGCTTTACAGGAACACTTGTGAGGCCGTGCCATTGTGCTGCCTGTGTGCTCTGGCTCTGTTGGAAATGGCAAATTCCACTTCAGAGTCAACAGAGAGGGCCGGCAGCTCCTGCCCTCGGTGTGGGTGTGCCTTGGCACCTGCAGGCCTGGGGCTGGGCTGCCCTCCCACAGCCTGGCTGCAGGAATTGCAGCTCTCCTGGCCCCTTCCAGAGCCATCCCAGCTGCACGGGAATGTTCCAGAATGTTCCACGTGGAGTGTCTCGTGTGCAGGTGTATAAAAAGGGCGGGGTGGTCGTGCGTGGCTCTGGTTTTCTTTAGCCAGGGAAACTTTGTCCCCTGCTTTTGGAGGGGTTGGTTTGTGTGTTAAAGGTGCCAAGCACAGCCCATGAGGGTCACAAGAACAAAATCTGAGAAATGGGCTTGGTTTAGGAATGACTAAATGTGTCGATGAACTTCAGCACTAACTTGACAAATGCTACCTCAGTACTCACTCTTTTCCCATTGGGTTTGTTTTATATGGAAGTATTTTTCATTTCATCTTCAAACACTTCTCCATCAAGCACGCTGCATTTATAAATAAAACCTGCTTCTTGCTGGTGGCTGCTCACCTGGCAACTGACAGTCAGTCTGCTGTGTTGCTGCCTCTTACCTCATCACTGGGAGCGTGTTTCTGTAAGCAAATACAATCCCAGGTGAGGTGCAGGGCAGACCTGTTCCTCAGCTCCTCCTGCTCCTTTGGATCCCTCTGCAGATTGAGGGCAGCATCACTTACAGGATGGAGTTTCAGGTAGGGTTTGCATCCAGGGAGATTCTTTTCAGTGGTTGTGACTCTGTTTGGGGGTTTGTGAGTTTCTTTCCTGTTGGTTATTTTGGCCGAGTTATGATTTGAAATGTGAATTGCACAGTGCTGTATAAGCTGCCCCATATAAGCTGTCTACGTGTATTTTTCATGGTCTTTTTCTAAGGTGATAATTTTTAAAGTCCATTTTTTACCCTCACTTGCTAGTTTTCTGTGCTTCAGGGGTTATTGCAGGATTGTTCTTCAGTTGCAAAATGGAGAAAGGGAAATGTTTAGGAACGTGTTCCTAAACTTTTATAGATAGCTGTTTACATTTCTGTAACTTTGTGATTCCTGTTCTTGGACAGGGCACGTTAATTTTATCAGCATTTCTCAGCAGCCATGTAAACTCTCAGCTGTTTGTCTAGACACTCTTTCCCTTTCCAGGGTGCAGTCTTTACATTTCGTGATGGAAAACATTTTGTTAATCCTACTAATGCAAATAATTCTCTGCCAGAAACTTCCTCCTGTGTCACTGCTGTTGCTCTGAGCAGAGAATTTTATAGTAATGGATCAACCCCTTCCCTCATCACCTTAAAAATAGGGGAGACAGGACCAGCAGATCTCAGATCACAATGCCTGCAAAGTTCTTGTAGGGAGGAACAAATAAAGTGACTGGAAAAAGCTGACAGCTCCAGTCCAAAGGACTTTTTATTTAATGTGCACCAAAGCCAATCTGAAAACACATTTGTACTTTGTTTCTGGTGCCCATATGAATGGATTTTTCTTTTTTACATTGAGATTGTTCAGTTTCCAGAGGAGAACGGGAAAAGGAGAATTAATGATCTTATTGCTGCTTCCCCACTGAAGTTCAAGACATCCCCGAAAAGTGTAAAAATAATTAAAAATTAAGGCAATTGACTGCCTTTTGGAGGAGTAATAAACATCTGCCTTGAAGGTTCTGTGCTTGAGAAATTGCTCTGCTCTTACCAAAACTTCATTTTCAGCTTATTTCAGCAATTCACGGGCTGGGACTCGAGCAATTGCTGTGAGATGACATTGCTGCCAGGGCAGGGTTTGGGTGGTGGATTGCTCTGTGCCCACTCGGCAGAGCACAGGAGGGGACTGCACGGTCACAGGGTAGGCGAGGGTTAAATTCCAGCGCTGGGGTTGAGTCGGTGACTTCAGAACAAAAACCTTGGAGCTGTTTGTGGGGTAAAAGTCAGGCTTTGCTGTCAGGATCCTGAGCCCCTGGCACGGCAGCTCCTGGCTGTGATGTAATGGGATTCCTGAGCTGGGATTCCTGAGGGCTGAGGAACCTCCCCGCTTCGAGTGTTGCGACACGGGGCTCTCAGTGCTGGCTGTAGTATTCTGTTCCTTGGTAAATTTTTAATTAAATGCTTTGCAGAAACCTCGTGCTGTCAGGCTGTGTAGGAGACTCCCAGCAGAAGTGCTGGATATTCTTTACTTGGGCATCGATGCTCCTCGTATTTGCCTTCAAAACTTGCTAGGCAGGAAGTTTTCCTTTTGTTTGCCTAATTAGGTTTTCAGTTTGCTTTCCCTGTAGTTCAGGAGGTTGCAAAAACTGACTCCAGCCAGGCAGGGATTTCACAAACCTGTTTTTTTTTTTTTTTACTCAGCAGATTCTCCCGTGCCCTTTCTTGCTTATTGTTGGAGCTGCATAATTTTTAGGTTATTTCTCAAACCCTGTAACAGCACAGCGTTTGTAAATTACCATCCTTACAGCAGCAAGTTTGTTTGTGGTGGAAATGCTACAAGGGGTCACCCTATTGTAAATATTATGATATAGGTGTGGGGGTATTTTTGCTGTTGAGTGCAATCCCTGTAAGAGGCCCAACCTAAAAAATAAACAAAGGCAAATGGTTTCAGATGTCTGATGGCCAGGACTGACTGATTTTTCCTAACTGGAAAACACGTTGTGATGAAATAGGGTGTGTGGACACCAGATTTGCTCCCTTGGGTAAAGCTTCTTTTTTTGGAGCCTTTTCTCCCTTGTGAAAGAAGGAAAACTTTTTTTTTTTCTTCTTGTTTTTTTTTTTTTTTTTTTTTTTTTTTTTCCCCTCCCCTCTAGAACAGAGAAATCACCTTTCCAGTCAGGCTGGTGGAGTGAAGGGCTGTGCCTGCTTAGGGAGCACTGCATCACATGGTGACACCTCCTGATTTCTGGAAGCAGTTTTCATCCCCTTCTGTACTCAGGGAACTGACTTGACTTATAACACTTCTTTCTATTTGCAGCCAGCAGGGCTTGAAACATTAAAAATTAATTTATTTGTAGGTAACCACCTTGTGTGTGGTGAGTTGTGAGCTCTGCTCAGTGCACTGCAGGTATCCTCTGGCAAGACAGGGACTTCGAGAGTGCTTTGTGCACTTCCTTCTGTGGTTATTTCTGTGTTAGCTGTGCATTGAACTGAACTTTTGGGGCAGAACGCTGGATTCAAGAACAAATCTTTGTGGTCCATTCTGGAAGGATGTTTTGTGAGAGCTCTGAAGCTTTTGGGGATCGGTCTGGCTGATGCTGGCTCTCCCAAATGTCAGTGAAATTCAGCAGGTCTGTTCTTAAAGGGCATTGGGAAGAGATTGGCTTTCAGAAAGCAGCAGTGACAACAGGGAAATGCCCTTTTTGGGGCCTGGGAGGTGATTTTGAACAGAGAGGCGCAGGAAGGTTGGCTGACACATCTTTGCATCTTTCCTGAAGGGCCTGACCTCGGTTTGATTGGTGCCCTGAGTAAGGATTTGTAACGTGGGGCAGGGTTCTTTCTCTTCAGTGAAATCCCTGTGAGCAGAGAGCTGCTGGTGGCCTCAGTGCCAGGCTGGAGGTCCTGTGGGGCACCTGGAGCTGCTGCAGGGGGGGTGTGTGACCCAGGGGAGTGTGACAGAAATTAACTCGTTAATTAACTGATGGTCCCTGTGCAGGTGTTGCGAGTGTTTGAGGTGCTGTGGGAGGAGGGAGCCGAGGCCTCGCACTGTCTGGCTTGGCCACCCCGAGAAGAGAGACCAGAGGTACCCTCGCAATGTCATCAACAACCAGAAATACAACTTCTTCACCTTCCTCCCTGGGGTAAGCCTGGATAAAGTTGCTTTTCCTCGTCCCATCCCAAAGTTTTCTCCCCGTTTTTCGGTGGTTTTGCAGGAGATCAGTGCAGAATCTGGGGCTGGGGGAGATGGTGGGGTTGTGTTTGGTAGAGTTGGTGCCAAGGCTGCTTCAGGGCAGCAGCAAACCAGACACAGACCTGTCCTGAGCATCCAGGACTGCTTTAAAACTGCCCCAAGTCAGCATTTAGTCACTGGGAGAGCATGCAGAAATGTGTCTGGTGGTTAATTCAACATGCATAACATCCTCCCTCCTCTTTTTGTCTGCTTTTTTTTTTTTTTCCCCAGGTGTTGTTTAACCAGTTCAAATACTTCTTCAACCTTTATTTCTTGCTCTTGGCCTGCTCTCAGTTCGTGGTTGAGATGAGGCTTGGTGCACTTTACACGTACTGGGTTCCTCTGGTAGGTCATTCAGGGTTTATTTATCTGAGAAAGTTTTGGTGTTTGACAGAGTTTCTTGTGCTGCCTTTTCTGTGGGGTGTAAGTTTGCACCTTAAACCACATTTTTAACTTGCTTGGTGAGGCCTGTGCTGTGCATGTTGTGGGGTTTAGACTTTCAGTGCAGTGAGATCCCTGGTAAAAGCCAGAAAGAAGCGAAGGGGCAGCTTTGGGACACTGCTGTTAAAATTAAAATTCTATTTATTTTAAAGCACAGACCTCCATGAACTCTCTCTCAAATGCTGCATTGCATTTGCTGTGTGAATCTGCTGCTGGTTTCTTAGGATGCTGCCCTGTAAAATCAATAAATTAAATATACATGACCACAGAGGATCTCTCTGTGTTGTACAGGCAGTTGTGACTTGTCTGTGCCAGGTGAGCAATTAGAACTTGCTGCCAGAAAGCAGGATAAGAAAATTCTTTGTTCATTACTGCTGCCAATGGGAGTGTTGGGGCTGGAGTGACACTTGAAATGACACAGTCAGTTGGAGCATGTGGGAATATTTTGGGGTGATTATTTGAAGTGCCTTCAAACAGCTGAAACCTAAGCTGAAAATAGTTGCTGCTTTTGTAGTTTGGAAAGCAGGTGGAAATGTGTAGGTAAATGAACGAAAGCATTTCATTACTATGTTAATTAATTAGATCACACATTTAGATGTACGTACATGCTAGAAACCTGCAGTTTTTAACATCACCTTGCTCCCTCCTTAATGTTCCTAATCAACAGAGATAATCAGTACCTGGTTGCAACTTTCAACACAAGTTGTAGAAAGCTCATTTTCTGTGATGCACAAGGAGTATTTTAACTGTTCAGTGAGGCTGAGATAATAGTCTCTGGTAAAACATGACTCTGTGATACCAAACCCATAAAGAATTGGTTTGCAATAATTATTTTGTATATAGTGAAGGATGTGATGTGGGCATTTCCTCATGGCAAGAGGAAATGAAATGACTGCTCATGTGCACAGAGAAGTAGGGCTGAAGCCCTCATCAGGCAAACATGTAATTATACCATGAGCAGTGCACATAAATATCTTTAGAGTGTTGTTTGTGTAGGTGGAGTGTCTGTGTGTGTGCACATGAAGGCACATGCATTCTCTATTTATCTGTGTATATAAAAAGGGGGTTATGCAGATTTCTGGATAAATTTCTGCACAAAGAAATCTCCCAGATGAGTTGTGCTGATTTCAGTGGCTCTGAGGTGGTGGGCACTGGGATTTGAGGGATCCTGCCTTACCCTGAACCTCTCAGTCTTAGTTACACAGCTGTGAGGTGAAACGAGATACAGTACTTACTATATTACTTACTACAGTACTTATATTCTTCAGGTAAACTTTACAAATACTTTCTTGGGGATTACCTTTACAAAGATGTGCTTGGGGAGAGCACGGTGATGAAACTGGGAAGTTTCTTAAGCAACAAGTCTGTTTTTAAGCAGCTGGTGTGTGTTTGGCACCGGGGGCTTGCACAGCAGCACATCTCACTGCGCTGCTTCAGGGGGATCAGATGGAATGAGGAAATGCAGATTGCTGGCGTTGGCACTGATAAATCTTGCTGTTATTGGAGGCAGATGTGACTCTTTTCCCTGACCTTTTCCTGCCTGCTGTTTCCCCCCGTGCTGCTGGCAGGGGTTTGTGCTGGCTGTCACCGTGATCCGCGAGGCGGCCGAGGAGATCCGCTGCTACATGAGGGACAAGGAAGTGAACTCGCAGATCTACAGCAAGCTCACAGCCAGAGGTCGGCTCCGTGGCTCCGGAATCCAGCCCTGCTGACAGCCAGAGCCAGAGTTCAGGCCTGGGAGGGGGCTCTGGGCTCCCAGGCACGTGGCTTTGTGGCCACGCTGCTGCTGCTGCTGCCGCTGCCCAGCCCTGGGCTCCGTGTGTTTGCTCCTGGGTGGCTCCTCAGCAGGGTCTAGGGGAGGTTGGGCTTTGCTGAGGGATTTATGGGATGGTTTGGGTGGGAAGGGACCCTAAATCCCATCCAGTGCCACCCCTGCCATGGCAGGGGCACCTTCCACCACTCCAGGCTGCTCCAAGCCCCAGTGTCCAACCTGGCCTTGGACAGGGATCCAGGGACAGCCACAGGTGCTCTGGGAATTCCTGTGCCAGGGCCTGCCCACCCTAAAGAGCCTAAAAAGGCTGTGAGATGTGTGTTTGTCAGCAGCAAGGGATGTAGTTCCTCAGGACTGGCAGGATCAGCTCCTGCATTTGCTGTGTCCATCCCCTTCAGGCTCCTTTGGAGCCCTGGTTTATGTGAGCCCAGCCTGGGGCTCAGCTGAGCCTGACCCTGCTCTGGCCATTGTTTCCAGCTGTGCTGTACCTAACAAAGACATTTAAATTCTCATTTGAGCAACCCAGTGCTGCCTCACTATGGAGCTACTCCTAATACCATGACAAATATGGTGAGGCCAGGGGTTTTGTTTTAAAAAGGGAGTGAACTGAATTTGAGCAAGTTTTGGTTCTTTTCCCTTTCCAATTTCTTAGTTATAAAAGTTGATAGCCCTGAGTTAAGATGCAGTGGTGTAGGTGTAGTGAAAATAGGCTGCATTTGTAGGAATAAAGCTGCTTTTCAAATGTAATTGCTCAAGGCTGGATATATTTCACATGCCAGGAGTTATGAGGCAACTCCAAACTGGGGAGTTTGAGTTTCTGAATATTAAATCCCCTTTTAATAACGTGTTCTTACTACAACACTTAAAATGCTTGGCAACCAACAAAAGCCTCATCTAAGAGGGGTGTACTACATCTATTTAAAGATATAAAAGAGTTGCCTTCTGGATTCTATTCAATGATCTATAAGGGGCCTGACCTCTCCTTTAGTTCTTTTCATATTGCTATTACGTTTCCCATGAATGATTTCCCTCCCCCCAGTCCTTAAGTTTTCTGATTTTGTGAAAGAAACCAAGGAGGATTGGCAGCTGGGCACTAGCTGGAGTTCTCAGGCCACTGTATTTAACATGAATTTTGTGCAGAAACGGGAATGAGAATCTGCAGTGTAGTTTAGAGTAGGAAAAAACCCATTGAATATTATTTATGATTGTTATATGGTTTGGGGAGAAAAGTAATTTTCTGTCCCTCACTGAATCTCAGTACTGAATTTTTTTGGGAGAGCTGATCATCTCCTTTTCCACTGATTAAAACATCAGCACCTCTGGGAATTACCTGGGAGCAGGGAAGGGCCTGGTGAGGCTGGAAATTTGGGGTTTGATTTATCTCACCCCTTTTACAGTCAGAGGAAGGAGCTGGGTTTTTAAGGGAGAGTGTCACCAGCTCAGGAGCAGAAGCAGCAAATATCAAAATAAATTTGGCACAGCTGACCTGAAGAATGAATTTTCAGTGTAGCTGACAGTAGGACTTGGGCTGTTTGCAGGCTGTTTCTTTTTTTGCTGCTGCTGTTGGACAGCCCAGGTCATGCTGCAGGGCTTTGGCACAGCCCTGTGCTGAGACCTAATGACAAAAAAAACCTCCACCCTAAACCTTTTTTTTATCTTTTTACCCAGATGATCCATTTATGTTCCAAAACGATGAAACCAGCAGACTTCTGGAAAGCATTTTATTTCAGTGGAAAGCTCTGCATTTAAAGGGGAGTTGTTTGGATTGTTATAAAAAATAATCAAATTTCAATCCCCTATTCATGCAGCCACAAGCCTCCCTGTGTTCAGGGGTCTGTGTTCTGATCTGTTTGATGGAAGGCTCGAACTGTGCTTGCAAATTCCTGGCTTGTTTTTCTTCTGCTGCAGCCCCCCTCCCTGGGTAACGCTGCATAATAGAGAGAAACTCCACAGAGAAGTGGGAAGGGACCTCCTACTGAGGGGTGCTACTTAAGATACAGATCATTGGCATTTACCAGCCATAAAAAAACCAATATTTTCCCAAACTCTGCGAGTCCTGCTCCACAGCATAAGGCTACAAAAGCCACAAGTTTGGTGCAGCACATCAAACAAACCCACCCCCGCTTCTTTTTTTTTGTTTTTTTAGATGCATTTAACTTGTTTTAGTTAAACCTCTGGCTTCATCTTTAATTCCAAAGTGAGTGTTTGGGTCTGTACTTCAGTGCAGCTTTGCAGCTCTATTGTGAAATTTTGACTGAAGTGCTCACAGGGCACAAAAAGGGCATCTTTTCTGGCTAATATATTTATTACTTGAAATTATCTGCTTTCTGGCCCATCCATCATGCTGCAGATTTGGTGATAATTTCAAAGACCATAGCTTAAATTGGGGCAAACTGTTTGCAATTGATTTTGTTTATTTTCTCGTCTTTAAAAAAGATAAATCAGGATACAGCAGAGAATGAAACAAATACCAGACAGATTTTAACAACCAATTTTTTGGAATGAGAGATCAAGACTAGTTCCTTTGAAAAAGTGATAAACACCAGCTTCTATTCTGATTAACTTAGGGATGTACAAATTGAAAGTGAAATAAACCTCTGTGTGTTTAGAGGAAGCGTTTCTAGTCACACTTAGAAAAACAGGAGTTTATCATTACAAAAATACTTAAAAGCAGAGCAACACTGGGAAATGGAACAGTTGTGCCATTAGCTGCTTTTAAACAGGCATGAGAAAACATCTGAGGCTTAGGTGGCAGCTTCCCCACGGAAAGAAAAGGGAATTACAGAATTCCCAAGATCAAAATAAAACCAATTCAAGCCAGTTGCTTTATGGGAGCCCCGAGTCAAAGGAAACATCTGGTGCTGGGCCTTCCTAGCAGGGCGTGTGGTGCACACTGCAGGGATGTCACCCACGGGGGCCAGCCAGGCTGCAGAAGCAGAATTAGCTACCTAAAAAGGGCATCTCATTTATCTAATTGATCATTTATGGGAGTTATAAAAACCTGTGCTGCTTAGAAAGGTCCCTTCTTTGTTTTACCCTCCGACAGCTGAGGTTGGGAGGGTTCCTGAAGGAGACAAATCTGCTCCAGCTGCTTTGGGTTTCCTCATATTGGAAAAATTTTGAAGCAGATGATACTGTTTGCAGAATAACGATCCCAAAAGCCTTTTATGTGCGTAATGATAGGAAATCATCACCTTACAGCTTTGCCCAGGCATTAATTTTTCTTCTGCAGAGTGATTTTTTTACCTCATTAAGGAAAACCTTACAGAAGTGAGTTTGCCTGAACCCTCAGGTAGCGCTGCTTCCTCTGCCAGTCACCAGATAAATCCTTGTGACCTTTAAGAGAATACAGAAAATATGGTTAAACAAATCCACAGCTTTTTTTGCACTTTGGGTCGGGAATGGCTGTGCCTGTGTGGGGAGAGCACACAGGGGTTTTTTATCCCCCTCCTTTCCTTTGCACAGGAGAATATTCAAAAGCACTTTTTGTTGTTTCATGAATAACCGTATTAAAAGGGGAGGAAGAGATGTTATCTGTCAGACCCTTTTAGTGTCATAGTACCTAACTTTGTATAGCCCATACAGAAGACTGCCAGGGATGCTTTTTTTGATCCTCTTGGAGTGCAGCTTTTCTTTTCAAGCCCCACCGTAATGGACTCTTAATCCTCGGTTTGCTTCCTGCCCCGGCAGAGATGTCTTTAGCCCAGCATTCATTTTGTTTACCTTTTTTTTTTTTTTAACAAAAAAAAACCTAAAAAAAAAAAACCCTTCACAAGGCAAACTCCAGAATCCATGAAAGACCTATGAGATATTTGTGAAATGGGCCATGACTGCTTATAATTTGTAGGAATAATTACAGCATGCAAGGAAGTCTGCATTTATTAGCAGCAGTGATGAAGCATGTTGTTAAGCACACAGTGTGTCACCAAAGCAGCAGGCTGCCCCCAGCCCAGAATGGCTTTCATTGTTAATTTGGAGCAGGAACACTGAAGCATATCCTGAGAAGGATGCTAATGAAGGGACTGCCAGTAGTAAAATCCCGGTGACCTTTTGTGCTTTGTGCTAATTTCTATTCCCCCTCCCTGCCCCCTCCTGCTTTTCCCCTGAGCTGCTATCTGGCCAGTTAGCCCCTGAATTTTGAGGTACAGTAGGAGTGTTGTCCTTGCCAGGGTGAGCTCCACGTGCCTCCCCCACTTCCACTCAAATCACAGCAGATTAAAGAGGCATTTGTTGAAATGTAACAGACACGTAGAGGCAGGGTTCAAATTAACTGATTATAAATCACTGGTTGGTCTGAGAAGCCAAATCTAGAGCTGGCTAATGATTTGAAATTACTAGCCAATTGTTAAATTAATCCCCTGTTTTAAAGCAACTGGGAAAATGTTTGACAGCTGCAGAGAGTAAATATTTACATGATTTCTGTAGGACCTGTTCTCTGCTTGTTTGGCCAGTCCTGCAAGAGGCAAAGGAGAGGTGGCAGAGCTGAGCCAGGTCCTGGAGCTGCAGCAGGGGAGGAAATGAACCTGGATTTTGTACTTTCAGCTTCCAGGCCTGGATTTTGGATGGACCCATTGTGCTTTCAGTTTTCAGGCCTTGGCTTGAGCTTTACGTTTTCAGGAATTTTCAGGAAAAGGAGTTGGATTTGATGGTTCCCTGCTGGAACTTTCTGGTCTCGCTCTGTCATCTGCCTGATGCTGAAAGCATTTTTGAATTGGTGAGGTCAGCAGTGCAAAAAGGAGTTGAAGAAGGAGTTGTTTCAGGGTTATGACTGGGGAGTGGCTGGGGCTGTCTGCATCCAGGGCTGCAGCTGTCACCTGAGGGGTTTTCAGCCCTTTTGGGAGACCCACCCCTTAGTGGGAGCAGTGGGCTCAGGAATTCTTTACTGGGCAGCACTGCCCAGTTCCTGTGGTGGGAACATTTTCCATTTTTGCCCCTGTAGTGCAGTGGAAGGAGGGAAGGGGAGGAGCAGCACACAGCACCCCATCCCTGTCCTGCTGTGCTCTAACACCAGCACCTTTCCTCTGCAGGGACTGTCAAGGTGAAGAGCTCTAACATACAAGTGGGCGACCTCATCATTGTGGAAAAGGTTTGTCTTTGCATTCATCTTTCCTGTGTAAAGTCCTTTTTTATTTTTGCAAGACCGTAGAAAATGAGATCTTTTGAATTCCTCCTTACTCTACCATAGGCTTAGAATATCAGGTGCTGAACACAAGTTAAAATATTTAATCACTTTATCACTTTATTATCCATCATTATCTTTACAAATGAGGGAAAATCTGTAGGCATGCACCTATAACCTCATTTTTTACTTATACTATAGCAAGATAAAGAGCTTCCATCTCCTTTCTGTGACTGTTGGACACAGGTTAAATACCTGGACCAAATGCAGCATCCAGATGTTTCTTTGGGGATAAGCATTGCAGTTTTGGGAGACCCAGTGATGCATTTGTGGGTACTGGTCTATTCAGGTGTATTTCCCCCTTTGTACAACTTTTAATGTGTTTTTTTTTTTTTAAATCCCCTGATTCTGTGTTTTTCCCACCCACTCTCTGCAAGCAGCTGTGACCTCTAAAACCATTAGTACGAAAATACTCAGTACACAAAGAGAAACTTGGTAGCTGCAGATTCCAGATAGAGCCTTTCTGCTAACATGGGACTCCTTGAAAGGAAACCAGCACTAGTCTAAGATTTCTTCATCCTTCTAGAATTACTTCCCAGCCTTTTTGTAAACCTAACCCTTGGGTCTGGTCAGTGGGAGCTGGCACCAGTTATTATCCTGTGCTTGGAATTCTGCGGGGAGGCGAGTTCAGGATTGAAAGCAAACTGAATCCCCAGCTCCAGGCTGACAAAGGAATCCTCTTTGTGCCTTTGCTGCTCTGGGGAAGGAGCTGCACACGCCAGCAGGGCTGGCTGCACAATAATGGCCTTTCTTCTCCCCCCAGAACCAGAGGGTCCCTGCTGACATGATCTTCCTGAGGACGTCGGAGAAGAATGGTAAACATCTGGAACCAATTGTCAAAATAGCCATTAACCTTTCACTGGCTGTTTGGAGAAAATTATCTTTTGGAAATGGGAGAGAAATAGATAATAGTAAAAATTGAGAGAGAGAGGGGACCCGACCCGAGTGGTTTTCTGGACCACCACTTCTCAAGATGTTATATTCCAGTTTTGTTTGCTGATCAAAGAATGTAGGCATTGAGTCCAGGGTAAATGAGTCTGGCTGCACTTTAGATATATTTCCTTACTGTTCAGGCTTGTTTTGTTAAGTGTGGGATAAGGAAATGTTTGATCAGAAAACAGATTAATGGGAACATTTCAAATGTCTTAAAAAGTACAGCACAGAGAATTCTGGCCTAGTGAAGGAATGTGATGCAGGGACATCATCCTTCCATTATTAACAAATGTAAGTCAGACACTGTTCCCAGAGAAAGAAGGATGTGAATATCCTGGAGGGGAAGCCCTGCCGTGAGTTACCTGTAGCTGTTCCTGGGGCAGAGGTGGAGGGGCCCTGACTCTGTTCCCATCCCCAGGCTCCTGCTTCCTTCGCACGGACCAGCTGGACGGGGAGACTGACTGGAAGCTGCGCCTGCCCGTCACCTGCACCCAGCGCCTGCCCACGGCCTCTGTAAGCTCCTGCCTGCAGACCCTGTGCTGGGGAACTGTGCCCGTGCCTTACCTGACCCCCTGTGGGTGCTGCAGTCCTGTTTGCAGGCTGCAGTTCCCTTCCTGGGGCACGGACACCTGGAGTGTCTCAGGTGTCACCCCAAGGGATGCCGTCAGTGCGCTGCTGCCCCGGGTGTGTTTGCTGTGGGACTCTTGGGCTGCAGTGGGCACCAAGATAAGAATCCTAAATCATGCTGGGTAACTCTTGGTGAGGTATTCTGGTAAAGCTTTTGTACACTACTAAGCTGTGGCTGACTGGTAGGACTGATAGATGTGTCTGTTTGATAGGACCTGCTGCAAACCCGCTCCTACGTCTACGCAGAGGAGCCCAATATTGACATCCACAACTTCGTGGGGACCTTCACCAGGGTGAGTCTGCTGGGCTTGAAATCAACCAGTTGTAATCAACAAGGGATTCACCAGAGTTTGTGAAAATTCTCCATCCTATCAGAAATCCCTCTGCCAGCTCGCCCAGCCTCCCTCTCCAAACACCTCTGTGGGACTCTTCTTGTCCTCTGCTCTTTCGCTTTACTGACAGCTTTGTTTTTCTCTTTTTCCTGTTGTAGGAGGACAGTGACCCTCCAGTAAATGAAAGTTTAAGCATAGAAAACACCCTGTGGGCCAGCACAGTGATTGCATCAGGTGAGGTGGAGACCCGTGTAAAACTGTTTTTAAGGGAATATGTTAACAATTTTTAAGGGTATTTCTGTGATGGAATAATAATTCTGTCAGTTGGAGAAATCAGCAGTTGGAATGAGGTTTCCCCCTTGTCCTAACACCTCTGGGGAGCTGAGCTGACATCTAATTGCCTCTTGGACATTCCTAGATGAGAAAGAAGTGGAGTGGCCTTTGGGGCCCTTCTTTAGCATCTAGGACCAGAATAGCACTTAATTGCTCTGCACATTGACATCCTAATCTGTAACAGAAATGGTGTCAAATGGATTCTGGGAACAGAAGCTGAGATGAAAGATTTCCAGGTAAGTGCTTCCATTGGGTTTGTCCTATATACTCTTAAAAAAGGGGGAAAAAAAATCAAATCTTTGACAGCTTTTGACTCCTATGTAGGATAAACTCCCCAGGCCTGAGATGAATCAATGCCCCCTTGTAGAGGTTTGTCAAAGTAAAAGCCTTGTTCCTCTCCTGCCCAGAGTGTTTGCAGAGTTTGCTGGGCAGGAGCTGGAGGAGAGTGGAATTCTGGAGTCCAGTTCTGGAATGAAACTTGTCAAATGGAGAGATCTGACAGTGCATTTGCAAATATAATTTCAAAGGGTTTATGCAGTTGAGTCTGTTTGAAATGGCCATAAACCAAGTGGAAACACTCCATTTTTTACTGATCAACGTGTCTTCAAGATTTTTCTAGTCCTGGCAGGTGCTTCCTCTCATTTAGTCTGACTTATCAATACAATACTCAATTTTGTTTCTCCTGTGGTAATAACAAAGAGCACGTTGTAGGTTATTTCTGTTAGGAGAAAATGTGGATATTCTTTTTCTTCTGCTGTGAGTGGAAGCTGTGGGGTTGTGGTGCCACCTCACTGGGGCAGCCCCTGTAAGATGAAGCAGAGCAATGTGTCTGTCTCCATCTGCTGCAGGAGGGCTGGGTCTGACTCTGACTGTTTGCAGTGGATTTGGAGTAGCTGTGCCATCTGCTGATCTGAATTGTGATGATCTTGCCACCACCTGCCATCTGGCTCCAGGGATTTGTTGTTGGTTTTGGGGGTGTTTTTTCAAAGGAATGTTTCTCGGCATATTTTTAGAAGCCACCTCTCTTGAATCAGCCTTATTTAAAAATAAGTCGCTTGTGGCTTGTTAAAACTTTGGTCATTAGTGGGAGCAGGGGAATAGTGGAGTATAAAGTAGCAATGTACTGGCAGTAGTGCTTTTTTTAGAGTTGGTTTTCTCCATTTTTACAGACTCCTAACACTGGGCAGTAGCAGCTTTTAAACTGTTGATGGTAGATAATTTTTTCTTCATGGCTCTTTGTAAAGTCTTTAAGGGAAAACCCACAGAAACCCTGTAATTTATGGTGCTCAACTGAATTATGTTTCTGCAAGAAGAAAATTGAGAACTTTGTTGCTCCCAGCTCTTTAGCAACTGTGGGACAGAGCATTCAAATTCACTGATGGGCTCCCAGCAGCTCCATCTGTTACAGGAAGGTAGGAGTTGGTATGATTCACTTGGTGGTAGGAGCAGTATTTAGATAAACACTTAAAGTAAATTGTAGATTTTAAAATAAGGTAATTCTGTCTTTGAGCTCTGGACCTCATTGGATTTGCTCTGATTGTATCAACCTTTATCAATAAATAACCACAGCCCAGAGCTGCTTTAATTTTGACACACAGTTGGTGGAAGGCAGCACCAAAGTGGAATTTCAAGTTGTAGGAGGAAATCCAAGAAATCCTCCATCCCTACCAACTTTTATTTATAGTGCCGAGAGACAAGTGGATCAAAAGGGGGTCAGGGAAGGTAGAGCAAAGCTGGCTGCTCTCCCCATGAGCTGTTGGAGTCTGTGATGCTGCATCAGGTCCAACCCTGAGCCTGAATTACTGCCTGGGAGGGTGTTTCCTGTTCCAGTCTGTGCTTTCATAGGTGTTGTGTGGCAGATACCAGCTTTTTGAATTTCTGGTTGCTTCTGAAATCAGCCTGCTGAAACTCCTTTCCACCTGACAAGTATTTTTATGGAGAAAACCTTTGTGTGTGCAGGTACTGTGGTGGGAGTTGTCCTCTACACAGGGAGAGAACTGCGCAGTGTGATGAATACTTCCAACCCAAGAAGTAAGGTATGGTGAAGAAACAGGTTTGTAATAAATAGCAAGGGTCAGAAATGGATCGTTTTTTAAGAGAAGATCCTTCCAAATACTCTATGTGCACACTACAGGGACAACCTCATAGGAATAATTCCTATTTTCCAGCCTGTGATTTAAGATAGTTGCCATAACAGAACCTATTGCTCCTGATTTTTTTTTTTTATCCCATTATACATGTGCCTTCTCACTTTTTTAAGGTTGTCAAAACCATTGTTTTATATATTTATGATGAGGCAGTCTCAGTTAGAATAGAAAAGCTGCTTTTGCTGCATTCTTCTATTGTAGCAAAGCATGCAGGAATGCTTACACAGCCTGCAGCTTTTGGCAGTGTGAGTCCTCTCACACCTCTGCATCCTCTGCTGAGCTTCTGAGGGATGGAAATCTCATTTACTGAGCTGGCAAGAGTATTGATTATAAATTTAAATATGCTTGTAGTGTTTTAAAAGAAGAGAAGCTGGCTAGTGGGGAATGGCTCCTTGGAATGACAGTTCACTTCCTTTGTGAACATGGCACTGAGCTGACATCCTCATCTGTGTGCCTGAAATCTCTCTCTGCTACTCTTCCAGATTGGTCTCTTTGATCTGGAGGTGAACTGCCTCACCAAGATCCTGTTTGGGGCTCTGGTGGTGGTGTCCCTGGTCATGGTGGCCCTTCAGCACTTTGCAGGCCGTTGGTACCTGCAGATCATCAGATTCCTGCTGCTCTTCTCCAACATCATTCCCATCAGGTAAGGGGACAGCTGCTGATGCTTCCCAGCAAAACTCTGCCTGCTCGGTGTGTTCCTCCTTGCTTCCAGCCCAGACAGGCACCTGAACTCTTATCTGCTCCTCATTTCACAACTGAGCAAGGCTGGAAGTAGAAATGAAGTTACTGTTCAAACATTATAGTTGCTTTGTTGTTTCTGCTGAATTTGTTCAATTTATTAACCCATTCACTGGCTCAGGCTGGGGATTTGGCATTTAAATTCTCTTCTCTCAGTGTTTGGACTGCCTGGTTACTGTGGTAAGGACAGAGCAAAAAATGGAAAAGGAGGGTGTTTTATACAGAATGTATTAGAGGGCAATGAAACTTTAATATGAAATTGTCCTGTATTAGTAGATTAGTAACTTACCCTGAGTGCAGGACTGGGATTCATTTCAGCTCCATTTTCAATCTGCTCTCTGCTATCCATCACTGTCCTTACTCTGTGTCCACCTTCCCCTCATACCATATTTTCTCACTGTAATTTTATCATCTGTCCTTGAATCACAGTGTAATTACATTTGTCACCAGAGCACTGACTTTGAATGAACTTCTGCTGAAACTCTCCTGTGGCACCTCAGGTTCACTGTGGGACTCGTCGTCCTTTCATTGCACTCTGGCAGTTCACAAGGATTTTTTTCCACAGTTTACCTGGTGATACTTCTTATTTTCCTTTTTTTTCTCTTTCCCCCTGTGCAGTTTACGTGTGAATCTGGACATGGGGAAGATAGTGTACAGCTGGGTGATCCGCAGAGATTCCAAAATCCCTGGCACTGTGGTCCGGTCCAGCACCATCCCTGAGCAGCTGGGCAGGATTTCCTATCTGCTTACAGACAAAACAGGTATTGGTGCAGAAAATACAGCTTGGAGTCGTGGTGTGTTGTTTGGATTTTGTTGTGGTTTTTGGCCAAGAAAAGAGGGTAATGTGAGTTTTCTTTGAACTGGAAGAAATATGCATTTCCTGTCACTTTGGTAATATGATTTAATCAGTTTTTGAAAAAAAGTTCTGCTTTTTTTTTGTTCTGAATGTGTTGTAAGTAAGGTAGGACAGGAATATTATACTGCTTGAAGGAATACTTAAAGCACGCTATTAAAACAAAAGCTGAGGATAAAAAATGAAATTAAAATCAACTTTTTAGAGCAAGTTTTCCAAGCCAGGATAAGATAACTTACATATATAAGCAGAAGCTATCTGCTGCTGTCCTTACACTTTGAAGCTGAGCTTGAGTTGAAGGCCTGAGCTGTAATGAAAAGGTTGGTCTGACATAAAATCCTGGTCCCACTGAAGTCATATCCAGTTTTTTTTGGTTCCAGTGGGACCAGAACTATGCTTGCAGCTCCTGCTGGCATTGACTGTGGGGTGAATCTCATTGTAATTTATACTCCCCCACTGCCCAGGAGGGTGAGCACTCAGGTTTGTTGATATTAGGGTTTGTGCCAGCCTGGGCTGTGCTGGGAGTGCTGCAGGTTCAGCTGCTGGCCCAGACTGAGGTTTCTCTGTGCTGGAGGCACAGCCAGGACAGGAGGTGTGCTGGGGATGTTGTTCCCACCCTGTGCTGCTGCTTTTCCCAGGGACTCTGACCCAGAACGAGATGGTTTTCAAGAGACTCCACCTGGGCACGGTGGCCTACGGCCTGGACTCCATGGACGAGGTGCAGAGCCACATATTCAGCATTTACACCCAGGTACAGCTCACTGCCTTCCCTGAATCCCTGTTCCCAAAAATCTTCCCAAAAATCTCTGGGCTGATGGTGAATTAATGTGGTGGGAATCTGCCTGTGAGCTGCTTTTGGGGAAGTGTGAAGGTCATTGGATGCTTACTGCATAAATAATGTTGTGATTAACCTGTTATGTCCTGCGAGTTGTTTCACATCACATGCAGGTGTAAGTGTGTGCCTGTGTCTTGTTGCTGAGGTCTGAGTCTAAAATAACTTTTATTTATATATCCAGCTATCTCTTTTCTTTCTCCATCCTAGTATTTGGTTCTTTTCTTGGTGTTGTGACCCTTAAATGACAGAACTTTATTTAAAAAGACCAAAAAAAACCTAAATCACAAACCCCCAGACTTCAGCTTTATTTACCTTCATTTTATAATGAATCTCTAGAGAAAACTTGACTACGGGTTAATTTTTTACCAAAGTGTCCAATATTTGTCAGGAACATTTGGATGACTGACTAGTCCAGTATGTGAGCAGTGACTGAGTGCACTTCAGCTGAGGGTTTGCTGTTGGATTTTGGCAGCAGTGCTGATGAACAGTGATACTAAATTTGAAAATCTTATGGGTCCTAATCACTACTGTGGAAAATAATGTGTGGAATTACCCTGGTAATGGATACGTCTCATAAAACTTTCATAATTACTAAGTGAGATTCCTTATAATGAGAAGCATTTGCTGGCAATGATTCTTTTTGAACTGTAGTTCTTATTCTTTGCTTTTATTTTTACCATGTTGTGGCCCTTTGACCTGGAAGTGAAACTTTTGTCCTCTTGACACTAAAGGTTAACAGAGCAGGAAACTGGATCACTGTGTGTCCCTTCTTCAACTGGGATAATTTAGTAATTGTGCAATTATCTGAAGACTCCCATTCTGATACTAAAAATAGTATTAAAAAATAAATTAATGTAATTAAGATTTTCTAGTTCCATACGAGTCATCTGTTTTGTGTTTTCACCAATTATATTCTCCTGGACATGAAACCCAAGTGACTCTAAATTTCCCAAACCACTGGTCTTTTGTGGAGTAAAAAAGTGGTTTCCCTGAGGCTTTTGAGGTTGATGTGTCACCCTTTGGGGGATTTGCAGCAAAGGGGCTTTTTCTTGGTGTACGGTCCCAAAACTTAGGTAAATCTTTTGGGGCCCTTCAGGAGCAATGCTGCAGGAGCTGATGTGCACTGGAGTGTTCCCAGGGGTGGCCCCAGTGAAGGTGTGGGGAAAGCACGTGTGGTTTGTGGGGACACGGCTCTGCAGGGTCTGTACAAACTGAACCCAAACTGTAACATCGTGGCAGGATGGAGAAACGCTGCTCCAAAATCTCTACATCTCCTTCAGAAGCCGCTCAGAGCAGGCCGCAGGAGCAGCCATTTCAGGTCCATGCACACGCATTCCTCAGCTTAGGAAAGGTAGGAAGGGTCTCCTGTATGATATTTTCCAGCAGGGTTTATTTCAGCATGGCAAAGGGATCAGGGACAGCAGATCAGACCGTGTGGTGCTCGGTGGTTAAGCAAGGAGTCAGTGGTCTGAGGGCACAGGGGCGGCACAAAGGCAAGGCAAGGGGCAGCAAACCTATAGCGGAGGCTGAGGGATGAACAGTTGGGGTGGGCAGGGTCAACTAGCCAATGGGGAAATTGACAATGAAATTACCAATGTAAGGTAAATTGGCCGTGGTTCTGCAAGACACCATGAGGGAAGTCTTCTCTTTCAGCCTAGGCAGGAAAAACCTCCACGGTGAATCTTTCCGGGGCAAAGCCTGGAAGTTTCCCTGTGGGGATTTTTTGGGTTCCCCACAACTGCCCTGTTTTTCCTTACTGTGAAGACTTCCTTAACGGATTTTGCAGAACACTTAATAGGGAAACACGAGCAAAACAACCGTAAACTTCATCTTTCCCCTCACGGTAAGAGCGTGTTGTGTTGTCCCCTGTCCCCAGCAGCCGCAGGAGGCCCCGGCCGTGAAGGGGCTGTCCCTGGCCACCAAGGTGAGGCGCACCATGAGCAGCCGCGTGCACGAGGCCGTGAAGGCCATCGCCCTGTGCCACAACGTCACCCCCGTCTACGAGTCCAACGGTGTCACCGACCAGGCCGAGGCCGAGCGCCACTACGAGGACTCCTGCAGGGTGTACCAGGCCTCCAGCCCCGACGAGGTCAGTCGGGTTATCCCTGTGTTTCCTTGGAAAACCCCTCAGCTGCTTGAGGGAAGTGCTGGCGTTTAGTGAAGGGGGTGATNTTCTCAATGCCCAGGGTTCCAAGAATATTTGAATGCATTTCTTGCTCTGAAAAGCTGTGGACAGACCCTAAATGGCCTCTTAGCTTTTCTGCTTCTCTGCCTGAAGCTCCAGCTGATGTCCTGCCTGTTCTGTCAGCCTCTGCATCACAGGATTTTGCCCCTGGTTCTGCATCTTTTTTCCAGGGTGTATTTTTCATTTCAACGCCGTGAATCCCTCTGACCAGGTTTGGTAAATTAAGAGCAATCCTATCTTGTCTGGGGGAGGACAGCTTGTGGAAGAGGGTTGGAATTCTCCCACAGCTCAGCTCTGTGAGGTGTGTGACCTTCCAGCCCAGTGAAAGGCTGTAAATCACTGTGGGAAGGGCATGTCCCACGTGCATGTCCCAGGTGGGCAGAGCCAGAGCCCAGGTTAATTCTGGGGAGGAGCTGAAGTGCACAGGATTGTTTGAGAGCAAAGCTGGGCCCCGCCAGTTCTCTGCCAGCACCCAGAGCAGCCAGGGCTGTGCAGGTGGCACAGTGGGGAGAAGCTTTAGAGCTCTGCAGAGACTTCTACTGAGCATTTGAGAGGTCAGGTTCAATACNTGCTTTTTATCTTCTTTTTTTTTTGCCAGAATCAGGATTAAATGCTCCGGACAGTGTTTCTTGTTCGGACTCAGATGTTTGTTGATTCTTATCTGTAGTACAGTTTCTCACAAACTGTGAGTGCTACACCACTTCTAGCTAACAGAGTAAAAAATATCCCTGAAAATGGAGACGTATCTCTTACCCTGCAAGGCCTTTTAAGGATAAATTGTCCAGTTATGAAATGACACCTAAATTATTTTTACTTTTAACCCAATAACCGACCAACTGTGGCCTGCCATGCNCTTTAAGTGCTGTTTGCCACCCCCTGCAAAATTTGGGAAATGTAATTATAGTGTTGTTTCCTTCTGTGATGAAGGCAGGAGGGATAAAATGGGATTTGGTGTATTGGTTATGCTCCTTGGATACACCTTGTAGTGCAACAAAGGTAACACATTTTGCTTTCTATTAATTTGTACAATTACCTTTGCTCTGTGCTGGAGAGACACCAAAGTTTGAGATTTCCCCTGAGAATCCCACTGACAGTGTGGGATCAAATCACCCTTTTGACAACATTCAAAGGGTTCTTCCATGTATTGCCTCCAACAAACCAGACTTGCCTCTGATAATACCTTCCCACCTTTGCCATCAGAAGGGAAGCTGGCTTGCCTCATTGTTAGAGAAGTGCTTTGGATGGAGTTAAATGCACTCGTTGGAAGCCCAGCTGTGTGAGGATTTTGGAACTGTTGTGCTGCTGAAGGACTGGCACAGACCTGCTTTGCACATTTACATACATTCAAAATACTCCCTTTAGTGTTTTCCTCCCAAAGCAGGCAATTCATTCGCCTCATATGTATTTGTATAGATCCCTTTTCTTCTGTGCATTACCCAAAAGCTGCATTTCTGCTGTGTCCCCTGCGTGGCTGTGGCTGCAGGGCAGTGCCAGCAGCACCTCGTCCCTGGGCAGGGTTTGCTGCCCTGCTCCTCTCCTCCAGAAGGTGTTGCCCTCCACAGAAAAGGCAGCATACAGAAAGCCACTGCCTTTGCACTGAAACGGGTTCTGAATGATTTCCAGATGGTAATTTTTGTGATCTGCATCTAAGTTGGGGGTTTTTTCCCTCCTAAAGCATTTACAGGCTATTTTTGCACAGGTTTCTGTTTATTTACATATATACTGTGGTATATATGTGAAGCCAGTGATTTTGCTTTTACTTTTACTCTTTATACTGTTCTGTCTTTAAAATATTTACACAGCAATTTGTGTGAAATACCCAGGGGATATTGTTTATTTGTTTTACTATAGCATGATAACTAATCCTTCCAAGATTATTGTTTAAATTCTTTTTTCCTTTCTTTGTGATATCTTAAGTAGAGAATTACAGCAGGTTCAGAAATCAGATATGCTTTGCTGCACTGGGGAAATCTTGTCTGTAGGTCTTAGATATACAAATAATATTTAGCTGTGCTCTGTATGTCATCCTAGATGGTACAAAATGCAGGAGCTGCACAAGTGGAGTCCTTGAGAAGGGAGTAATGCTGTTAAATAACATTCCCTGTAGGGGAATGGCTTTGGCCTCCTGTTAAAGCCAGCCTTTGAAATCCTATATCAATAAAATATTGCCATGGCAGGGAAGGTCAGTTTATGAAATGAGTACAAAAACTCCTTATTCTCTTTACTTTAACAGCAAGGGTAATTTCTACCAGTTGGCATAGGATTCATTTCCTGTAACAGAAAGCAGGATTTCCTAAATTTGTTTCCTGTGCACACTGCCATTTAGAAGTCTTGAAGTATCTTTATTCAGATATCAGTTACAGCCTTGGGGCTCAGCGAGCCAGTTGTCAGTTGCAGGCATACAGTAACTAACAGGGGAAATGAAATAGATATAATCTGATCAGAGATAAGAGTGCCTGGGATTCCTGGGCAAACAGTCTTTAACCCTGACAACGGCGGCAGCTGCCAGGACATGAAAGGGTGTGGGATCAATTGGTCTCTGCCTGCTGTCTGCCTGCCTAGGCAACCCAAAGGGGACCCTGCGGAGCAGCTCATGGCACAGAAGGATCAATTTGTCTCTTTAGAATGAAATTTATTAGTCGATATCCACTTCAGTGGTGGCTTGGGTAATTTAATTGTCGGGGAGAGCAGAGTTGGAGGATGCTGTGCTGGGCTGCTGGGGCTGCTGGGCTTTGAGATGCTCAGATCTGTATCAGGCCTGGCTTGGTTGGAGCTGAAAAATGCTGGCAGGGACTTCCAGCTTGATTTCCTTCGTCACTGAGCGTGGGCTCCCTTTAAGGTGTTTGAGGGATTTCAAGCCTGCTTTTAATTCTCCTTCCTCTAAGCTGTGAATATACTTTTGCATCTTGAATATTTCTCATCTTTCTGCTGCCGCTGAGGCCACCTTGAGTGATGTGTTTGTAGGGGGCAGAGAAAACCTGTTCTGTCTGACGTGGAGCTGGGATCTGCTCCCCATCTCATCCTATGGATCTCATCCCATGGATCTCATCCCGTGAATCCCACCCTATTCCATGGACCCCATGGATCCCACCCCATGGATCCCATCCCATGGATCCTATCCCCATCCCATCCCATTGTCCCATCTCACAGATTCCATGGATCCCATCCCATTATCCCATCCTATGGATCCCATCCCCATCCCATGGACCCCATCCCATTATCCCACCCCATCCCTTCCCTGTGCCCAGACACTGCCAGAAGAGCTGTCAGTGTTTCTGGTGCCAGGGGTGGTGTTGTCCCCTGGTGCCACCACTGCTGTGCTGCTCGTCCCTTTGTCCCTCTGCACAAGGCTTTGCTCTCCAGAGCTTTGTGGGATTGCAGTGGGATGCTGGCAGGGGAGAAGGGAGGAGATGTCTGTGCAAAGGAGATGCTTTAACAGCAGCTGGGAGCAGAGGTTTGCACTTCCAGGCATCTGGAGCTCACCAGCACAGGCAGAAGAGCAGCCAGGGCTGAACACAACGCAGGATCATGCTGGGAATAATTCCCAATAATTATTTATTAACCAGAGTATTAGGGAGCCAAGCTCCATCTCTGCTCTGGGAGGCTGCCAGGAGGATTATCTTACTGCACACTTTAGTGCACTGAGGATGGCTTGAAGAAACTTTGGAGAAAGATAAGCTTGAAAGAGCCTTTGATTTGTCGTAATCTTTGTGAGTAAGCCTGCACAAACTTGTTAATATTAAGCCAAATATTGATTCAAATTGACTTAAAGGTCTTTCAAGGCAAAGCCAACTCAATTACTTTTTTTTTTTTTTTTTTAAATCTGACAATTTAAGACTACTTTATGAAAGGAAAAGTTTGGTTTAGGTTCTCTTTTAAGCTTTTGGATGAAAAGGAGCCGAGTTCACAAAAGCTGCTCCAGTTAGTTCCAATTATATCAATTCATTAATAAAATCTCAACTCAGTGCAAGTGTTTACAGGTTCTAATTTTATTTGTATCTCTTGTATGTGATTTTCCAAAATCAGTTTCATTTTTAACTGAGGTATTTGTGATCCCTTGAGGCAGTGGAGGCAGATCCTGAAAGGCAGAAGGGATAATTAACCTTCAAGTCGACAGCAACCATGTGCCCAGCACTCTTGTGCCTTTGAAAATGTCACTGTAAAACACTTCCAGTATTTCATGTCTGTTTAGGGAAAGTATCCCTTGATCCTTTCTGGGGGCCAGTGATGGATTGGGCTCGTGTCAGCTGCTGCTCCATCTGTTACAGCCCAGACAGCTCCTGGAGTTAAATCCCAGCCAGCTCAGGCTGAGATGGATGTGTCAGCTGAGCTGGGCACTCTGGGGCATTCTCAGGGAAGTAAAATAAAGGCTTTGGTCTTCTGGCATGGCTCTGGTTGCAATTGAGTGAAAGCTTGTGGGGAACTCAGTTTTGTAGATCCTGAAATAGTAAAGGCTGCAATGAAAATGGTGCCCACCTCTGTTCAGTTAAACCTGAAACAGTCTGGGGGTTCTTCACTTTTTGGGTGGGGTTCTTTGTTTTGGTTGGATTTTTTTCTTGTTTGTTTGGTTATTTTTTGTTGTTGTTGTTTTTGTGGGGGGTTTTTTGGTTTTTTTTTAATGTTGAAGAGAAGTCTTCTCTGCTAAGAAGTGTCTGAGCCAGCCTTCAGCTGTCTTGCTGATCACTGCAAAATCGTTGAAATTTGTTGATGAGCACACAGAGAACAACACGGAGCTCGTTTTGTTTGGGTTGTTTTAATATGAATTTTTAATGTGCTGCATTAGTGCTTCTGGCTTTGAAATTGTAAATCCAGGGTGAGTGCGTCGTTTTGAATTCTTAATTTCATAGACAGCAAGCTGGGAAATTGCTCTTGCCAAAATTAAGTGTTTGTAGAGGGGTTTCCCTGATGTGCCCAAGGAGGTCTGGGATGGGTGGAGGATTCCAGTGCCTGCCCCTTGCTGAGAGTCATCCTTTGGAACAAAATCACAGAATAATTTAGATTGGAAAATCCCTCCCAGCCCACCAAACCCAAGCTGTGCCCAGAGCTCTGAGTGCCACCTCCAGGAATTCCTGGGACATCTCCAGGGATGGGGATCCAGACCTCCCAGGGCAGCTCCAAGGCCTGAGCACCCTTTCCATGGGGAAATTCCTGGTGTCCAGTGGAACGGGGCAGTAGGAGCAGGGAGGTGACACAAGGACAGTGCCACAGCTGGGTCAGACACGAGCTGGGCTGCCCAAACCCTGCAGATACTGACAGGAAGGGGCTGAATTGGGAAAGAGCAGCTGGGAAGAGCCATGGAGGAGCACCTGTGTGTATCAGTGGGTCTGTTTGATAGCACCATTAATGACTGGTGAATTAATGACTGATGAATTAATGACTGATGAATTAATGAGTGATGAATTCTCTGCAGCCACATGCTGTCCCTCCCCTTGGGAGGTGTGGCAGGAGCCCTCACCGTGTCCTTCTCCTCACAGGTGGCCCTGGTGCAGTGGACAGAGAGCGTGGGTCTGACCCTGGTGGGCAGAGACCAGTCCTCAGTGCAGCTGAGGAGCCCGGGGGGGCACATCCTCAACTTCACCATCCTGCAGATCTTCCCCTTCACCTACGAGAGCAAACGCATGGGCATCATCGTCAGGGTAAGGGCTGGGGGGACAGGCACACCTGGGGGGGACAGTCACACCTCAGGGGGACACAGGGCTCACCTGGGCTGGGGGGGACAGTCACACCTGGGGGGGACAGTCAC
>VXBB01022066.1:267965-287345 GCA_013399915.1 Illadopsis cleaveri | reverse complement strand
AGTCACACCTGGGGGGCACACAGAGCTCACCTGGGCTGGGGGGGACAGTCACACCTCAGGAGTGACAAACCATCAAAGCCAGGATGAGCTTCATTAAATTGTGTTTTTACACTCAACAGAAGTGAACGCCCTGAAATTTTCTTATCTAGACTGTAACAGTGCTCCTTTTTCTTTTTCCTTCTTTGATTTGAAGTTTTTTCCTTTTAAATTACCTATGAATCATCTTCTCCCCCTCTAGGAATAAAAAGGTTTCTAGTTTGTATTTCTCTGTTTAGATTTTGCCGTTTGTATTTTAGACCAAACCAGCAAAACTCCCACTTGTGGTCAGTGGGAGCAACATCAGGCCTGGATCCTGACTGTAAATACCTTTAAAGCAGCACTGGTCCCTCTCTGTGAATTGTTTTTATTTTGTAGCCATTCAGCTGCTCTGAGCTGCTAAAACCAGCTCTGTGTGTGCCCTGTGCAGAATTAGGGTTGAGTTTTGAGGCTGGATATTACTTTGCTACATTTCTGGATGCTCCAAAATAATATCTTCAAGCAGGGTTTTAATTTCCATTTAAAAAAAACCCAAAGTGTTTATAAATAGATAGCAAGTAAAATTTGCTTTAATTAAACATAGATTGTGTGTGTGTGTGTAGGCACTGCATGTGGTTTGATCCACAGCTTGAAGGGTATTCACCTTTTCAGTGCATCTCCTAAACTGTGCAGCTTGTTTAAAACACAGAACTAGGGGCAGGGAGGGCAGCATGAAGCATCCAGAGGAAAATCCCCCCAGGGAGGGAGTTGCAGCTGCCCTCAGCACTGCAGGGAGCAGAACCCAAAGGGAACCATTCCTGCTCACCTGCACAGGTACTGCCTGTCCTCACAAACTGCAATTTTTCTATTGAGAGCCCCTGTGAGAATTTTGCCAGAGCAGAGGTTGCTGTGTCCAGCCCAGCAGTGCTGGCCCTGCAGGCACCATCTCTCTGCACATCCTCCCTGCTCTGCCCCGAGGGGAAAATCTCCTTCAGCACAACTTCTAGCAAATCAAGCAGTAGTTAATGGTGACAGCAGGTCGCAGATGTTGCCTGGTTTGGGATATTTTTGCAATATCTGAGTGTTTCCTCGCACTCAGCTGTCGTTTCTGTACCTGATTATTTCAGTTCTAAGAAATCCTGTCCTACCCCAGCAGCCTCCTCACCGTGGTGTGCACTGCCTTATCTTCCTCTTTGAAGAAAGCCTGTTTGTTTGACCACAATATTTTCCATTCTTCGTTTTCTTTGCGTGTTTGTTTTTTTTCTTTTCCCCTCTTAGCCATGTGGAATGATCTTTGTTGTAGAGCAGAGATAGTGCTATTGTCATATCTGGAATTGAAAGGAGCCTTGGAACCGTGGCCAGAGGCAGAGCGTGGTGGAAAAAAGATGCTTCCCCAGAACAATATAACTGGCAAATCTGTGTGCAGATTTATAGAGTGATCTTGCCGTGATCTGAGAACGCACTAACCTCCCCCTGAACCCGGGCAGAGGAAATGACTAATGCAGGGAGATAGCTGATACAGTATTTATATTGGACAAAAAAACCTAAACTATCTTAAGCCAGCTCTGCAGCACGGGAAGTGCAGTCTTTATTCAGTTTCCTACAGAGATGTTGTTAGACACTCTTTAATCAAATAATTTCGTAGATAAACCTTTACCTTTGGCTACTGCCAGAGGTGGTGTGTTTTATTTAAGCAGATTCTGGTTGTTTTGGAAGAGTGACACCCGTTTTCCTCTGGGGATGGATCACTGTGTGGGGGCTGCATGTTCCAGGGCATTCAAAACCACACTTGGGCTTAATTATGAGCATCTTCCTTGTGAATACCTCTGTGATCTTGGCAAAAATATTCAGCAAAGGAGCTTCATTGTCCTTGGCTACTTCTTAGTTTCCTCAGCAAGGACACTTGTTTTCTTCCCAGTTTTAGGCTCCACATCAGGTGCCACATTTTGCCAATTTTTTTTTTGTTTTGTTTTGTTNTTTTTTTTTTTTTTTTTTTTTTTTTTTTTTTTTTTTTTTTTTTTTTTTTTTTTTTTTTTTTTTTTTTTTTTTTTCTCTATGGATTTAAACTCTGTTTTGCCAGTGCCACAGGGCCTGGGGCTTTTATTCATGTGTGAGAACCTCCACCACTAATTTCTGTAATGGTGGAACAGACTGACCCAAATATTAGATGAGAGAATGAAGAAGTGTCCACTTTGCTTTTCTGTCCTTTCTCTTATTCCTAAAATACTTTTGCCACTTCATTCACAGCTGTTTATTTCAGACCTTCTTGAGCTTTCTGATTTTGCATTTTAAGTTTGTTTTCCTCCTATCCCTGGTGGCTGTCTGGGTTTAGAGCAGTTGGTTCCTTAGTCATTGTTTCATCTCCTTTGAGGAAATTGCCAGGGTTTCCATTAGCTTGTAACACTCAGAGCTGTGGCCTCCTTACCTGTCTGCCTGCTTAGAGGGGACTTTTTAATTTGTGGCCATGTAAATATGCTGTGCTTGCAGCCTATAAACTCCTTGGATCAGATAAGGCAGGCAGCAATCTAAGCCTTCTGTGGCAGCATGAGCTTTAATCGTGCTCATTCCATGTGGTGTAACTGAGCAGGTAAATCAGAGTGGTTTTTACTCTGCTGGGCTTTGTGCATCTGTTCTGTTGTTTCAGGTAAGCAGGGAGTCGAGTTTCAAGGTGAGGGTTATTCTGGAGGAGCAGGCACTCAGGACTGGGAGGGGTCTGTCTGTGTGGAGATGCTGATTAAAAAGCTGATCCTCCTTGTCTAAAGCATTAATTGCTGCTGTGAGGAGCTGAGCTGCAACTGAGCAGGCATCTCCTTCTGGCCCCAGAGCAGGAGCTGAGCTGGTGGCCCTCCACCTGCCCCAGAGCAGACAATGCTGTGCCTGCAGTGCTGAGAATTCATCACTCCTGTTTGTGCTGCCCCAGCTCAGCCTGCTGTGTTGTCTCTGCAGGATGAATCCACAGGAGAGATCACCTTCTACATGAAGGGGGCAGACGTGGTGATGGCTGGAATAGTGCAGTACAACGACTGGCTGGAGGAGGAGGTATGGGAGGGCAGCCCTGCAGCTCTGCTGTGTTGCTTTTTATCTTCTTTTTTTCTGCCAGAGTTGGGATTAAATGCTCCAGACAGTGTTTCGTGTTCGGACTCAGATGTTTATTAATTCTTATCTATATTACAGTCTAACAAACTGTGATTTCTACAGCACTTNTCCAGTTACAAAATACCACCCAGACTCATGAAGAAGAAGGTGAAAAAGAAGGACTCAGCCTCTGCCCTAAATCCTCCATCTTACTTTATATATATATTACTATATTCTAAAACCCTAAACTAAGTTTTCCCCCATGTGATATCACACACTGCCATTCAAACTCCACACCCACATTCCCAGTGCTGTCACTCAATTTTGGGAGCCTTTTCCATGGCCTCAGGTCAATGCAGTGTTTGTTTGGGGGTCAGTGCCTGTGAGCACAGAAAGTCTGGAATTCTCAGTGCCCAGGGGTCCAACACTGCTCCAGGGCTGCCCCTGGCCAGGCTGGGCACTGCAGCAGGGGACACCAAAGTGCTGAAACATCTGCAAGCCCCAGGGTCACTGATCCTGACAATTCCCTGGATTAGTGCTCAGCCAAATTATATCCACGGGGCAAGGGTGTCAGTGGTGAGCTCAGCATATTTAATGTGGAATAAGTCCTGTAAATAAGATGCGTTTTGCTCAAAACTGATGGACACTCACCAGATTTGTCCTGGGCTTGATTCTGTGTTTGGATCTGTTTTAGCCTGAAGGGTCCAATTCCAAAACTACATTTGGCAGCTTTGTGCTGGGGTGTGTTTGTCAGGTTGGCAGCGATGGTGGCACTGAGTTCATGGAGTCCCAGAATGGGTTGGGTTGGGAGGGACCTTGAATCTCATCCCATTCCACCCCTGCCATGGGCAGGGACCTTCCACTATCCCAGGGTGCTCCAAGCCCTGTCCAGCCCGGCCCTGGACACTTCCAGGGATCCAGGGACAGCCACAGCAGTAGCTTTAGCTGCTGATTCTCTGGTGTTCAGAGAAACAATAATAACTTGGTCATAGTTTGAAGAGTTGGTTGCCCAAGATGTGAAGTCTACAAATCACAGTCTTGTTCCCTTTTACTTAGAGAAAATTTAATCAGGGGGGTTGTTTTTGCCACCCTGGTGTAGCAGAGAGGACATTTTTCCTCCTGATCACTGGGCTGGGTCACAAACCATTGCAGATCCCCTCTTTCCTCTTGAGTTTATCATGCACTCTATCAGATGTTACAGACTCACTGGGGTTGCTCAAATGGGATGGTTATTTTCTTAACCTGCTATCTTACACTGCCATCTCCACCCTGCTGTGCAGAAATCATTCCAGTGGAGGTGCAGTTTATGGTTTACAATGGGATCCTTCTTTGCAGTGTGGTAACATGGCTCGGGAGGGCCTGAGGGTTCTTGTTGTGGCCAAGAAGTCTCTGACAGAGGAGCAGTATCAAGACTTTGAAGTAAGTTTTTACTTGTTTTTTTTCCCTTTGTTTTTAAACAAATAATCACTGAAGTGATCTTCACAAAACTCTTGTGACAATGCTGCCTCTCACCTCCCAACACTCTGCTGGAATTATTCTGAAATATCTTGATATTCTTTTCATCAAAGTTGGTTTTCAAGTGATGGGTATGAAGGGTTTATTCCAGCAAAGACCCTCCCAAGCAGCTCCTGAATAACCAGAATATAAACCAGGCAGGTCCCTGGCAGCAGGGGCTCCATGTGTGGGGTTTGTCTCTGCCCTGGCTTATCTAGGCAGGCAGAATGGGAAGGGGAACTGCTCAGTTCATGCCGGGATGTGGTGCTGGAACTGCTCAGGGCTCTCTGGTGCCATTGTTTCTAGGAGTGTTGCCTGTGGTGGGAGGGAGCTGCTTGCAGGCTCTCTGCAGCTGCCATGCCTTGGTGTGCCCTGTGCTGCCCACCAGCACCAGCAGCAGCTCTCTGGAGCATTTCCCACCTCACTCTGCACCAGGCACGTCGAGTTCCCCAGCCCTGACAGATTCCATCTCTGAACCATGGAACCAGAATTGCCTGGGCTGGAGGGCACCTTAAGGAGGGTGTAGTTCCAGGCTGTGCACAGGGACACCTTTCCCTGGAGCAGCTTTTGCATTTGATTTTTTCCCTTTGTTTTTAAACAAACAATCACTGAAGCGATCCTCACGAAACTCCTGTGATAGTTCCACCTTTCCCTGGAGCAGGGGGAAGGGCACAGAGGGAGGCTGACAGCTTCCCCCTGTGTCCCCAAAGGCAGGCTGTGACCGTGCTGTGTGTGTCCCCAGGCCCGCTACGTCCAGGCCAAGCTGAGCGTGCACGACCGCTCCCTCAAGGTGGCCACGGTCATCGAGAGCCTGGAGATGGAGATGGAGCTGCTGTGCCTCACTGGGGTGGAGGATCAGCTGCAGGCAGATGTCAGGCCCACGCTGGAGACGCTGAGGAACGCTGGCATTAAGGTCTGCCTAACCCAGGGCTGCCCCAGCAGGAGCACTGGGACCCTCTGAGTGTGTGGCACCACCCCACAGGCAGGAAGTTCAAAGTTGGGGGGCCCTGTGAGGGTTTTAAACATCACTTTGGGAACAGAACGTGCTGCAAGTAGTAAATGTTAACATATGAGTGTGTCACCTCTTGTGCTTTTCATCCCCTCACATGCTCTGGCTCCTCCTGCAGAGAAAGGAATCGTGTGGGCACAATTTGGGGTCCAAGAGGAAATTTTGGGGCAGTTCTTTTTTCAGGGAGTTGCATGAAACAAGGCAGGTGTGGCTGTGTTTGCTTTGTGGTGCATGAACCCCCGTGCTGGGCTTGGAGCTGAGGATATCCACGTTTTCAGTAGCCACTAGAGGGGAGTCTGAGCCAAGGGAATCAGGGACTGGATTTTTTTTTTCCAACTTTCTGGGCTCCAGCATCTCTGACTCCACACCTACAGCCTGAGCTGTGCTCAGCAGTGAGGGAGCTGCTGGGGTGCCTGCGTAGGTTCTCACTCTGAAAACTTTGTCAGCCTTGCAAAAGGGGAAAAAAAAATGGATTAAACATTCAGATTTGGGTAAGAAAAGTAGGTGAAAGGTCCTGGTTGTGGTTTCTCTGCTTTAAGTTGCAAAGTGAGCACAAATCTGAAGCCGTGCTGTGAATTCAAAGCAGGGCTGTGTGTTTAGGGCTGAGGTAGGAAAGGGAATTCAGTGCTTGGGACAAGCTTCCAGAAGTGCTGTTTCTTTGGGGCCGTCCCTGTAAACAACAGAGACTTCAGCAGAGAGGTGGGACCAGGGGAATCAGAGTTCCTCAGTGATGCTGTAGTCCTGGCCCAGCACTCCAAAGGGTTTTCCTTCTTCCCTTTCTCCTCACGTTGGCTGGAGCTGATGTGGAGTGTGGGATGTGCTGAGCACTCCTTGCACTGCAATGTTCACCAGGGCATTGCATGTGAGGAGTAAATCCAGACTGAAGGGGCTCCTGCAGTTCGTGGCAGGGACCATCTTGTTAAGATCAAATCTCTTTCCAACCTCAGATTATTAAACAAATAAATGAGTCTTTGCATGGGTTTTTTTGTTAATGTTTTGGGATTTTCTTAAGGTTTTTGTATTTCTCATTAAACATTCTTGGGCAGTGTCTTGAAAGAATAAAAACACCAGTGGAAAAAACTAAACTCGCTGTGATATATTTACACTGGAGAAAGAATTCTCAGCCATTGCTGCTGGCATTGCTTTCTAATTCCCTCCCCTCACCAGCACAAAATAAAAGGAGCAGTGTAGATTTAAAAAAAAAAAAAATCTAAAAAAAACCCCAAAAAACCTCAACCAAGTCAGTGTGTTCCAGACGTACACATCAGCACTGAGCTAACCCCAGTTGCATCATCCACATTTCAGGCTGGGCCAGGAGGGATCTTTCTGCAGCAGGGCCCGGTTGAGAAATGGCTGGGGAGGGACACATTAGCACACAAATACACTTTTTTTTTTCAGCTTGCATTTCGTGGGTTTATCAGCAGAATCTTGAAATATTGCAGGTGGGAAAAAATGTTAGACAGAGTTTGTAACAGGGTTTGTAACTTCCTTTGTGTCTCAGCCTCTTTAAGAGCTTTGATTTCTTTCACGTGTGAGGATTTTCTTGAGTGTTTTAAAATGGGGTTTTTTTAGAAGAATAATTTGTATGTGTATTTTCACAGTCCTTTTATAAGGCAGAAGGGGCAGGTGGTACTTGCAGAGGTCCTGCAGACGTGGTTGTTAAGCTTTATTTAACATGTGAAATGTTTGGATTTTAGGTGTGGATGCTGACAGGGGATAAGCTGGAGACAGCCACGTGTACAGCCAAGAACGCTCATCTGGTGACACGGACACAGGACATCCATATATTCAGACTAGTGAGTAACACCCACAGCCCCTCTCTCCAGGGGCCCAGGCTCTGGGACAGGAGGGGTGTGACATCACAACTGGGTGATGAATAAAAACACCAGCAGGGTATTTTTATTTCTTCCACCCAGCCTTCTACCCTGAGTTTTTGTTTCTGTGGCTGCGTGCCCTCACTCAGTGTGCTGCCTGTCCTGGCTGTGTCTCTTCCGTTCCCTCTGGGATTCTTTGCTGTTTTCTCACCCCAGTGAAGCACACCTTGCTCAGTTCCATCCTCCCCCAGGTGACAAACCGAGGGGAAGCCCACCTGGAGCTGAACGCCTTCCGCCGCAAGCACGACTGCGCCCTGGTCATCTCGGGGGACTCTCTGGAGGTAGGACCAACCCCACAGCCTGGGCTGGAGGAACCCCAGTGCCCAGAGAGCAGGTGTAACCCAGGTGTGTGCTGTGTGTGCCCCAGGTGTGCCTCAAGTACTACGAGTACGAGTTCATGGAGCTGGCGTGCCAGTGCCCGGCCGTGGTGTGCTGCCGCTGCGCGCCCACGCAGAAGGCGCAGATCGTGCGGCTGCTGCAGGAGAGGACGGGCAAGCTCACCTGTGCCGTGGGTGAGTCAGCAGCCAGGGAGCTCTGGCCACGGGGAATGGCACCTCTGGGTCCTCCTGGTTGGGTGAACAGTCAGCTCTGAGCAGGGGAATGGCACCTGCAGTTCTGAGAACGGCCAAGGGGTCTGTGGTCCGACTCAGGATGCCACAATCTTCCCAGAGAGAGAGGTCTCACAAGAGACAACCTTCCAGGGGTCTGGGCAGTCCTCCAGCTGCTGGGTTACCTTGGCAAGGCACAGCCTGTGGCTGCTAGTGATCAGCTCTCAGCAGTGATTTCAGCTCTGCCTTGCGAGGTGATCCCAGGCTGACACAGAGAGACAGGAGAGTCATGTGGCAATTCCACAGGGTGGCCTTTATTGTCCAACACCCTGCAAAGGGGCAACAGGGACAACAGCTCCCCTGAACTGGGCAGAAGCTGGGGTATTTATGGGGGAAAGCAGGGGTGGTACCAAAGGGAAAGACCAATGAGTTAGAAAGAATCTACATCAGAGCATGATGGGATGTCACCATGACCAGGGAGAACAGCATCAGCTAAGGGTTCTCTCTCCCAGGAAGGGTTGAGATGAGCTTATCACAGCCCATTTAAGGGACATCCCTCCAGGGGAGAGGCCTGGCAGGCTCATCTGCCTCCACACAGCTCCTCCTGGTTGAGTGAACAGTCAGCAGTGACCATGGGAATGGCACCTGCAGCTCCTCCTGGTTGGGTGAACAGCTCTGAGCAGGGGAATGGCATCTGCAGCTCCTCCTGGCTGGGTGAACAGCTCTGAGCAGGGGAATGGCACCTGCAGCTCCTCCTGGTTGGGTGAACAGTCTCACTCATCTCATACCACCTGGGAGTGGTGATTTAGAGAACAGTGCCTTTGTGGGATGATGGAGAAGGTGATTGAAGTTTTGCACGTGGGAATTCAGTGCCAAGCTCCTCATCACCCTTTCAGGTGGCATCTGTGCAAAACAGCTTGAAGGTGATCAGGTGAAGTGTTAATCTGTGAGCTTAGTTTCAGCACTGTAGATACAGTGGTACCACCTACAAATGAGATACATCCATCACTGATCTGGGGGTCTATTAAAACAAAACTTAAGAACTTCAATTCATGATTTCTGTTTAAAATCTTGCTTTTGTTGATTGCGTTGTTCCTCATAATATTCCAGTGTGGTGCAGATGACTTTAGTGAGGTTGCAGGTTGCCCCTGTTGCTTAACTCCCAGTTTTGTTTGTGCTCTGCCCTGCAGGTGATGGAGGGAATGATGTTAGCATGATTCAGGAGGCTGACTGTGGTGTTGGAGTTGAAGGAAAGGTGAGATTACCTCATGTTTAATGAGAATTTCTGTGGCCAGCTTTCAGGCAACTCTTAAATGAGTCCTCAGATATTTGTGCAAGAAAGGGAACAAGCTCCCACAAGAATCATCATCAGACCAGTAGCCCTGTCACGAGAAATAATTTGTCTATAAAGGAGACTATTGTTAAAGGGAGTTCAAATTCACTCTTTGGTTCTTGGCAGAATCCCTGAATTTGTACCCTCATGGTTAGTTTTGGGGGTTTTTGATGCTCCAGGTGCTGGAGTTATAATTACACTGATAAGATATACCCTACATGCACAATTAGAAACTGTTCATATTAGTTTGCAAAACTAACTCTGGGTTAGAGCTCTGGTTCCTGGAGCTGTGTGGAGCTGCAGGGCTGGATTGGCAGCAGCACACAGACTCTGCTTGCAGTGAGCCAAAATTGTGTGAACTTTTGAGACTGGGAATTTTGTGTTCAGCCCTGGCTTGATAGGAGTGTCACATTAACATGTGTGTTGTGAGTCAGAATCCAGAGCTTGCTTAGAATTGGAGGCCAAGGTTCAAATGGGAATTCTCCTCATATTTTTTGCTCTGTGCTTAAGGCCCACAGTGGAAGGAGAAGTACTGAGGCAATGCTCTCCCTCACCCAACATGCTGCAAATATCCCTGGAAATTCTGTCAGTGATCACTCAGCAATAACACGATATTCTGTGTTTCCAGTGCAGAAATGATCTCACTGTGCCTGTCCTTGCTCTCATTCCCAGGAAGGGAAGCAGGCATCGCTGGCAGCTGATTTCTCCATCACTCAGTTCAAGCACCTGGGTCGTTTGCTCATGGTTCATGGAAGGAACAGCTACAAGAGGTCTGCAGCCCTCAGCCAGTTTGTGATCCACAGGAGCCTCTGCATCAGCACCATGCAGGTAAAGGGGCTGCCAGGAGGGGCTTTTCAAAGAGAGAGGTGGGGAAGCCAAATCATGAAGGAAAGGTCCTGTGTCTCATCTGGAGTGCTGCCATTTCTTCCCCTGAAAATTCTCATGGGTTGGGATTTGAGGTTGTTGATTTGATATGAAAACACGTGAGAAAATTCCTGATATTGGACAAACACCAGCAACTGCTCCAAAGGACTAAAGAGGGTTGATATTCCATTAGTCTGTCTTCATTTCAGGAGCTGGGAGAACCCACTGCAACAATGATGCAGTTTGAACAGAGAGTATTTTTAAGCTGTTAGTTCACTGCAGTGTCTCAGTGCCTAAAAAGCTCATTTCTTTTCTAGGCTGTTTTCTCATCAGTATTTTACTTTGCTTCGGTTCCTCTCTACCAAGGCTTCCTCATCATTGGGTAAGAGATCACTTTTTCCTGACATTGAGGAAAACCTCTGCACAATGAACACTTTGGGGCTGATTAAAATGCAAGGCATGCACATTTCCACTCTGCTCCCAGCACTGCTTCAGGAGCTGCATGGGAGCCTTGTCCCCTCCCAGTGCAGACACTTGCAGAAACCTTCCCAGCAGGAGGGTCTGTCCCCTTTGTGAAGCAGCCCTATCCTGCAGGAATGTGCCTTTGATCCCAGTAAAAAGCAGAGGGACAGCTGTTCTGGGCTGGTGTCTGCACAGCAGTGAGGGGCAGTGCCAGGAGGAGGGACAACCCACCCTTAGTTCCTGTCCAGAAAGTGTCTAAAACAGGAGATTGCAGCTTTAATCCCAGCATGACTTGTTGTACTTTCGAGTACATCATTTAAAAAAACAGCAAATTTCATCTCCATTTGCCTTCTGATGCAAACAGAATCAGCCCTGAGCTGCAGAGCAGACTTTGGGGTGGGCACAGGTCAGTCCTTGGCTCCATTAATAACCCACCACAATATTTGAACCAGTCACTTGTGTATGAGTGTTCCTCATCAAAAGTCACTCAAAAAGCCAGTCCCGATGGGTTTTTCCTACCTGCAAAACTCTGGTGTGCTCCATTGCCCAGTTTTTATGATGTGAACATTATTGGGGACTTAAAGAATATTGCATTTCCTTTCTGGAGCCTGGCATTTGTTTGCTCATCTCCTCCTGAGATAATTTACTGCTCTCCTGCTTCTTCCCAGGTACTCCACAATTTACACCATGTTTCCCGTGTTTTCTCTTGTCCTGGACAAGGATGTGAAATCTGAAGTTGCAATGTTGTACCCAGAGCTCTACAAAGATCTTCTCAAGGTGGGGGAGACTCTTGTTTGTGTGTTTTGCTTTAAGGCAAGATCCTCATCTTGGTTTGAAACTCTAAATGTGTAAAGTCCAATCTATTGCCAGGAGATCCAGAACTTTTATCAGGCATTTCCAGGCAAAATTCTGTTAAAAGTCAAATTTGAATCAACAGATAGCACCAGAATTCCTGGCAGTTGCTTATGGAATGCTGCATGAAATGCAATTTATTAAAAACGGCTGGGCAAGCAGGAGTTTCATTCTGTGGGAAATTCTAGGGATTTAATATTACCAGTTTGTTCCATAATAAAGGGAAAAGAGAAATTGTTGGGGATTTGGCACTGTCCTGAAGCCAGAAAAGGGAAGAGGGGAAGGGATGTGCTCGTTTGATGGAGGCAGGAGGTTATCTCAGAGTTTCTTCCATAGAAATTTGAATTTGAGCATGATCTGAAGGTTTGCTTGCTGTGCCATTCTTGTAGCTTTAGCATCTAAGCCAGATCCTTCTCCTTAGACAAAGAAAACTTTGTTTTGTGTTTACCATAGAAATATCAGGAAGGTAAATCTTGTCTTAGGTTCCTTTTTAATTTTCTTTTTCTTCCTCCCTGGAAAATGTTTTGAATAACTGGGATATGCAGTATTATTCCCTGGGAACATCTTTCTCAGTTGAAGGAAAGGGTGGACTGAGTCTTCCCCAGCTCCTTCCCCTCAAGGATTCCTGTTAAACAGATACTCTGAGAAGCACAGCCTGTTTTTCCAGAGCCTCAATAAGTCTCCATCTGGTTTCACTTGGATGTTGTCTCTTATGTCATAAACCACTAATTCTTCAGCCATCCTTAGGCCTGGTCTAAACATAGGGGGGTTTTGTGCTGGTGTGGCTGTGTTGGCTGGAGATGGGTTTTTAAAATCTGTCTGCCTTCAATATGAGGGTGATTTGTGTGTGTGTCTAGAAGTACAATATTGATGTGTGTACACACATCTTACATTTCACAGTGCAGGGACTGAACTCCTGAGGCACCTTTGCACTGAATTAATTGTGTGTGCAGTGAGGGCCAGGGTGTGCTGGGGGAGCCCTGAGCTGCCACAGCCCCTTCGTGCACCCAGAAAAATGAGAATAAAGGGGCACTACCATGGGGCTGCTTGGTTTGTTTTATTTAATATTTTTTCCAAATAATCTTTCAATTATGTTATTAATTTCTAAGTTGATCAATAAGTGTATTTTCATAGGATAAAACCCCAATGGAGCTTTGTCCTTTTTTTCCCCCACCCAGGGACGACCATTGTCATACAAAACGTTTTTAATCTGGGTCTTGATAAGCATTTATCAAGGTAAGAAATCAACTTCTGCTTGTGGTTTTAGATGTTGCAGTGTGTGTGACTGTCTAAGTTTTGGTATTGCAGGAAGTTAAGCAAGGCACGAAATGAATTTCCCAGAGTATCCTTGTGGTGGTGAATAGATATTTTTTTTTTGTCTCAGAAAATATTGGTAGTGTTACCAGAGGAAAAAAAAAATTATCTAAACCCAAATATTGGCAGTAATTGGTCAACCCTGTGATGTAGAATTCAAACCATTGTGCCTCTTCCCATCAGAACCATCCACTGAAATTCTGTGCAAGTTCCTTGCAGTGCTGTAGCTGCCCCATCTGTAGAGCAGAGCTCATGGCTCACCCCTTCTTTTGGAAAAGTTCTCCAATTTGTGAATTTTGGGAAAAGTTCTCCAATCTGTGGATTTTGGGGAAAGTTCTCCAATCTGTGGATTTTGGGGAAGGTTCTCCAATCTGTGGATTTTGGGGAAAGTTCTCCAATCTATGGATTTTGGGAAAAGTTCTCCAATCTATGGATTTTCCAGATTTTTGTCTCCATGGAAAATGCAGCATCTGTAGCCTTCTGTATTTTATCCAGAAATGGAAGTGGCAATAGTTCTGTTTGCTCCTCAGGCATCTGTAATTCAGGGTCAGAGTCGAGCTCATGTTCTTGATTATATCTCATACACTCTCATTAGGCTGCTAAGGCAATTAAGCAAATGCCTTAATTACAATGCAATTTCAACAGTGGATGAAGTAATTTGGGTATATATCTAAGAAGGTCTTTTCTTTCATTTTGTCTTTTTTTTTTTTTTTTAATCAAGTACCCTCAAACTCAAATGCTTTCTGTAAGTATTAATCAGGGAATTGTAGAAAACAAGTCAATAATGTGGAGCTAAAAGCTGAAGTGGCAAAATTCCTGGTTTTCCAAAACTCTATCAACAAGACTCAGAATAAGGGGTCAAAACAAGCAGGTAATTCTAACAAATTTAATTGATGTTGCCAACCTCAGCAGGGAGCAAATCTAGGAGTGTAAAATCTCTGTCAGCTTTATTTCCTGAAATCTATCACAGGAGAGTCCTACAACGCAGGGATCAGAGGCTTGGGATGCTGAGGAACTCAATGGCAAATCCATTGAGAGAACACTCCCAAGTGGTGGGAGGCTGCAGCCAGAGGCTGAGGCACGAGGGGGGAATTATTCCTCCTTGAGCTCAGAGCACTCTCTGGTTACAGGCCTTGGTTAAAGTGACTTCACCAGTGCTCTGCTCCATAACCAGCAAACAGCGGCCAAACAACGAGGCCAGTTGCTAGCAGAGATGAGCCTGACCAAAACTCGAGCAGCCCCAAAGTTTGGAAAGTTCACAGCTGGGTTTGAACTCTGTGGCTGGAGCTGGGTTCCCGCGCAGGTTTTCCCTTCCGGAGGCGGCCCTGGTGATGGATGGCGGTGTGGATTACTCATGCTGCTCACATGAGTTATTTGTGCAGGTGGCCTGGAGAGAGCCCTGGCCAGGCAGGAGAGGAGCACAAACAATGCCTCCTCAGCAGAGCTCTCATGGCATTCTCCTAGGGGGAGGTGCAAAGGGGAGAGATCTGGGCCCAGGCTGTGCAAATTGAGGCTCACTTGTATCCACTGAGCTTTTCAACACTTGGCTGCCTCTTGGCACCGAGGCAATGTGGTGGATATTGAAGAATTTGATATCTTTTAGCTTCTGAGTAGTGACCAAGTGCTTTTGTGGGAGGATAGAGTTTCATGATGTTAGAGATCTCCAGCTGCCAAAACAGCCTGTATTAATTTCCTATCTCCATGTGTCTATGAATATGATAGACTGTTAGAAAACTTTAGGTACCTCTGCTGTAACTTTTCCCTGTCTTCTCATCAGTTCTGTCTCCTAAATAGTAACTGATTCGTTGTTGTTACATTCATCATGTTTCATGACAAACAGCCTCAAGATAGGATTGTTTCAGCCTTTCCAAGACCTAACTGTGGGTTTTAGAGCTGAGCCTGGTGTTTGACTGAGACAGTTCCATTCCCTTTGCAGGTAGCATCATCATGTATGGAGCTCTCCTCCTCTTTGAATCTGAATTTGTGCACATTGTTGCCATTTCCTTCACGTCCCTGATTCTCACCGAGCTGCTGATGGTGGCACTGACAATCCAGACGTGGCACTGGCTCATGATTGTGGCTGAGCTGCTCAGCCTCTCCTGCTACATCGCTTCCCTGGTCTTCTTGCACGAGTTTATTGGTGAGGTTTGATGCTCTCCCCCAGTCAGTTCATGGCCTGGATGGTGACAGGACTGAGCTGAGCAAAAGGCTGTTGGTGGAGCCAGCAGTAGGAACAGTGACAGTGGTACCACAGTAAGCTCTGGGTGATTTGAAGGCATTTGGAAGGTATTTTATGGTTTCTTCCCACAGCAAAAGGGTAGAGAAGGTAAAGGTGGTCAGCAGAGTGTGCTACCCAGTGGCTCTCATCCATTCTTTGAGCTCCAGCACATGTCAGCTGTCTCATGTAGCAGTGACCTTCATTTCCAGATGGGAATTTGAGGTGGAGTATTGAAGTCTCTGCTGCTGGATTGAAAGATTTGGTCTTTTAAAATGGGTGAAGGAGCTGCCTTCTTAAACTTCCCTTACTTTATCTGTTTGTTGGGACCTTACAATTTTGGTGGTGTTGTTGTTGCCTGAAGCAGAACTAATCCTATTCCCTGGCTAGAGGAAAAAAGGTGAGGAGTTCCAGTTTTCCCCAGTAACTGTGGAGTTGCAAATATCAGAGCCATGGGCTTGTTCCAGTGTTCATTCAGGAACCACAAGATGTCACTGCTTCTCCCATAAAGCTCTTTCCTAACTGAAGACAGCAGGGATAACTTCCCCCCTGGCTGGATCTGTCTCTTGCATGTGGTTATAGCAGCTCTGTTTTGAAGGATGCTTTAACTCTTTTTGTAAAGATCCTGAGGTGTTTTGGGTCAGGAGCTGTGTTTGCTGGGCTCAGCCAAGCAGCAGAGGCAGCTCCCAGAGTGGGAGGACACACTGCAGTGCTGGGCAGTGCCAGGAGGATGTCCCTGTTCCAGGTGGGGTTTGGGAGGGCAGTTACCTGTGAGAGCCACATTCCTTCCTCTCAGCACATCTCTGCATCTGCTGGGGAAGAGAAGGGCAGAGGAGTGAGGAGACAGGTACCATGTGAGCTTTGAACTTGGAGCAATGTGGGGCAGTTTTAAGAATTGTAAAATCACAGAGTGGCCTGGGTTGGAAGGGAGTTTAAAGATGATCTAGTTCCAGCTAGATCTCCGTGGGCAGAAGGCAGCAGTGGGAGATGGAGCTGCTTTCCTGCAGCCCTTCCCAGGAGGTCCTCCCGGTGTTTTTGACCCTGTGCTCGTTTCTCCACACAGATGTTTACTTCATTGCCACCTTGTCGTTCCTGTGGAAGGTCACTGTCATCACCCTGGTGAGCTGCCTGCCCCTCTATGTCCTCAAGTACCTGCGAAGGAGGTTTTCTCCCCCCAGCTACTCGAAGCTCACGTCCTAGGGCTGCTGCTGGCACACAGAGACAGGCATTGCCCAGGGCCCAGAGACAAACCCCAACACGTCCTCACCTGCCTCAGGACCCCGTGGTAATCTCTGTCACCTGCTGCTGTGGTGAGACACCTCCAGACTGCCCTGCACGGGGACCTGACACCCAAAGGGAGTGTTTGGAGGGTGGAGGCTCTGAGTTCATCCAGTTCTTGGCACTTTTGTTCTACTTAACTGGGGTCAAATGCATGGAACTGTGATGGCAGCGGGTTTCTCTTGCATGGTTCAGAGTCTGTGGAAGCTGCTACCTGACCTTGGGATTTACATTTGACAATTTAAAGTGAATTTTTTAAGTGTCTGCGCCGTTCTTTGTGTTGTGTTACATTTTATTATTTTTTTTTTAATGTTATTCATCTTTTTGATTCAAGTAGTTACATTCTTTTTACATCTTGGAAATCCCTTAATGTAGGTGATGCACTACACTGCTGACAGCTGATCCCTGATTTATGGCATGTTGTTTCCATAACGGGGCTCCAGCCTGGCGGATCTACACACGCTGGAGAATCTGAGCGTGTCTGAGATTTTCCTCCCGTTGAAATGTGGTCACCCCAGTGATTTTGGAGGTGTCCAGCCATTGATAAAGACAGAGAAGTGGTAGCTCAAAACGACAGAATTCAGTTCTGTTGAGCTTTTGTGCTTCCTGTCCAAAGGAGCCGGTGATGTAATAGTTTCACTCCGTATTTATTTGTGTAGCGGAAAATTATCTAAACTAAAGCAAATCCTCTTTGGAACAGAACTTTGCAGTTGATCATCCTTGAAATGTGTCGACAACGTGAGAAGAGCCTCGTACTGTTGTGCAGACAATGTGGCAGACGTGTCTTGAATCCTTGGAGACTGAAAGGAGAGGTCACAGAGCTGCTGCTCCTCACAGCTCCATGAAATCTGTTTCCTGTTAGTGTGAAACTTTGAGGGTGAGCTGCAAATAAGCAGAGGCACTCCTGGGTGGATGTTTTAATGACATGCTCCCTGCAGAGAGGCAGTTTTTGGAACCTTGCACTTGCTTGGCTTTAAGAACCAAACCTGAATCACGGGAGCGGGTTCATACAAAGGCATTAGGCTTGTGTGCAGAGCAAATTTATGCGGTTTTAATTTTCAAAAATTAAACTCAGTGAGTTCTGTCATTATTATAACTTTTGGTCCATGTTATAATATCATGAGGAGAGCAACACGTGCTTGGGCTGCTCAGCAGAAGGACAGAGGCTCACAGGGACCTTTCAGAGCTGGGCTGATGCATCAAACACCATCAAACACGGATGGGCTTTTAGTGGCAGCCATCCTTGTCTAAAGCTCTTCAGTCTGTGCTGAATTAGTTGCTTGCTGTCCTCTTCCCACATCACAGAAACCACGGGCGGAGCTGGCAGTGCTTGGTGCCCTTGTTCCCTGCTGCACAGGGGGGGAAAAGCCCAGAGCCTGAGCTCCTGTCCCAAAACAGAGCCCAGAGCCTGAGCTCCTGTCCCAAAACAGAGCCTGAGCTCCTGTCCCAAAACAGAGCCTGAGCTCCTGTCCCAAAACAGAGCCTGAACTCCTGTCCCAAAACAGAGCCTGAGCTCCTGTCCCAAAACAGAGCCTGAACTCCTGTCCCAGATCACAGCCTGAGCTCCTGTCCCAGGTCAGAGCCCTGAGCCTGAGCTCCTGTCCCAAAGCAGATAAATTAATTCACAGCCTTGTGTAAATTAATTCCATTTTGCCAGAAAGATCCTTAACAGCATCTTCATCATGGCTGGATAGTGTTGGCCATGCCACTGTTCTGGAGTCCCCAGACAGATTTCACAGAATCCTGGAATGGTTTGGGTTGGAAGGGACCTTAAATCCCACCCAGTGCCACCCCTGCCATGGGCAGGGTCACCTTCCACTGTCCAGGGGGCTCCAACCCCAGCCTGGCCTTGGGCCCTGCCCGGGATGCAGGGGCAGGCACAGCTTCCCTGGGCACCCTGTGCCAGGGCCTGCCTGTTGGGTGCAAAATCACAGATATCAGTGTACCTGCCCACCCTCCCAGGGAACAATTCCTTCCCAAAATCCGATCAAATTTGCTTTCATTAGTCAAAGAACCAAGAATTCCTCTTGGCCCCAGGTGGTGAGTGAGCAGCCCAGCCCCCCTGGTGCCCTGTCCCTCTCTCCTGTGTGTTGGTACTTCAATGTCCTGCAGCAGCAACAGTGCCAAGCTACTGTGTGTAAATATTTGAGACACATAAATGGTAGAATTCACTGTTTCCTCAAGTCAATACAGTTTACACCGAGTGGACCATATTTGCAAACTCTTAGCTTACACCAAGAAAGGGAGTGAACTGTGATTTCATTTGTATTTATTGAATCATAAGTTTAGTAGCATATTTAGTAGTTGATAGTGATCTGTAGCTGTGTTTTGGGGTGTGGATTATGTTCTTTGCAGCTCGTGGTTTTGCACAAGGTAGTAAATCCAGGGAGTCATTTCTGCCTGGATATACACTACATTTTTTCAAAGCAGTCAGAGACTAAAACTGCCATCCAACAAACAGCAGGAAAGAGGAACACTTCTATTTTTCAAGTTTAGCACTTTATGTTTGCAACCCATTTCTCTTAAGTTATTTAAAAATGTTTCTAAAAGCAAAAATTTAATACACATGTTCATATTTACTGTACATTAAAATAAATGGAATCTCTGCTGGAAATTTCATCTTTTCCTCTAGTATGCTCATGATTTGTACTTCTGGGGAGTGAGGCATCGTTTTCTTCTGCTGTGCAGTATCTTGTTTGTGGCCTTAGTGTTCTTCCCATTCCTTTATCTGTGTGGGTTTTGTGCTGTGACAGTTTGTGTGTGACCTGTGTGCTTTGGGGCTGCTCCAGGTGATGCCCCTGGGTGCCAGTGTGAGTGTCACTGTGCTCCTGCTGCCCCTGTGTGAGTCTCACCCTGCTCCTGCTGCCCCTGGCTCCAGGTGATGCCCTGTGTGAGTCTCACCCTGTNCTCCTGCTGCCCCTGGCTCCAGGTAATGCTCTGTGTGAGTCTCACCTGCTCCTGCTGCCCCTGGCTCCAGGTGATTCCCCTGTGTGAGTCTCACCCTGTTCCTGCTTGCCCCTGGCTCCAGGTGATGCCTTGTGTGAGTC
>VXBB01022066.1:226181-251069 GCA_013399915.1 Illadopsis cleaveri | reverse complement strand
GTGCCCGGGGCTGTGCGGCGAGCGCGGCTGCAGAGGGCAGCGGAGGAGCTCGGCACGGGTCGGCCCGGCAGCAATGGGGCACAGCCGGCTCTGGAGGAGCTCGGCACAGCTCGGCCCCTCAGTACCGTGCCACAGCCGGCTCTGGAGGAGCTCGGTCCAGCACTCTCTGCTCGGCAGCGGTGTGGCACACACAGCCGGCTCTGGAGGAGCTCGGCACAGCTCAGGCCGGCAGCACCGTGGCACAGCGGGCTCTGGAGGAGCCCGGCACAGCTCAGGCCGGCAGCACCGTGGCACAGCGGGCTCTGGAGGAGCTCGGCACAGCTCGGGCCGGCAGCACCGTGGCACAGCGGGCTCTGGAAGCTCCAAGGCAGCCGGAGCACCGGGGCGTGCAGCCCTCGGAGCTGCTGCGGGCCGTGAGCCCGCGCCGCCCGCGGGGATGCGCAGCCGGGCTGGGCACAGCTGGCTCCAGTCTGGGGACAAACACCACGAGCTTAAGTTAGAATTGAGGAGGAAAAAAAAAAGAAAGATTTGCAGACTGTTCTGCTTTTCTGAGCTTGTGCTGTGATACTTAAAAGTGCAGCGACAAGTGTTCCCTGACTTCATGAATGGTAATTCTGTCTGTTGGTGATACTAAACAGGGATGCTTCCCATAAAATAGAGATTTCTGTAAACTAGACACAGCAAAAAGAGGACCCAGAGGATTGAATTGTTGGGATATCGTCTCTAGGATACCTTGGTTTTGCTTCTGCACCGTGGAGAGGTGGTGTTTCCCTGGGGCATCTCAGAGATGTTGTGTTCCTCTGGAGGAGGAGACCTTTGAGGCCTGAATCGTGGTGTCGTTAGTGAAATGCAGAGCTGTTGCTGAGTTTTATTCTCGCTGTCCTTGTCTAAGTGTACAGATGTGCACCAGCATTGAAGCTGACTGAGGATGGTTCATGCCATCAGATGGACAAAGCTGAATTTTCTTTCAAGGTTTCGTGTAGATCAAAATATGCTGCAATAAATCCACGATGGGGAGGGGTTAATGGTTTTAATGAAAATACACTGAATGTCAGTGAAAGCTTCTGATGCTGATGTGTTCACATCTTTACAGTAGACAGTGCTGCTGTGAAGCCTTAAGTGGGAGGTTCTACAGAATATAATCGTATGTAGGTGGGGGGTAGAAAGTTTAATCTTCAAACCACATAAATGCAGAGCAGTGTGTGCTTGTTGTAGAAGTAACTTCCTTCTTGAGCCTGCTTTCTTCACTTTTGAATGACTGGAAACCATAATCAGCAGTAATTTTGTTCCAAAGATGGAAATCATTAGCATTAAAAAAAAAAAAAAAAAAGGATCCCAACCATCTATCTGAGCATTGTAATCTGGAGAACATTGTCCCTGGCTTTGAAAAGGGACCAGCTCCAGTCTGTGAGCAATCCAGGATACATCCGCAAGCTTTCATGTACAAAAGATTAAAGCGTGTTTACATGAGGGCAGAAAATGCTCAAATTCTGAGCGAGGGCTTTATCCACATGCCTGGTGGTAACTGATGCTCATTGTTCATGTGCAGTTCTGGCCTCATCTGAACTGCACTCAGGCAAACAAGTCCTGTGCAGAGGAGGTTTCAAAGTGGAACCAAAACCAAAGGAGTGAGCCCCAGCACTTCAGTCTGGTTCCTGCATTTGGAGTCCTCCCAGCCTGGTCTGCTCCACCCACTGCTCATGACAAGTCCTAAAATAACAAATCTATAAGCATGCTAAAAGGGATTTTTTTTTTTTTTTTTAAATTTAAGAAAAATGGAAAAACGTAAATTTTGGCTTTCAGGAATGGATCGGAGTGAACGTTTATTCTTGATAAGCAATTTTTTAAAGGTTGGAATGTTGCAGTGTCCATCCAAGGTTGTGGTTTAAAAGTAGGACCTATATCACAACTTGTTGTCATGGAGATGCCAGAAATATCCTTCCTGAAAGTGACTGGCATTCAGTAGTGTTTGTGTGTGCCTGGGCCAAAACATGGACTGCTATAAAACAACAGGGAAAAGAAGGGTCAACAAAAATCCTGCGGTCAATCTTATGAATATTAGATGTTCCTCTTGAAGCCAGCCATTTCCTAAAGCAACAGTGCTGTAGAGGATGCTTTTCTTACCTTTACTTGCCAGACTTTAATTAGCAATCATCTCAGGATTTGCAAACAAAAAACATCTGCTGAATTCAGGGGCCTGCCCAGGTAAACAGGATTTGGGGAGTGTGTGCAAGGCATACACTGCTTCCAGGTAGAAGCTGTGGTTTCATTTGGCCATTGAAGATGTTTTCTGTGTCCTTTGAACAAAATAGTGTTAGGTGCATTCCCTGCAGAGTTCCTGTGCAGGTGTTGGTGGTGGTATCCCAAATTTTAGCTCATTTCACACATGACAGGTGAGTTAATGAGCATTTCCAAACGAACCCCTACAAACAGGGCTCCCAGAGGAGTGAGTTCTGATATCTGCTCTGTGTTCTTCCCTGACACCTGTTGTTGGCTGCTGTGAGACACAAAATACTGAAATGCACACAGTGCTCTGCTCCTGCAGCTCCCTGCAGGCTTGTTGGGCACCCACTGTATGATGATCTGCTGAGGGGTAAAGCTGCCACTTCATTTTTAATGTTTGAGGTCAGCCCTTCTGGGAGCTGATCCTCTGAGGGGTGTTCTGCAAACCCAAACAAAGCCTGTGTTTAAATAAGATTCTTGATGAAATCCTGCCCTGAGACAACACGTAAGAATGCAGATGGGAAAGAGTATTTTCTCCAGGCTCAGGCCTTGCTGTATCTCATTAGACTCTTAGACTGCATCTGGTGATACGAATCTACAAGGTCTGTGTGTGTGTAGTGTAGAGAGGGGAAGCAGGGATCATCCATAAATATTAATATTCCTCCAAATGCTTGTTGGGATGTAGACAGGCTCCCAGGGACATTGCCACGTCTTGTAGGTGTCAAGCCCTGAATAAGTTGCCTCGCTCCTTTTTTTTTTCTTCTCCCAGATGCAAAGCTATTAAAAGGAAAAAAAAACCCAAACTGAAAGTGCATGCAGTTGGGTCCTGGGGCTGGCTCAGGAACACAGGAGGCAGTGTTCAGCCCTGCCATAAAGAAACAAATATGCACATCTACCAGAGAATTCCAGATTTCACTCAGGAAACCGGCCCTCACTTGGAGCTTCCAAGCAGTTAGTGTAAATAACAGACAACTCAGCTTTTGAAAAATGCAAAGAAGCTCTGGGCTGGCCCCTTCAAATGACAATAAGCAAGTTAATTAAAAAAAGAAAATCGACTCTTTTACTTATGCAAATAAGGGGCTCCAGTTAAATCCCGGGAGCTGCAGCCAGCGGATGTGAGGTCAAAACCCAACCTGTGCCCCTGCCCTCCCTGGCCTGCACAGGGCTATCTTTAGCTTTCCCTAGAGGATGGTTTGGATAAACCCAGCATGGAATGCAGGCGCTCGGGTGAGCCTTTATTCCCTAATTTCATGCTAATTGGCACGGTCACGTTTGGCCGAGTGGCTGGCTTTGAAGTAGCTGCCTTGTTTTAAAACAGCGCAGGGTGGCCCTCACCAAGGCGTGTGTGCTCACACTGCCCTGTGAGCCCTGGCCTTGGGGAACCTCGGGAGCCTTTTCCTGTTCCTTTTTGCCCTTCAGGGATGTGTGAAAAGGAGTTTGTTAAATCCAGGGTCACGTCCTTTGAAACTGAAATCCCCTGGTCTGTTTCACCTCTGATTCCACTCTCCCTGGGTTCTGCACTCGGGGAAGCTGCCTGGCTTCCAGGGGTTGATGCAGCTGCCTGCATCCTTCCAGGCCAGGCCAGGGGAGCTGCTTTGGTGGTTATTTGCAGTACAGGAGCATCCAGAACCCTGCTTCATTCCCTGTCATGTGGGTAAAACCTGTGGAAAAAGGGGCAGTGGGAGCTGGCAGCTTGTAGGCAGTTTGGGTGGGATCCCAGAGGGCTCAGGGGTCAGAGTGCTTTAGGAAGAGGAGCTGAGTGACACAGGGAAGGCTCTTTGCTGACAGTAAAGGTGACTGAGGTGATGCCAGTGCTGCCTGGGTGCAAAACTCGCTTTCTTTTAACCCCCTGTCAAAGCAGAAGGATCTCTTGGTACTGAATCAGAGGGTGAATCAGCAGTGAAACCTCAGCCTGGGAAATGCCTGAGGGCAGGGAGGGGAGAAGTGCTGGAGCTGAGGAGCTGTTTGTGAGATTCCATCACAAAGGCAGTGGAGAGGACAGTCCTTTGCTGGAGTGCTCCAGTCTGTGTTCTGGGATGCCATATGCAGAAAGGGATGAACTCTTGAAGGTGGCACAGCCTTGGGAGCAAAGCTGGATCTCTGCACCGAGGTTTCTCAATCGCTTCAGTCCTTGGCCAACCCCTTTGCTGGGCTGATCCATCACGTGCCTGCTCTCTTGTTTTGGGGTGCAGCGGGCTCTCCCTCCTTGGGGAGCCCAGCTGGAGGGTGGCAGGGCTGTTCCCTGCCATGCCCAGTGTGGCAGAGGCCCAGCAGTGTGAGCTTTGCTGCCCTGAGCTCCTGCAGCCCTACCCAAACTCACCTTGGCAGCTCAGGGAGAAGCTGGAGTGATGCTGGGGCCATTCCTGTGTCCTGGGCTCTGTGTCCCCACTGGTCTCTGCAGGGGCAGAGGGAAAGCAGCTGAGCTGCTGTGAGCATCCTCTGCCCCTCACACCGGCAGGAGTCTGACTCTGTTTACAGAAGCAAACTGCTGCTGCCGGTGCTGATGCTCCTCTCCTGGGGGCTGTTGGCTCTGCTCTGCCCTTTCCTCGAGCAGATTCCTGACCCCAGCCTGCCTCAGTCAGTCCCCTCCTGCTGAAGCAGAAAAGCAGAATTCCTGCTGATTTCCACGGAGAAGCCGTTTATTTGTGGGAGCAGCACTTGCTGCTTCACCCCCGTGCCCCGCATCCCTCGGCGCTGAGGTCAGAACTCGCCTTGTAGCATCCCCGGCGTTGCCACGGGGACAGACCGCGGCGTCACCGGCGTGGGCAGGAGCGGCCGGGACAGTGATTTCATTGTGCAGCTCTGCGGGGCCGGGAGAGCTCCCCAAAGCCCCGGCCGGGCTCCTGACGAAGCCGTGCCGATGAGTCAGGGCTGCAGCCTCTCCCCTGCGTGGCAGGCTGAACCCTGGGCATCGCTGTCCCCAAAGCAGCGGCGCGGGGTTTGTCCGAGCCGTGCCCACGGTGCCGCCTCATTGACGCTGTGCCGTGCCGGGGAAAGTAAATATTGGTGCTGCACAGAAGCTGTGGGTGTCAGCTCGGCCGGGGGCTGTGTCCCGCTGGCAGGGGCAGGCTGAGGCTTGCTCTGTGTGTGTGTGAGCGTTGTTATTCACACCTGGAACGGGGATCCTGCGGGAGGGGTGAAAGTGCTCTGTGAAACGCAGTGTTTGAGGGATAAGCAAAGAAAGTGTAGGTTGTCTGAAGCCCTGTTTTGGATGGGCTGTCACTGCGAGTGAGGAGTGTGTTTGTTACTCAGCAGAATTTTAAAATTCCACGTGCACATACAAATACGTTTGCTTTTCCCATAGCCCTCAACACGAACCTACCCCCGCTGGCTTTGCTGCTCAGTGTGTTGAGTTTTGGTTCTGTACCTGGCACAGATAACTCAGTTTAACGTGTGCAGTGGGGCAGCTTTAGCTGCATGGGGAGCTGAAAGGCTCACCTGTGCCTTGAGGTGAAGCCTGGAGAGCTTTTCTGCTCCTGCTGGTCACTGCACAGAGCCTGCCTCCAGCCTGGCATCCAGCCTGGCATCCAGCCTGGCTCTGCTTGGTGCTGGTTTTGCCCCCTGGCATCAGCTGGGCTCGGGGTGGTTCTCCCTGGAGCAGTGGGAGCGATGCTTTGAGTCTGTGGGGGGTGTGTTACTCTGCTCATTCCCCAGACGTGACGAGGTCTGTTCAAAGGGAATCTCAGCAGCAACCTCGAGGCTTGATGTGTCAGACCTGAGTGATGGGGATGACACACTGCTCCTGAGTGCCAGAGCTCTGAAATCAGCGGCGCTAAAAATATGTTTGGCTCAGAATTCCGTGACTCGTTGCTGTTTTCCTATCCCCAAAACAGCTGTGTGCTGGGATTAAAAGCCAGAGGGAACCTTGAGAAATGTGCAAGCTGGACTGTGCTGTGCAGCTCCCCTCCTGTCCCAGACATTCTGTGTGTTGGTTTGTTTGCTCGGCCCTCGGGGTTTCCCACTAAACACCAAGGCTCAGCAGTTCCTAAAAATGAACAGAAACCCCCTGAAAATAAGTCAAAATCTCTCTGCATGTAAAAGTTTCCCTAGGAGCTCCTGCTGCTTTTGCAGAAAGCACAGTCAGCTCCTGCCTGACTTTCTCTATGATATTTTCTCATGGGAATTGCTGTCTCATGTCATGTAGGAGTTAGAGAAAATGCTGGAACAGTAATTTAAATATTTAAATGAAACCCTCTGCTTGTGACATGCACTGATCTGTGCCCAGAGCGAGCAGATACTGTGAATTAATCCCAAACTGTGGAGCTGTTTCAGGTATTCCCTGCTGGATACACTGAAATCCTTAAAAACATACACAAATCCTGGTAATGTTTTGCCTGTTTTTTGTGTTATGACAAATATTGTTCAGCTCCCAGGATGGGGCAGCTCCAGGAGTGATGTCCATGGGAATACCTGCCATGACTCTGCTCTCTGGGGTGCCACTGCCATTGCACACCCTTGGCTGTGACTGGAACCGGGCTCAGCAGTGCTGGGAATTCTGTGTTCCCTGCAAGCATCCCTGTGCCCTGCAACCTGGGGATAGTTTGCAAACTGGGAATCTCTGAAAATTGAGGATTTTGGGTACCAGCAGAGAGAGGGTTCTACTGGACTTGTTATTGTGTATTTTATAATTCCAGTCCAAAATGTTCCTTGGGCTGAAATTGGAATGTGATTGCCCTCAATCACAGGGCTGGATTCTTTCTCCTTCCCTCTCTTTTCTAACAAATATTTGGGAATGTGTTTTCTGACTCACATGAAACCTGTCACCAAACTTGCTGTCGTGATACAGAGCCAAACAAATCACCACACAGAACTGACCTTCCAGTTTAAGAGTTTGAGCTCAGCTTTGGGCCACGAAGCCTTTCCTGGCTGGGTCTGGCTGTGTAAGGAAGGTGTTTCTCCCTTCTCCAAAAGCTGTTCCTCACCATTTGGTTTTATGCAGACCCTGTTTGGAAGCGATTTTGTGATGTGCTGCTCTCAGTCCAGCTCCCAGATGGCAAAATGTGACCAAAGTCACAGCACCCAAAGTGTCACTAAGGGTGTCCTGGGCAGGAGGGCAGCCCTGCTGTGGACAGAGGGGCTGACATGCTGCTCACCTGTCCAGGTGATCCCTCAGGTGAGGCTCAGGCAGCAGGAGCCTGGCTGGAGGTGTTTGCAGTGCTCCTGTCCACGCTGCACCTGCCCTGAGCACTTGAGCTTCCCTGGCTCTTAATCCAGTACTTCTCACAGGCATTAACTGCAGTTAAAAAGAATTAAATAATAAGCTAATATCAGATCACAACCAGTTTATAAATATGCATATTTTTTAATCCATGATTGCTCAGCTTCTGTAACAATATTTACAGTCTTAAAGAGACCCTTCTTTTTCCAGAAGAACCGACTCCACATAAAACCAACAGCCCACCCTCTGGAGTTACATACGCTCATGATGTCTTGGACTGTGGCCTCAAGCCATGCCCCCTGCCTTTTTCTAACATTTCTGCAGACCCCATGGGCAGATATGGACAGCCAGATAGCATAGGGCCAACACCTACACACCCTGCCAACGCTGCAGGGGCCTCTGCTCCGAGCCCTAGGATTGAAATAACTCCATATCATGAACTGATTCATTCAGGGGGTCCCTTCCGCAGCAGAGACACAGATGTTCTTTTGGTAGAACATCAGTCAAACTCAGCCACCACTAGCCCGAGGGTTACCCTGCCTGTCCCTGGCTTTGAGGGCTACAGAGAACCACTGTGTCTGAGCCCAGCTAGTAGTGGCTCCTCTGCAAGTTTCATTTCAGAGACAAATTTATCTCCTTGCACGTCACCATGTGTTTCACCAAATAATGGTCCTAGTGATGACCCTTGTCCACAGTTTCAAAACATCCATACTCATTATTCTCCTAGAACCTCTCCAATAATGTCACCACGAACAAGCACCACGGAGGAAGCCTGCTTGGGACGCCACTCACCATCACCCTGTCCCAACTCAAGGTCCTCGTCACCAGGTGCAAAACGGAGGTTCTCTTGCACCGAGCTCTACAGCGCTCAGCTGCCTTCCACCTCTCCTGGGCACTCACGGACCCCCTCTCCACAGCCCTCTCCTCGTCTCCCCCCGAGAGAAGACCCCTCTGCAGTCACTTACACGCAGCTGGCCAGCGCTGCCCTCCCCATGGATGCTATGAGCAGCCTCCCTGCGGATCCTTCCTGCGGCGTCCCCACGAAAATCTGGAAAACCAGCCCCGACCCTTCGTCCATGTCTTCCCACAAAAACAGCATTCCGTGCCACGTCTTTCAGACTGTCGACTTCCACGGGCCTTGTGAGCAGGAGGACAGGAGAAACTCGGCCCCAGAATCCATCCTGTTGGTTCCTCCGTCCTGGACAAAGCAGCTGGTGCCCGCAATACCCATCTGCAGGTATGGAATCCTTGTGGGTGTGCTGTCCGTGTTTTTTCATGGTTTGGTGTCCTCTGTCAAGGCTGATGATCCCTAGGGAGTGTTTTCTTGGGCAGGGCCTGCTGCAGACCAGAGCTGAGTGCTCACTGGTTAATGGGAGCCTGGTCCATTAGGATTCTGAGATGAAAAAGACAGGGTTTTGAAGAAACATCACCAAAGAGGTTCATTGATAGCACAGTGCACTACAAATTCAAATTTTCAAATGATTTGTCTAAATAGCAGGTTGCAGACAGCCTTTAACAAAGGCTGAACACTCAGGTGCCATCCTGCTGCTCTTAAAATGGTGGGACTGCTTTTGTAAAGTCACTTACAAATTTCCATCAAGGATGAAAATGCTTTAAATAATGCCTGATTCAGAGCAGGGCTCCCTGCTCCAGGTCAGACTGAGCATTCGGTCCACTCCAGTGACTTAGTGTTGGTTGTTAATTTGTCAGTTGTCCCTTAGCCCAAATCCCAGCCCTGCATTGTCTGGCTGTGTGGCATCTGCCAGGACCGAGGGTGCCAAGTGTGTGGCTCTGCTGCCAGTCCCTGCTGGCACCCTGACAGTGCCACCCCGCTGGCACTGAGGTTGTCCCCACGCTGACGTTATCCCAGGGTGTTCCTGACCTGCTAAACACAAACTGTGAGTGAAGGAGCACAGGCTGTGATTTCCCTTGGCTTGTCAGACCGGTCCTGGCAGCAGCCTGTACTCACAGAGTAAAAGTGTGGTTTTAACTCCAGTGCAGGCTTGAGTTGTACATTGCAGTGTATTCATTTCATGTCATAAACCCTTATGTATTTTCATAACAGGAAAACTAGTACCAGGTAAGGATATTTAGCATTTTATTGATGTGCATTTTAATATTTATGGAAATCGTGACTGTCAATTTACACAGCTGGTAGGAAATGGCAAATGGAGTTAATATTTCACAATATTTATTCTGTGATCCAAGTTGGAGACACACAGCAGAAGCTAGATAAAAGAGAGAGATCTTTGAAAAGAGGTAACTGCTACAGATATTTCTGATTAAGAAATAAGAATAAGAAAAATCTTATTCTCTTCTGCAAGGAGGTGGGCACACTGAAATTGCCATCTCCTCGGCAGAGCTTGCAGTCAAACGTGAGCAGTTCAGCATAACCTCACGGGAATTCATAGCAGACACTGAACGTTTCAGCGGGGCAGCGGGAGGAAGGAGGGATCAGGGCTTTGAGAAACCACCTTCTCAGGAGCACCCCCGGTGTTCTCTCCCTCTCTGTGTCTCCCAGCTTGCCAGTGCAGTCCCTGCCACCCCTGGAGTGGCCCCTGTCCAGCCAGTCGGGCTCGTACGAGCTGCGGATCGAGGTGCAGCCCAAGCCCCACCACCGCGCGCACTACGAGACCGAGGGCAGCCGCGGCGCCGTCAAGGCTCCCACCGGCGGCCACCCCGTGGTGCAGGTAAGGCACTGGGGACCTCCCTGTAGGAAAAGGCGGGGCAAGTTCATCTCGGAAAGGCTTGCCGGGGGCTGCCCCTGAGAGAGGAGCACCCTGTGTGCTTTTGGGTGTGTTTAAAGGGTCTGAGCTGAGCCGTGGTGAAGCGCAGGGCTTGGGGGAGGGTGGTTTGGATTGGCTTCTGAAAGATCAGAAATGTGGGACGATGTGTTTGCTGCCTTTTCTGGGCTGTGTAAACCTCGTGCGATCCCCTGATGACTGTCATGAGGTGCCTGGGAAGTCACTGCTGAAACAAGTGAGCAAAATTCAGGCTGCCAGTGGTGGAGAGAAGGAATTCGTCCCTTTGCTGACCTGAGAGGTGACTGAGCTGAACCCTTCTTCTGTTTGGAGTGTGAACAGCTTTTCCTTCACCTTTCAAAGGGTGGTGTAAAATACTGGCTGAGTAGCTGCAGTGTAGCTAAGTGGGGGCACATCAGTCATTTCCCTCATTTCCCCTGTTTTCAGCCCAGGTTTCCTGAAGGAAAGCCAAAGGCAGGCTGGGCTCGGGGCTGTGCTGTGTCAGTGGGAGAGTGCTGCAGTGATGTGTGGGGGCTGAGCAGCTCAGCCACAGCTCCAGCCTGCAGTAAACAAAGCTGGGCTGCATCCCACAGATGGTCCTGACACACTCAGGCCTTGCAGGAACCAGGAAAACATTAACATTTATGCGTAATTTCGAGCATGTGATCAATACCACTAATTTCACTGGGTTGATTTGTGCTTAACTTCAAACATATGTTCAATATTCCCCTGCAGGCTCCCCCCTCTTTTAAAATCAAGCCATAAATTGTTAAATCAATGAATTTGTTTGCTTTGATGGAGCTGGACTTGCATGGATGGACTGGGTGTTTGAGTAAAGGGTGCAGGGTAACATTAAACAGCAGTCACATTTGCCATACCTCAGTAAGGGAAGGTTTTTGGTTTGGGTCTGACAAGCTCGGAGCCTCCTGTGGTGTGTTTGAAGCTACCTAGATACAGGAATGATCCCAATCAGCACTTGCTCCTTGCTCAGTTTGCTTGCAGCTGCAGTATCACTTACCTTCCCGAGGTATTCCCATCAGCAGGGTCCTTACTGCAATGAAGGAGTTTCTTGTGACATGGGGAAATAGAATTTGTTTCCTTCCTGCAATCAATATCAATCAAAGAGGCATTTATATTTTCTGTTGAAGACAGGAACCAATATTGCTAGTTTTATCATAATTTGCCATCAAGCTTCAGGATCTAAAACTATAAATTCAAATGTCCACTTTAGCTTCCCAAGCAGATGTGCCTCTGCACAGCTGTGCCTGCATCTGGGGAAAACATGGACAGTTTCTCTCTGAAGGTTTATTGTAAAGCTGGGAGTAGTTGTTGAATTTGTGTTCACTTGAACATAACCAGGTTCATATGGATGCCAAGCAATGAGATAGTTGCACCTGTATGGTTTATGACATCCCAGACTGGGGGAGGCTAGTAAAATCCAAAGTTTTCATGTCAGAAGTTATTTGGCTTCAAGGGATCTTTTTTTTTCTCCTCTTCTTCTTTCTCCTCAGTGAAGTTTAACTTCTGTGTTCTTGTCAGATGCAAAGAGAGCTTTTTCTAAAACATAATCTCTTTTGAAACAAATCTGATTTAAAAAAGAGCCTTCAATTAACCCTCCACATGACTAATTACCCAGCTGAACCCGCTGGCAGAAGAGATCTTGGCTGCTTCTCGCAGCAAGGTGTTGGCATGCAATATTTATTTTTTGCCAAGTGCATTTTGCATGCAGATTTCTTCTTTTGGGTGCTCTGAAGCTACAGACCAGCAGATCTCTCCAGGCCTTATCTTGTGGTTTATCTTTCTGATGCTGCTTCCTCTTCTTCACGTGTCAAGCCCCGAGAGTTTGTGCTCAAGGCTCTGCACCAGTTGTGCACTCCAAGCATGGCAGGAGCAGAGTCTGGGTGATGAAAGCCTCTGGGAAGCTGGAGCAGGAGGAATGGGACATGGGCTGTGCCAGGAGCAGGGGGAGAAGCCATGCATGCCATGGAATGTTCATGTTCCATCATTGCAGGGCCATGGAGAAGCACATGGAGAAACACAGGCTCCCAGCTCAGGTGTTGGAGTCTCTCTTGGGAGGAACCTACAGCTTGTGTTAACTGTGGAGACACTCAGGTTTTAGGGATGTGAGTGTCCCATGGATGTTCAGATGCTGAGAACAGCTGGGAACATCCTTTGTGGCAAGGACAGAGCTGAGGTTTCCATGCTCCTTCCATCTTCAGGTCCCCCAGGTCACTGAGACCACAGAGGAGGAGGAGGCACGTTTGGTTCCCAAATCTTTTTTTCCCAAAGCTGCTTATTTGTACCCAGCTGCTGCAGTCAAGGCTGTGGAAGAGCCTGTCCAGTAGGAAAGGCAGTGGCTGCTCCTGTGCAAAGAGCTCGTGGATGTGACTGGGGCAGGGGTGGCAGTGCAAACACCAACCTGCAGTGCAATGGCAGAGGTTCCATCCGTGACCCAGCTGTTCACAACACCCAAAGGCAGAGCAGGGCTGCAAAACCCCAGTGCTCAGGTGAGGGCAGGGGTAGGCACAGGGACCCCCAGCCCGTGCACCCCTGGGTGTCAGGCTGCTCCTGGCTTCTCCTCTCTAGAGCAGGAAAGCTGAGGGGCTCCTATTCAGCACAGCCAGCCCAGCTTTCCCCTGGGTTTTAACTTTTAAAATTGTGGTGACTTTCACTGCCTCTTTTTATTTTTCTTATTAAAAAGAAGCTGGAATGGCAGAGTTGTTAGTGGAGCTCACAGGAGCTGCTTTACAATAACAAACGTATGTTCCACTTTGCTTTTATATTTGAATTTTGCCGTCTGTGTTTTCTTGTGGTTTCTCAGTCAAAGGAGACATTGTTTCTTAGCCTGGCCTTCCCATGGGGCTCTGACTTTTAGCTGTATGTGACTTCCAACATTCAGCTAATTCATTGGTGTGTCAGTGAAACCAGAGCCTTTGATGGAAACTCAAAACCAAATCACAGCTCGATGGGGTGATTCGCACTCTCTCTCACACGTGGGGCCGGGCTGGAGCCGCTGCTGCTGAAACCCCGACCAGCCCTCCCAGGGGGATTTGGTGCCCAGGGCACATCCCAGCAGCTGAGTTTGTCCTTTTCCCCACTTTCCTGAGGCCCCTGTGCAGGGAAGGGCAAGGCCAGGCTGGGCTGGACCGGGCTGGTGCTGCACAACATCCTTGTGCCTCTCTCTTTGTGGCCATCACTTCCCTGCTCTGGGGCTGGGCTTTGCCCAGCGTGTGACAAACCACCTGCACCTTTCACACCTGATTTACCTGCAGGCCTACGGGGCTTGTTTGCACAATGGCTTCGTTGTAGGGGCCTCTTGAGCTTTGAGCTCTCGGCCCTGGATTTATTGACTGCTGTTCCATGGGCAGGGATTGATGTGCGGCGGCCAAACCAGAGATTTTAGCTGCATCTGGGAAATTCTCTGCAGAACTAATATGCCATCCAATGTAAGGGTAGATCAGCAGCCCTCATGCTGTGCTGCAAGCATGGCTGTAATTCTGAGGTAGAGGTGAATAAAAAGCTGTCACTGAAAATTTTGAGCCTAATTCAGAATACCTTGCTTTTGATGGAGAGGAGTTTTGGCAGAGGAGAAGGGAAGCAGCGTGTACCAGCTGCTTTGAGGGGGATGCCTGTGCTGTGCAGGTTTTGTGGCTTAGAAATACTCCTGGCTGAGGCAGATGAAAGATTTAGTTATTGTTTCCTGTATGTTCTCGCTGCACGGCTGTGCATGGGGGGGTCAGTGTGCTGTGAAGCAAAGTGGAATTTCTGGCTCTGTGTCCCAGGTGTGGGGGCAGTTCCAGCACAGAACTCACCCCGTTCAGGGCACGCTGGGGTATCTGCAGGAGGAGTTCACTCAGGGTGGGCAGTGTTCTGTAAACTCACCCCAGAGCTCTCTGCTCACAGGCTGCCCTGCCCAGCTGAGCCTCCAGCTCTGCCTTGCTCTCTCAGGACTGATGCCTGTGCAGTGCCCCGTGCCAGGGGAGGGCTCCCACCCAGGTCTCCTGTGCCATGGGGCGTGTCCTGCTCACCGGGCTCAGGGTGTTCAGGACTCCTCCTGCCTGCTGCTGCTCAGGGAGGATTATCTGGGGTCTCTGTTTCATTCTGAGACAAGTGTTGAGCCGTGATGCTTCCAGCAGACCTGAGTTGTTCTCTCTAACCATGCCTCGTGTTGTGGGTTTCAGCACGAAAGGAACTGGGGAGGACAGAACTTCTTGAGGCTTGCTATTTTTTCTTTTTCTTGTCTTTTTTTCCTTTTTTTTTTTTTTTTTCCCCCACAAAAATGCTTTTTGGCCAAAATATTTTCAAGATCTGGCCGACATTCAATCCCTTGTCCATGAGCCAAGGCCATGGTGGGTTCCTGGAGCCCAAAGCCACCTTGCAGGAGGCCCAGCACTAAGCCCTGGCAGAGGGCTCAGCTCTGGGGATTTGGTTCATTGTTTCAGTGCAGTTAAATTGATCATTTTGGGCTGGGATTCACCTCCAGGATGCTCCTGGTGCTGCCACATCTGTCACCGTGGCTGCTGTCAAGCTTTGTGCCACCCCTGGGTTGCACAGTGGGGGCTGCTCCTGGGGAAGGACGAGCTGAGTGTGGCAGAGGAAGGTGAGGTTTCAGAGCAGTCCTGCTTTGCCACCCTCAGCTCCTCTCCAGCGGGGCTGGAGTTGGTTCCACAGTTCCTCTGACAGCTGGCAAGGGACCAGCTCTGCTAAATGGTGCCAGAGCCCCGTGCTGAGGAACTCCCCCAGTGTGATTGTGTCAAAATCATCACATTTTCACCCTCTGATTCCCAGCGAGGTCTGTCGTGCTGGGGAGGTTTAGCTCTTTGTGGTGAGTGTGCATGGAAGTGCTTTAATGACACACTTGGTTTTCTTAGCCAGCTGTGAAAATGAGACCTCCAAATCCTCCTCCCTGCACATGTGCACTGGACAGATGCATTTTCTTTAAAACTGTCATCTGAGATAGTCAAAGCATCCTGAAAACAGGATCAGCTCTTCACAGGGGCAGGGAAACTGCAGCCCAGAGAGGAAACAACTTGCTTACACGGCGCTGTGAGGTCAGTCAGGAGCAAACCCTCCCTACTGCTTTCTCCCAGAGCTGCTGTCTCTGTCCCAAACCTGTATTAACCCCCTGGGAAAGCAGAAACCCCAGTAAGACACTGGGAGTCTGGTTGTTATTTACTGTAAGGACCAGCAGAGCAAGGGAGATTCAGCCCTCGGAATTTTGACTAAGCTGTCACCAAATTAAGAAACACTTAAAACTGAGTATCATAAAAAAATTCATAATTTAGCAGAATCAGATGTTCAAAGGATTGTGTTCAGAGGCCTTTTTAGACAGCCTTGGTGAGGAGCAAAAGGAACGAAGGCAAAGATTTCCTTCTGGTTTGCATTCTTTTGCAGTGTCCCAAGTACATTAAATTGAACAAAAACATGTGAGAGTACTCGGCGTTGTTGCTCAATGTCGGCTCTAAGTGAAGCAGGCAGAGGAGCTGCCACATGATACAGTGGCTGGACGAGGTCTTTGTTGAATTCCTGACAGTTATTGATATGCCACTCTCCCTGAGACAATGCAGTGACATTTTCCATCTCAGTACGAGTATTGTTGAGCGAAGACCTCCCCAAAAAAACCTCCCTTGACATCGTTGCAGTCAGCGGGTACTAACGATGGGGATTAGTGATAAATCCAAGGCTGGAGCTTCTTGCAGCAGGAAGGGGGGACACAAACAGGGCTGTTCGCTCCGAACATCGTCTCGGAGGGTGTGGAGGGCTCGGAGAGCAGCGCTGGGGCGGTGCGGGGCTGGCGGAGCTTTGGAGAAGCGGAGCGGGGGCAGCGCAGCCGAGCGGCCCCGCTTATCTCCGGCGGAGCAGCAGGAAGGGCAGCCGCGGGAGGAAGCGATTTCTCACCGCTTTGTGCTCGTTTCTCGTTGAGTGCTGCTCTCCCGGCTCTGCTTTCCCGCTTGGGATGGTCGGTGTGAATCAGCCGTGCTGGCCACACGCATGCACACCCCGGGAGATTGCGGGGCACACGGGCAGGGATGCGCAGTCACGGAGCAAAGCCCGTGTCACCCTGAGCCCAGAGAGCCAGGGAGCCCAGCAGAGCAAATCCCCGCGCCTAGAGAATCGATTCCCCACATTTACACTTCTCCTCCTGGCCGCGGCTCGCGTTGTCTAGACAGGAAAGTGCTTTAAAGATGCATCGCAGGGAGAAAGACCTAAATGCCCCTCAGCCAGAGCTCTGTTGGGGTGAATAGGAAATAAATTACTCCCTCTTACTCTCTAGAGCAGTCGGCCTCACCCAGGATCTTACTGGGGCTCTTCAAAGCCACCAGTAAGGTTTGCAGATCCTGTGCCAGCACTGCACGGAGGCTTTTGATGTGCAACAGCTAAACCAGAAATCCCCAAGAAAATTTGGCTCTGCCACCCTGCAGTGAAAAGGCAAAGCTCGCAATGCTGCTGGGAACTGAGGTGCTGCAGCTGCTGAGTGCTGCCTGAAGTGCCAGTTTGGGGTGTTTGCAGGACAGGGTCAGCATTCCCTGTCAGCATTCCCTGCAGCAGGGCACAGGGCATGGCCACCATGGGTTTCTCACTGGGCTTTGGCTGCTCATCCCCTGCAGGACCTGGGAAATCACTGCCCCTCTCTGGCCTGGCTTCTGGGTAAGAATAAAAAAGTTATCTTATTCATTTCTTATGAATCTCTCTTTTTTTTCCCCTGCTAATAATGTAATTCTACATGAATTATAATAATATTTAAATTCAAAAAAGTATATCCTAGATTGAAAGATCTAAATTTCAAAATTGCACTGAATTCCCCCTGTACAAATATGTTGTGTCTCCAGGTGATCACCTACGGAATCTTTAAAGAATTTGCCTTGCTTTCTGCCTCTGCTGTCAATTTATCCCTTGATTTTAGCATAATTAAGCCGTGTTGCAGCCTTCCCCTGTGCAGAGATTTGCTCTTTGTGCAGCACAGCAGAGGTGAGGCTGTGCTCCACATGCCCCCAGCCAGGGGCACTGCTAGCACTGGGTTTGGGTCATCCCAGCCCTGGGCAGGGAATGGTTTGGAAGAGAATTAACAAGTCTGGCTTGAAGTGCTGTGTATTTGGAGCTGAGGTCTCAGTTTGTGAGGAAACCTGAGTTTTGGAACAGGAGGATGACAGCAGGAGGAGAAGAGCAGGAGGAGAAAAGTGTTTGGTGAGCCTGATGTGTGCTGCTGATGGCTGTGGTGCCAGGGCCATCCCAGGGGTGGTGTTTGGTGTGTAAATGAACAAACTCAGCAGCTAAAGGCACAGCTGCTCGTTTTGTGCGTGCAGAATTACACAGATGCCTTCCTCAAGTGGCACTCAAACCCCCCCATTTCCCAAATTTGGCTGGTATTGATCCTGCATGGAGTGCAGAGTGAATTTGATTTCTGCAGAGGTGAGATGATGCTTTTAACCGTGCCACACATTTCCATTTTGTTTAGAAACCCAATCATGGCAGCAAAGCAAATAAGAAAAGTCTCCTTGTTTTCTGAATGATGTTATTTGTTTATCTGCCAAAGTGCTTTGCATTTCCTCAGGTCACAGGCCAGCCCATGTCTGGCTGTGTTAATATTGTAAGACTTAGGCAAAGGCAAAGTTTAAGAAAAATCTTTCAACTGAAAGAAATAGGATCTTAAAGTCCCAAAATAGAGTATGGAAAGGTACACATCATGTCTGGCTTCTCTTTCCCCTTGTGGCAAATGTGACTCAAAGGAGTTGGGTTTTTTCCAGCTCGATCTGTATACAGTTTGGGGGAGTTTTATTGTGAATAGCTCACCTTATAATACACAAAAATATTTCCCGCCAGAGTTCTGGATTCATAAATCTTTCTTGATCCTCGCTCCCTTGAAACTAAAATCCAGATGATTTAGTTTTCTTCATGGAAAGAAGAGTGAGAGGGAGTGAAGGCACACCTTGGTGTGGGGCTGGTGCTCCCCTGGAAGGGCTTGGAGGGAGCAGCTCTGATGAGCAGGAGAACAACACTGAAACACAGAGATTTTAGAGCAGCTTGCTTGTTGCTAAGGGAGGGAAAAATGAATTTCAAAGTTAGTGTTTTAAAAAGCATTTTAAATCTTCACTTCTCAAAGTTGGTTTAAGGGTCAAATTTATTCCTCCTTCACTTCTAAGAAAAAGTTGGTGCTTTGGTTAAATATTAAAGCAGCTGCCTGGCATAGTTGAGGTGGATGTTCATTGACAGTGACAATCTTTAACAGTTCAGTTTTAAGAAGAGACATATCTCTGAGGCACAGCTTTGGTGTGTTCTTTTATTGCAGCTCACAGTGAATTTTCTCTATAAAAAAGCAGCACAGATACTCTGTCCCTGCTGAGCAGGGTGAGCATCACTGTTCCCTGGTGCAGGTAAAGGGAGAGCTCGTGTGACATGACCAAAGCTGTGCTAAATTGCTGAAGATGAGTGTAAAACTCTGCTTTTAAAGCTCCTGGAGTGTTTCTGTGATCTGTTCGTTCATAGCAAGTGAAAGGTAGATGGAAACTCTTATGGTAAATGATTGCCTGTGTTAGCCCTGAAAATGTAATCAGTTAGCTCAAGGATAAACCCTTTTAAATGGGGACACTTGACTATTTTACATATCTTCTTTTCTCTTTGTATTTGAATTTTACAATGCTATTCTGATTTGACAATGATGTCATCCCACAGCATTGCCATAATACCATCAATTACAAAAAACCCCATCATTTTCTTCCACTGACCAAACAACTGATTTAAAATCTGGTTCTGTGGAGGATCAGGAGGCCTTTTACTGTGTGTTTTATGCCCCTGGGTCAGCAGATAATACAGACATTGCCATATGAACAGGGAATCAGTTCCTCTCTCCTTTATGTCTGTATGCATTTATACAACACACACCCACAGACATGCACATTATTGGACAGCCATGAACAGTTTTGTCTTGGGAACTCATTCTGTGCATGAGCAAACACCACTTAAAATTACTTTTAAAGGTGGCCAGTATTAAACCCTGTGTATGTGGCCAATTCTGTTACAGCTGCTACTGACTGTGCTCACTGGGGGCAGATTTTCTTTTGTAATTTATTATCTGTTTTCCTCCGTTTCAGTCTCCCACCCATAACTCTGGGATTTTGTCCTGCCAGGACAGAGGGGAGAGCAAAAGCTGCTTTGCTGTCCCTGTAATAACCCCTCCTGTCCAAAGGATCCTCTCGTTGCTGTAGCTGGATCCACAAAGAATTACTCTGTCAGGCAGGACAATAAACACGCTCAGTACTCAAAAACTGCTCTTCCCCCTCGCCCCTTGTGGAGACAGGATGGCTTTTGGTGGTACACTGGCTTTGCACTGAAGGCCAGGAGATGTTGGATTTTGGAAGTCCCATACTTAGGATGAGTTTTCTGTGTGGCTCCCAGTGGATCTGGGCTATGGATCAGCAGGGGCTGATTCCTCCAGCAGTGCCTGTTCCCAGCAGATCTGTCATTTTGGCCTCTGTTGCCTTTCATCTCCCATACACTTTATCCATTTCTCAATGTGCCCATGGCTGCTGCTGTGTTTATCACCTTCCTGGCCATGCATTGGCCATGCTGTGTCTCCCTGGCACTCCAAGCCTGGCTCCCTGCTCCTCCCCTGGCTCCCATCTCCAGCTGAAGGTTTGCACAGAGCCTCCTGCCCCATCCCCTTCTCCCCATCTCCAGCTGAAGGTTTGCACAGAGCCTCCTGCCCCATCCCCTCCTCCCCATCACCAGCTGAAGGTTTGCACAGAGGCTCCTGCCCCATCCCCTCCTCCCCATCTCCACACGCTGGTGCCAGTGAGGTGTCAGAGGTGTCTGGGCTGTGCCTGGGCTGGGCTCTGCAGTTTGCTCTTGCACAAGCCCTGCCTAGGGCCTGGTGCCTTCAATGGAGCTATTCATGGAGCTGTTCATGCCAGGGCAGGCTGCTCACTCGGGCCTTGGCTGGAGGGGTTTCTGGGGCACAGCCCCTGTCTTTGTGTGCCTCCAAAGTATGTGCTGGATGAGGAGTGATAGCTCTGGAGAGTGAGTGTCGCCTTACATTTGCCATACTGCAGGAAGGCTGCCAGCACTGCATTGATGCTGCATGTGGTCCCCTTCCAGGGGGGAATTAATCCTTCTGTGCAAGGATACCTCCTGCTGACTGGTGAAAAGAAAAAAAAAAAGGAAAAAAACCCTCTGGTTTGGCCATGAATACCATTAGCTTAATCTTCCTTTTCTCTGATCTTCCAGTACTATTTGCTTTGTATGGCTTCATCAAGGTTTTGTATGTGGACAGAGTAATTGAAAACAAATTTAGCATGTCTCAGACCATAAAGTTCCCTTTCAGCTCGATGCCTGGCTATGCGGTAGATAAATGTCTGGTTCTCATTTTTTGGTTATGTGAGAAATTTAGAATGGTTTGATTTGTAATTTTGGACGCTAATAAAGAAGGAGAAATTTCCTTGTCTCCTGGTCTATGGAGGCATTCTGGTTTCCTTGCACCAAATGGCATTTATATTAAAAAAAACAGACAGAAGAGTCTGTGTCCTTGAGGCCTAGAAACCTCAGGCTCTGAGGTCGACCAAGACATCCTTGTGCTGTTCAGTCGCAGACCCAAAGTGCCATCTTTACCTGTACAGGTGGTGTGTTAATGTAGGGCAAGAGGAATGGTTGAAGGTGAACCAGTGTTGGAATTCTGGAAAATAAGATTTTGGGATTTTGGTATATAGTAATGTGTGTGAGTCAAGATGGAGGATTTGAGGCGTTGTCTGGGTCCTTCTTCTTCACCTTCTTCTTCCTTCTTCTTCCTGGGTTTGGGTGGTTTTCTGTAATTGGGTGGACAAGGTCCACACTGCGGGCCTTGGGTGGTCATGATTGGGTCAGAAATATAAATAATATAGATATATATAATAATATACCCAATATAAATAATACTTATATAAACAATAAATACCCTATATAAATAATATAGTTGTATATAATAATATACCCAATACCTTGTTATTGGGTAATTAGCACTGAAAAAACCTTGGAAAGAGTCAGGGGGTGCTCCATTTTACCTCATTTCTCTGACTTGCTGGTTAGAGCTCCTGGCTGGTGAGTCTGTAAATAGATAAGAAACAATAAACATCCAAGTCCAAACATGAAACTTACATTTCCTGTGTATTAATCCCAACCTTGGCAAGGAAAAAAGGAAACAAGAACCTTCCCAAACCAACAACTGTGGGAAAGATGAGTTTCTTAGAGCAGCGAATCAAGGCCAGATACCTCCATTTATCTCCATATATCTGCAAACCCCTTTGGTTTCCTGAAGGCAGTGCAGGCCCAGTGTGTGACAGCAGGTTTTTAATGTCTCTCCAGCTGCACGGGTACATGGAGAACAAACCCCTGGGGCTGCAGATCTTCATCGGCACGGCGGACGAGCGCATCCTGAAGCCCCACGCCTTCTACCAGGTCCATCGCATCACGGGCAAGACCGTCACCACCACCAGCTACGAGAAGATCATCGGCAACACCAAAGTGCTGGAGATCCCCCTGGAACCCAAGAACAACATGAAGGCGACGTAAGTAGATTTCTTTTTTGTCAGCAAAGTTGAGGCGTGTGGCCTGACGGACACGGAAGAAGGACACTCACGCTTTTCAGTTGTGAGGCGAGAAAGGAAGAGGAAGGTTTATTTTGGGTTTAAATTGGGTTTGGACTTTGACCAGCGACTGGGGACGAGGTTGACACCTCTCTGACCCCACTGGTCAAGCCAGAAGTCCATCAATTTGTCCTTCCCACAAGAAGGAATGCATGGTTTACAAAACATCATTCTTTGTTTATGTTACAATGCATGAGAGACTCCAGTACAGAAATGAAAAACATCAGAAGACTGAAAAATCAGGGTGACAGAGGCAGATTAAGTTGGTGCTGAAGTTCTTTCTCTTTGGAAAGGAGTCACTTAAAGGAATAATGATGCTCTGGAGGGACTTGCCCTTCCCAGCACATTGGGATGATTTATGAGGGCAAAAAATACCCTTGTAAAAAGATCCTTTTTACAAAACCAGCTGCAAGCACCTGGGTTAAAGCTGCTGGGAGAGTTCCCATCCATCAGGTGACCATGCAGGCACTTCTGCTCTGTAATGCAAGTTTCTGCAGTGACTGTGCTGTAATCACAGGATGGTTTGGGTTGAAAGGGACCTTAAAGCTCCTCCAGTACCACCCCCTGCCATGGACAGGGACACCCTCCACTGTCCCAGGCTGCTCCAAGCCCTGTCCAACCTGGCCTTGGACACTGCCAGGGATGGGGCAGCCAGTGTCTCACTAATAATCCATCATCTTCACAGTCAGAATGGGTTTGTAGAGCACTCAGGAAAAGAAGACTGGAATTCTCAAGTCCTTGTGCTGCAGGAACACAGTGAGGAACAGGGGCAGCAGGCAGAGGAAAGGTGTGGGATGCATTTTGCAACATTTAATGGAATACAAAACATCTCTTCTGAACTCAGCCAAGTGCTTTGGCCGTGAAATCTCCTCTTGCAATAGGTTAACAGAAAAGCAAGTACAGGCACATCTTGTCTGTATTACTCCTTGCAGTTTTATGGAGGCAGAGGGATGAGGTGGGCACCAGTTTGAAAACTTCAGGCTTGAATGTGTGCCAGGCATGAGAGTGATTGCTCTGCAGAGGGAACAGCTGAATCTCCATCCTTCACAGGATCCTGACTAAATTGGCAGAGCAGTTATGTGTTTAAGCCCCTCTACGTCATCACAAAATCCACATTCTTTCTTCATATTTTTTTAGAAAATATACCTCATTCCTAACAAGGAACCCTGGAATAATAAACCCCTGCACATATGCAAGGGCAAGGACCGGTGTGGGTGTAGGAAGCAGCTTGGGGCTTATACCTCCCCAAATGTGACTTTAATTCATATCAAAAGAAGAGAAATTATGTGTTTTTAGAACAGACATCAGAATGGGCTGGCAGTGCCTGTTTAATAGCAGTCCTCACTGCCTGCTCTGAGATTGCTGAGCTTGACAAATAATTGTCACATTTTCCTAACACAGGGATGTTTGCAGGGTTACAGTGGACTCTGGAGAAGCCAACCTGAGCTTCCACCAAGTACTAAGTTGCAGTGCTGATTTAAGCAATCCTAATCCTTTCATTGCTGCTCAGCCCCATCCTGCTCCCTGCACCCTCCCTTTGTGCAGGGACACAGTGAATGGGAGAATGAATTTCTGCTCTGCCAGGCTCTTTCTTGCATGGCAACAATGTCCCAGGGCTTTGGAGGATGACACAGTGACCTGGGCCAGGCTGCAGAGCCCAGCTGTAGCAGTGGCAGCCACCCTGTGTGTAGCCCTGGTTTGTGCCTGAGGTGTTTTGGTTTTCTGAAATTCTTTTCCCAGGGAGTTTTCTGTAAACAGGAGAAATGTTTTTGTAAACTGCACCTATGTTTTCATTCCTTTTCCTGGAAGAGACTTCTTCTTGATGTCCCTCTGCTCTGACCAATGTGATTGAAGAGGTTTACCTTTTTGTCACCAATCAGATTGGTCTGTGTAAAATAGTATAAAAGGGAGATACATCCCAAAAGTAAAGGAGTCATTTGTTGCCCTAATCTTTTTCAGCCTTCTGATGTTTCCATTTTTGTACTGGAGTTTCTCTCAGATTTTCAGGTAAACAAAGTGATGTTTACATTCCTCTATGGAGGAGGGACAATTGATGGACTTCTAGTTTGACCAGTGTGGTTGGAGAGATAGCAACCTTCATCCTCCAATCCCTGGTCATTGTCCAAAATCTATATAAATCGAGGTCGAGAAATAAAAGCCCTCTTTTTGACCCTGACTGCTGAATGCATGTGAGTCCTTCATTTTGTGTCCTCTAGCGACAGTCATTTTCAGCCTTCTGAAGTTCAGAGTCTTTGTCATTGTGGTGTAAAACAGCATCACCTGTGCAAAACACAGATGGTGCCCCGTGTGTGGGGGTCTTTGGGGGTCTTCACTGTCACCAGACGGACACGGAAAGAAGAACACTCACGCAGTCAGTGTCAGAGCAAAATAGAGGGACGTTTATTTTGGGACTTCGATTTATATAGTTTTTGGAGTTTGACCAGGGATTGGACAATGAGGTTGACACCTCTCCGACCCCACTGGTCAAACTAGAAGTCTATCGATTGTCCTTCTTCCAGAGAGGTATGTAAACATCAAGAATAATTTTCCAAACAAGGACAGTTGCCATAACATCGCATGAAAGTCTGTGAGAAACTCCAGTGCAAAAATGCAAACATCAGAAGGCTGAAAAAGATCAGGGCGACACTTCACCCCACTGGGAACGGAGGTGCTGAGCGTGCTGAGGGCTCTGTGTGTGTGTGTGTGTGTTGCAGCATCGACTGCGCCGGGATCCTGAAGCTGCGCAACGCCGACATCGAGCTGCGCAAGGGCGAGACCGACATCGGCCGCAAGAACACGCGTGTGCGCCTCGTCTTCCGCGTGCACATCCCCGAGCCCAGCGGCAGGATCGTGTCCCTGCAGGCCGCCTCCAACCCCATCGAGTGCTGTGAGTATCCCCGGAGTAATGTGTAACAGTGTGTCTCTTTGGAGTGTAGCTAAGGCCGTTCTAGATCCCAGTCAGCCTCTGCAGCAGAGAAACTGCTTGAGAAGAATTCAGGCAGCAAGTCAAGCTCACACATCACACATGTTACAGGCTGGCTCAGCAGAGAGGCACAAGGCTCCCAGCCCCAGAGCAATTTCCAGCAAGCGTTTATTCCATGTGCCAAAGGTGAATCCGGAGCAAAGGAGGGAGAACATGTGGTTTTTCTCAGTT
>VXBB01022066.1:179902-225751 GCA_013399915.1 Illadopsis cleaveri | reverse complement strand
GTTGTTTACAAAGATTGTTTTGAGAAGAAACTTCCTTGAGCAATTTTTCCTTGGGAAAAAGTTAGCAGCTGCTAGCAGGCTAAAATCTCTCAGCCCCAGAAATATCAGGCTCACATACAGTTATCATTAGGATTTGGTAATAATGATACATAAAAACTCTGGTTTCTCTGGCGGGCATTGCAGCAGAGATTTATTGACAGTCACACTCTTTTATACAGTGTTTTGGTACAATGAGTATGGTTGGTCATTTGGAACAACACCTCTCAACTGTTTGTAACAAGTAAACAACAAGTTAGAAAAAACTGGCTTTATTTCAAGTGAGGCCCAATCAGGACTTGTCCCCCACAAACTGGCAGGTGGCTGGAGGTTTGAATTCAGAATTGAGCTTGCTCCAAACACAGTCCTGTGTGCCAAAGGAGTGACCAGAGTTCTCTGACCTGAGCTGTGGCAGGAGCGCAGCTGGGATGGAGGGACAGCTTTGGTTCTGAGGCTCAGGTGCATTCTGAGCATTGTTTTTTCTGGCTGCCAGTGCCAAATGGGTGCACAGCTCAGGAGGCTGAATCTGGTTTTCCCCTGAGGGACGGAAGAAAACTGGCAGTTTTGATTTCTGAAGTGCAAATCCCATCAGTGTGTGAGCTCAGAACCTGCACCTCCCACTCGTTCTAACTGACTGGATCCTGAGAAAGAGAGGCCTGTGATGAGGCCCCCCGTGTCACAGTCATTTCTGGAAGTGTTCTGCCCACTTTACTGGTTCCTGTGCATCCTGTGATGCTTTTTGTTGTTAAATGGTGCCTTTTTGGTGGTTTGGGGATTTCACAAATATATAATGAACAGTTTTCCTCTGCCTTTGCTGAATGAGTCACCCCTTTAGCAGAACCTATCTTGCCATAAGTCACGTGCAGAAAACCATTGAGTCTCTCATGTGTGAGTTGCATTTATTGAGATGCAGACTTGACTTAAATACAACTGCTTGGAATGAGAGGAGCCAGTTCTGGGTGGGAAACCAAACTGGCTAGTGAATTATGGATGGCAGCTTTGTAAAAAGCAGTACAAAGGAATAGCCAGGGCAAGGCTGGGAGAGGGTGATGGCTATGAATGGTGTCTTGGCAGTGTTTCTGGGAAGGTACCAGCTGTCAGAGCGTTTTAGTAGCTGAGTGAAGTCTCAGGGCACTGTGACGGGGAAGGGACAGCAGTGGGAGTAGCCAGCACCTCTGTCCATAGGAAATTGTCCCGTTCCTCTGTGGGAGCAGATGGCTGAAACAATAGTGGCCTCCACCCCAAACGTGTCCCTGCTGAAACAAAGGTCCATCTGCTAAAGGAAATGCTCAGTGAGGAGCTCCTGGGGTGGGGAAACTCCAGGTGTAACTCCTACACCCTGTGGGCAGGAAAACAGCACCAGCCCAGGCCAGGAGGAGGCTGGCCTGGATCCTGCAGGGAGCCCCACAGATCATCCCCCACCTGCTCAAATTCTCCTCAGGAAAAGCAAGCATGAGTGAGCCAGGCATTTCTAGGGCCCTTCCACAATGGCACCTTGTATTTGTGCCCATCACTGCATTTCAAGCAGAAATCCGGGCACGGTTTGCAGAATAAATCACATTTTTTCTGAGCTGTATGCACACACCTAATTTGCCTGTGCAGTGACTGCTGTGGCAGAGCCTTGGTTAAGATGCTGAGGCATTTATTCTGAGATGTCTTTGCACTGATGGGTCTTAGGGGCATAGAAAAGCCAAGAGTGGAGATACCAGTATAAGTGGCTTATTGTTAGTGGGGGTTTTTTATAATTAAAGTATTAAAATGTTGGCTGCATAGAAGACAGGCAAGCTCCTACAAGAAACAAATGTATTTGATCCCCAAGGAAATACAAGAAGAAAGTTTTATTTTTGGAATAGTGGATACACAGGCAGTGTGGAGAGATATGTTAAGGACTGTGCTTTTCTGGACTCAAGGAAGCAGGAGATGAAGTGATCTGGAGTAATGATCACTACCCTTTAATGCGTGTATGTTGCATATTTAGCACTGGTTTTGCATTTCAGTAGCACTTCCTGATCTCAGCCGGGTTCTGGGATTTGTAACAAAAACATCAGTGGGTTCAGGCAGCCTTAGCAATGCAGCCTAAATCTCACTAGAGGTGAGAACCTCAGCTTGTCCCAGACAATGTGCATACCTTGCAGGGCTCCCAGGCAGTCCCAGGTGAGCTCAGGTGCCCTGCCAAGGAGGGGCACTGGGGCTGGGAGATGTTTTCTTCTTGTCCCACCTTCTGTGCTGCTGGCATTCACTTTTTTCCCCCTTTGTTTTCTGCTTGGTTTGGGTGGTTTTTGAGCTGGCCACCTGAGAACCCTTATCTCCCCAGGATCCCTCCAGTCTGGTAGCAGTAATGATGTTTTCCCTCTGAGAAAGCCTTGGTGAGCAGCAGCTCCAGGGTCAGGGCCCGTTTCCCTTCCCAGGGCTCCCCCTGAGCACTGTTGCTACCAACAGAGTGCTCTCCTCCCCAGAAGCTGATCCCGAGGAAGTCCCACCAGTGTCAGCAGATCATTAGCTGCAGTGAAGCAAGAACTGTGAAATAGCTGCTTTTCAGAGGGCTGTTTGGTTCCACCTCATCTGTGTCACACTCAGTACTTGACAGATTTTCGGAGGGGATTTCACAGGTTCAAAGCATCATCCGGAGCCAGTTCCTCCCCAGGCAGCTGTGTGGGAGGACAGAGGGGGTGAGATGTTGTTAAATGATCACTTGTGCCTTAAAATGCACCTCAGACCCAGACAAGCCTGCACAATTCAGCAGGTTTTCTTTTTTTTCTGCTGTTGCCTGTTGATTCATCCTGAAGCCACTGAGGGGGCAAAAGTATTTTAAATCCCTCTGATAATTGCAGCAACAGGCCATCTCTCAGCCAGGTGTGGGAAACCACTCACTCGTAGGTGTGTGCTGGAAAGGTGAGAAAAATCCCTTCTCCTGGTGTTGGTGCACACTGAGTCAGTAATAATTTATGATGTGAAGTGGCAGTGAGTCCCAGAGGAGATGTATGGGATGCAGAGCCCAGTGTCCTGCTGGGCCTGGCCCCCCCTCAGGGCTCTGTGTGTCCACGTGTCCACATGTCCATCCCTGCTGGGCTTGTCCCCCTCAGGGCTCTGTGTGTCCACATGTCCATCCCTGCTGGGCCTGTCCCCCTCACTGCTCTGTGTGTCCACTTGTCCATCCCTGCTGGCTTGGCCCCCTGTCCCCCTCAGGGCTCTGTGTCCACATGTCCGTCCCTGCTGGGCCTGGCCCCCTGTCCCCCTCAGGGCTCTGTGTGTCCACATGTCCATCCCTGCTGGCTTGACCCCCTGGCCCCCTCAGGGCTCTGTGTCCACATGTCCGTCCCTGCTGGCCAGGTCGGTGCTTGGGCATGACCCAGCTGGTGTTGGGTCAGTTCTTGCAGGGCCAGCAGGGCTGTGACACAGCTGCTGGTGACATTGCAGGTGAGGGGTGACTGAGTTCACCTGTCCTTTCAAACACAGCCACGTGGAAAATCACCCCTGCAGAGGTTGGACACCTGCAGAACATTATTTTTGATCCATGAGGACGATTCCTGTAACATCAGCTCTGTTCCTTTGCCTTTCACCAAGAGCTGGAGCTCATTCCTCAGGGAGTGGGTGGTCTCTGGTGTTACAGAAATTGTTGACACGGGGCTGCCTCTCCAAGAGATAGATTTGACCTCTGGGAGCTCAGGCTGGGTGCCCCAACATCTGCAGTTGTGTCTCCACTCCTCGACTGCAGCATCCTGGAGCAGGGGAGGAGCAGGATGGAATCCAGGGTAGTGGGGCAGCTTGTTCTGCTCTGTGCTCTCAGCGACCAAAAACTGCTTCATGCAAATGTCTGAGTGTGAGGCTCAGGAGTGTCCTCCACTATGCCCCAGTTTTTATTCTAATGAATCCTGTTAAACCTTCCCAAAGCCTGTCACAGTCCTTGCTTTGTGGAATCCGTGTTTGCTGACCCTGAGCTGTGCTCATGAACCCCTTAAAATGCAAACTTAAATTGCAATTGGCACGAGAGAAGGAGGCTAAAATCTTGTTCTTATAATAGATGTTCCAAGGTGGCAAAACAAACAAAACTTATTGCTAAAGAACCGTGTGTCCATCTAGAAGAATTTAAATAGTTTCTATTATTGACCGTATTTTGTTCCATTAAACTGGGTCAAATTTCTTATTTCCCTTTAATCAATTTCCCTGGAAGTTTCCTTTATTTTTCTCTCCTTCTAGTAGATTTTCCCATAATATTAGACAATCTGAGCCTATGATTTGTGACACATTAATAACTACAGAGGAAAGAGCTAGTCATGTAAAAGAATGTTGTCTTGGCAAGGCAGCGAGGCTTGTTCCTCAGCTGGGAGTTGTGCTGCTTGGAACACAGCAGCAGGCAAGAAGGAGCCCTGCTTTAATTCAGATAGAAAAGCAGAAACAAATGGTCTCTTTGCACTTGGGAGATACCTATTTGCAAGTTTGACCATAACCATGATTATTATGGGAGTATGATGGTTTCCAGTTGAATTAAATTAAATTTTTTTCCCCTTTCATTTCAACTTCAAGACAGTCACGCAGTTGGCTGCAAGTGCAGCTGGCAGAAAAACTGGTGCTTTCTCTAAAGAACCTTTTCTCTCTCTGGAAGCACAGAACATAAAAGCTAATTCTGACAACATTTTGCCACTTTGAAGGTGCAACCGAAATATTTCAGTCTTTAAAGTCTGTGTCAGAGCAAAGGGGTAAACTCCTGTTTAGCTCTTGTTTTCAGTGCTGCTGGTGGTCAAAGCAAACCCCCAGCACAGCACTTGGAGCAGGGATTGCTGAGCAGATCCCCTGCACCAGGGACTGAAGGGAAATGCTGTGCATGCCCACAGAGATGACTGGCAGAGAAGTGAACCGAGGCCATGGATTTCCTGTCATTCATCACACACTGCCTTGCTGAGCTGGCTGCAGTTCATAGAAAGTGTCACACTTATCTGACACTGCTGCCATCGGGGCTTGTCACTCCTCCTTGGCCAGGACATCATAAATTATCTGAGGAGGAGGAGGTGGAGAAAAGCTCTCTATTTTTGGTGCTTTTTGCTTGGATGGCTCTGCACAAACTGCTGATTAAGTCTTGCTGGCAGCAAATTAGAAACTGTTGTCAGTCACACTGCGTTCTTCTTTTCAGAGTGTTTTGACCACATTTTCAAGGTTTCCCCACGAGGGCTGGAAATTTGCTTTAATTACTTGGTTCATGAGTCTTCCACTGCTCCATGCTCCTACCAGGAGGTAAATTATCCCATCCCTCCCATCAGAAATGTGTTTCTCTCCAGGCTGTGTTGCTGGTGCCTCCCTGGCTACTGGAGGTGTCTCCTGCCCTTGGTCCTCCTAGCCTTTGTCTTTCCTCCCCCTGCAGAGCTCAGGATGCTTCAGGGAGGGATGGAGGGGATCAAAGTCTCTCAAACATTAAGGAGTTGGATAAGTGTTGAGCACAGCAGCTCTGCTCCTATCAGTCCTACCGCAGGCAGCTCGTGGTAAATAAACCCAGTGTGACAGCAGGGATGAAATATTTTCTTTGGCTCATCGAGGTTTGCTCTGAGGTGGAAGAATTAATCCCGTAACAAATTACACCTCTGCTGTGGCTTCCAGGGCTCAGGGGGTTTTTAGCAGCAGACATCCTGCTCTATCTGCTCTTCTCAAACCCAGCAGGAATCAGTGGCTGCATCAGGAGCCTTTGGAGGTTTGGAAAGACTTGTCAGGGGTGGTGAGTCCCAGCTCAAAGGCTTCCAGCAAGCTGGGGCTGCTCTGGGCAGGGTAAGGACAGAGGTGTCCAGGGAAGGATCTGAATATTTGTTCTGATAAGGTCACTGCACTGGGGTGCCAGTTGTGACCCCATCCCTCTCAAACAGCCACATTTTTGGTTTATTGGCTTGTGAATGGCTTTGTCCTCCCTGAACTGCACATGAGCCTCAGTCCTGCTCCTCCTGATCAGGAGGATTTTAGCACAAAGATAAAATCTCTGCTGCCTCATTGTTAACGGTGGGGACAGCAGAGAACCTGAGATCTGGAGTCACTGCTGCAGGTGTTGGGGAGGGTGTGGAGGGGCCTCACTCCAGCAGGAGTTCATCACAGAATTACAGAATGTCTTGGCTTGGAGGGGGCCTTAAACGTCACTGTCCCCAGGACCCTCATCCAGTGCCACCCCCTGCCATGGGCAGGGACCCCTGCCACTAGAGCAGGTTGCTCCAGCTGAGATTGTCCCTTGTCACCTCCCAGCAGCAAAGGGTGACATGCTAGTACGGGAGATTTGGAGCTGCAACTGACTTCTCCAGGTAATCAGTTTTTTTCAAAATATTTTTCTTTTTTCCCTAAAAGCCAAACCTTTCTGCTGCAAAAGGAGAGGTGTGGGTGCTGTGGGCAGGTGGGGAAGCAGCACCCACCTTTGGCTGCCTTGGCACAGTCCCTGCTGCTCAGTTGTGCATCCCGTGTGAGGTGTTCAGCCTGCTGGCCCAGAGATTCTGGCCATCCTCACCTTCTCTCCATCTGCTGGCACAGGGAGGGGGCTGCAGGCTGCAGCCCTGGCAGGAGTGGGTGCAGCCCTGGGTGGGCTGTGGGCAGCAGGGGCTGCTCCCTGCAGGCTGAGCTCACTGGAGGTGCTGCAGGGCTCCCAGACAGTGGCTCCCTTTCTGCCTTGTGTCACTGCATGCATTGTGTTTCTTGGCACCACGAGTCCATGACATCTTGATTTGCAAACAGTCAAATAAAATAGAAAAATAATGTCCCCTGTTAATAGGTTGACACACTGCTTCAGGCCAAGTGTGAGTATTTCTATAGCATTTGCTTTGCTGCCTTATGTCAGTAACTGTTGCTATTGAAAGTAAACACCCCAACTGGTTAAATCAACAGTATTTTGTTTATTCAAAGCTCATAAACTCCAGTAGCTGTAGGTCACTTTATGAAGTGCCAACCCCTGGGGGAAGAGAAGGAATAGTGTGAAATTATTGCATGCAGTGCACCCATCATGAGCCTTAGAGGAAGGGGATTTATTAGCAATTAATATTTCTTGCAGAGGAAAAAAAAATAATCCTATTGAGGCAGCTCCACACTGAACCTTGGACCTCTGCACTGGTGGAAATGGGGATGGGGGTGAAGCCTTCTTACACTCTTGGGTGAAAAAAAGAGACCTTGGAAAATGAAAAGTGGCTGGGGTTTTTATTATTAGGAAAGGATTTCAAACCACCCAAAGGGAGGAGAAGATTCAAGTGGAAGGGGAGACCCTTCAGTGTGGTATCTGCATGTGGAGAGCTCAGCTGGAACTCCTCCAGGTGGGATCATTCTGCAGCACATCTCAGGCACTTCCTCTTGTCTGGGGCAAGCTCACTTCTGGAGATGCCCAAAGTCATGCCAGGTGCAGCAGCTGCAAATGGAATTGAGATGAGGCAGAGTCACTTCCAGGCTAAAATTTGTCCTTCCTCATGCCAAAAAAGCCTTGGAAACCACTGGTCTGTGGGATGGCAGGTACCAAGCTCCATATTAACACAGTGAAGCCGGAAAGAGATGTAGGTTAATCTGGAATTTTGATGATTTAGGATGTTTTGGCAGTGGAATTTGGGGATTGAATAGGAGTAAAGAGAGGCCAGGGCAATGCTTAAATAGTTAAATGTTTTCTCTTGACTGTTGTGGAGATGCTTTTTGGTGATTGCTATTTACTCTTAAGCCTTTGAGGTTACAGATCTGTCTTTGTGATAAATCCAATTAGGAACTCATCAAAAATGTTAGTATTTGGGGAAAGAAATTAATTCTACAGCCATGTGAAAGAAATTATCAGCTTCTCTGAAAATAATCTGAATATATATTCTTAACTGGCAGTATGTTAGCCCAGATGTTATATACTTGAACAATGAGTCCTAAGGTAGTTTTAAATAGATTTCAAAAATGCCTCTCAAATGGCATAAGAAAGTTACAACTCTTGAATTACCTCTACTCTTTAATAAGAGCAAAATCTCTGTCTCGTGACTGAAGGGTTCAGCAGAGCTAGAAGAGTTTCTCTGAAAGGTTTAATGCTTGAGTTTTCTCACCAAATATTCCAACATTTTCTCCAGGTGACGAGAGAATTTCGTCTTTTTGAGAGTTGCAGAGCAGTGCCAGGTCAGGTCACAGCCTGCCTGGGTGTGAGTCAGGGCCAGCACTGCACATCCAGGATCACATTTCCTCCTTTCTGCCTCAGCAGCCAACCGTGTTCACTGAAGACACAAGTGCTCAGGGTCTCTGTCAGGGAGAGCTAAAATCCAGCCAAGGCAGCTGGGAAAGAGATGAGCAGGATCCTCGGGAGGCCTTTCCATTGGGGTGGATGAATCTGGAGGAGGTTGAGTGCAGGTCATGAACTCGCAGCTCACCAACCCCAAGCTGCTGCCCACCTGGTCTGCTCACAGGGAAGCTCCTGATATTTTCCAGCTGTCTGTGTTGTAGGGAACAGTTCTCACATCTTCACTTTCTGCAGCTCCTGGTAGCGAACACTTGGGCTGGCTCTGCAGGGATGGTGACCAGGGCTCTCCAAAGCTTTCCTGACCATGCAAATGACTGTTTTAATGGCATCACAGGAAAGAAGCAGGAGGGATGGTGTTGTCCTGGTTTTCTGACTGGGAAAAGAGAGAATAACTTGCTGAAGCCACGCTCCAAATTCGTGGCCAAGAACAGTGAAGACCTTAGAAAGCCTTGATGACGTCCGTGTCCATCTGGATCCCACCCTACCTTTCCTCCCCTTGCCTTTTATAATCACACTCACTCTGTGACACAGGGCCCTGCTCCTCAGATGTTCAGGCTTCTCTTAAATAGGCTTGGAGCAACCCTGGGCTGCAGCAGTCCTGGTGTGACCCCTCCTGATCACCACTGGGGCTTGGTGGCTGCCCCTGGAGCCAGCCCGGGGCTCGGTGCCCGTACGGGGAGATGGAGCTGGAGCTGTTGTTGGCAACCCCCTGTGCCAGGCCCTGTCCTGTGGGAGGCAGTGGGATTTTGGAGAAGTGGTTCATTTTTACTTTTTTTCCCCTCTGAAGGAATTCAGTGTTATTGAGTGGAATCCTCTGGGCAGGTGGAATTTTCAGGCTCTGGGGCTGTAGTGTGCCTGCACTTGAAAATTTGGCCGTTGACTTGGAAACAGGCATGGGCAAGTTTCAGCTCATTCATCCAAGCTGTCCTTTCTCAAGGACAAGGAGCAGGGCCAGCACAGCTGAACCACTGCAGCCAACTCCTGAATGTTTCCAAATAAAATGCCTTGAGTAAGTTTATTTTTCCCTCTCAGACCTAAATTTAGCGCCCTGGAGAAGCTGCTTTGGCAGTCAGTGGATGGTAACGATGACAAGATCAATCTGTGGATAGTTCTGGGAAGATTTGGAAAGTCCTGGTAAAATAGGGTTGGTTTCATTCATGTTTGCAATTTGTCCACAGCCCAAAGGTCTGCTCATGAGCTTCCAATGGTTGAAAGACAAGACATTGACAGCTGCCTGGTTTATGGAGGACAGCAGATGATCCTCACTGGACAGAATTTCACAGCAGAGTCCAAGGTGGTGTTCACAGAAAAAACATCAGGTAAGGCAGGTTTTTCCTAACTTTCTCTAACAGGATGAGGCAAATCTGGAGTGCCAAACCTCATCACAAGATTTGTGCTCATGATTAACTCTACTCGTTGTCCCATTCAAGTTCATGTAAGTAAAACCACATGAGTAAAGTCAGACTTGGGAGCAACTGTTTGTGTTGGTGCTTCACAAGAATCCAGGCACTGGGAATCAGCAGGGACAGGATTTGTCATCAAGGAAAGGAGATGAGCACTACATGTTCCTCTGTTCTTGTTTAATCTCATGTTTAGTGAATGCTACTGTAGAAATCATCATTGAAATGAACATTTTTTTAATTGATATGAACTACAGGCAAAGATTGTGTTTTCTGGCCTTTAGAAATCTGTGGAGAAAAAACAAACATAATGTGTCTTTTATATAAAATTATTTTTATACACGTAATGAGATACAAGAATCCATCCCTTCTCCTTCCATGTTTTTTATTGTAAACTTTGTGTTCCCTTTGTGCTGTTGAGAAAACTTGGAAGTTTTCTGCCAGTGAACTGAGGTAGAGGCATCTTAAGTGATATATGCAGTGACTTGCAAGGAGTTTAAGAGGTTGCATTGGCCAAGTGAGCAGCATGTGCATGATCTGTGGGGTAATGCCATTGGGAAAAATGAGAACCGAGCCAAAAATGAGTGTACATTCATGAACCTCCATGGGCACCAGCTGGTGACATGGGGGGAACAAAAGCGTCCTGTGCCTCCCAGCTCCTTCCCACGCACACCAGCAGCAAGCCAGGCTGTTTTTGCAGGTATGAAAGGCTCTGAAGGGCTGTGGAGGCTCAGATGAGCCTGTGCAGTCAGAGGAATTCTTTTGGCACGCTCCGTTTCCTTTCAGGCCCATGGATTAATTCCTTCCCGCTGTGCTGCCACTGTTCCACCGTGTCAGCGCCTCAGGAAGGTACATGGGAACATCTTGGCAGCCTGCAGTGCCACCTGTCCCAAGAATGTTTTGCAGCAGCTACAGGAGATGATCCATTCAGAGGAGGCAGCTCTTGATGCCATTTCGAGGAACCGTCCCAAATGCCCTGCCCCTATTTCCGTATAAGAGCAGGGAAGGCTCTGGCTGGAAGAGATGTTAGAAAGTAAAAAGAGCAACAACATTTTCCACACTAAATCTAAAGCTTTTCTTCGCTGCTGGGGAAACTGCAAGGTTTTTTTTCCTCTTGTTTTACCTCCTGGTAAGGGAGAGACAGGACTTATCCCAGCGGCAGTGCCCAGTCTGGAGCAGGGATTTGCTTGTTGGTGTTCCATATCCTGCCTCCCTCCCAGCCCTCGGCCTCTGCAGGCAGTCTCAGTTTGCTGGACTCTGAATAAATGATTGGCAGAAGGGGAATTGAGAGGATGGGAGGTCCAGAGTCAAATCCTTGGGCTGGATCAGAGGGCTGTGTGGTTTGCAGTGGGTTATCTGGGGGACTGAGTGGTTCTCTGTGTGTTCCACAATGCAGCAGCACCTCTGGCAGAGGTGCCCTGAAGTGCTTATCTTTTAAATGCAATCTTTTAAATGAAGATTGCTTTATTTAATAGGTATATCTTAAGGTCAGGAAGGTTAAGCAGCTGCGCTGGACATGCAGATCATGCATGGGCTGAGTGCAGCAAACTGAGAATTGCTTTGTGCCTGTCTTGTCAGAGGCTGATGAGTGTCCCAGCTCTCCTGAAAATCAGCATCTTGTGCACCTGAGACTCTCAGCCTCCCTCATTCTGCGCTGTAGACACCATTACATACCTCTAGGATGTCTGTTGGTGGTTTCCATTGCCTGGGGCTGCAGGAGCCCAGCCGGTGTGGATGGAGCAGTGCCTGGCTGGGAGGAGGAGCAGCTCACCCACGGCTCCTGTGCCCTGCACAGCCCGTGCAGAAAGTGCTGATGAGCTGCTCGGGGGCAGGCTGAGCCACAAGCAGCACGCTGGGGGTGGATGGCAGCACAGCTCTGCCTGAGCCCAGCTGCAGCGGGGGCTGTGCCTCTTCCAGAGCGCGACGCTGCCCCTGTGAAACAATCACACCTCTGTCAAGGCAGGAAGATGCAGCAAGCTCGCAGGGGAAGCTTGGTTTGCTTAGGGTTTCACTTTAACAGCTCACAAGCCTTGTCTGTGCTAGCAAGTGGTGCCGGATTTCCCACTTTTGCCACCAGTTTGAGCTGTTCTGCTAACAGCAAGGCTGAGAGCAGCGCTGCAGGTAACCATCCCACAGCTCCTGGCACACCAGGTTCCACAGAGCTCCTTGGCTGGGGTGTTCAGTGTTTAAGGTGAGAGTGGCAAGGCTCTTTTTTCCCCCCCAAAAAAAATCTTTCTGCAAGTATTTTTGTGCAGTCAGATTTTCTCCTGTTAATTATTCCACAGACTCCAAACTCTGGGTGCCCCTTGGATCTGGGTGAAGGGTGTGCTGGGAAGGCATCAGTCACTTTGGAAAACTGAGGAAGCTGCTCTTGGGGGTCACAATTGTAAATTAGGTGCCATCCCTTAGGGGGAACACTCGGGATCTCTCTCCATTTCCTCTGGATCCTGTAGACAATCCTTCACCCACCATTAGCAACGCAGAGGAACGTGGAACTGCTCACACTTGTGACAAAAATACGTGTCTCCACCAGCAGTAATGAGCAGGTTTTGTCTTTTCACACAATTGCAGATATGTGTATTTTTTCCGTAGAAATACCTGGCAAAGGAGGGCAATTCCGTGAGCTGTGGGGGGGTGTCAGTGTGGCAGTGAGTGTCCCGTGTCACGCCAGCCGCGGGCAGTGGCAGGGACCCGCCTGGGGACAGTCTCAGCCCCGGCTCACGACAGGAAATGGCAGCAGGAAACGGAGTGGAGGGGCTGCAGTGCTCTGGGGGGATAAAGTGCTTGTGTTTGTGATGCTGGCGCATAAATAGCGTTAATTTTCTGAATGCTGAAGTTTATCAACACGCAGACCTTCGAGTTCTGAGCTCTTTTTACGGGTATCTCTTGCCGATGCAAGATAAATGGAGCTGCTGTGAGCCAGGGGAACTCAGGAATTCCCTAAGCCCAGCACACAAAAGCAGAGTTTGGCTGACAGAGTTTGAAGATCCGAACTTAGAGACATGTAACTGAGCCCAGCTAAATTAAAGTAGGTCAGGGGAAGCAACTAGATTGGACTGTGTTCTTTTAATTTTGATGTGGAAGAGAAAGCTTGAAAAGCAGTCTTGGAGCTATCAAGGACTTGGAATAGGGTGAAGGTCAAGGGTGTTAATGTTTGGTTGGGGCCCAGATCCTACAGTGCAGTTAAAAAAAGAAGAGATTTGGAATTCCCCCTTTTATTTATTTTAATTGCCATGTAGTAATTTGCAAGTCAGATTCTGTTTGCATTGTGTTTACTCCCATTTGTGTACTGGTTACTGCTGCTCTGCTGTCAGTGAGAGAGGAGGTTGGTGTTTCTCGGGGAGAAAAGTGCAAATGGGCTGTGATTTCCCCTGCCAAACTCTTCTGGTGGCCACATGGACACCGTGAATCATCGCTGGGACAATGTGGGTGGTGGAGGAACAACCCAAACACAACGTCCATCCTTGGAGTGCCTCCAGCAGAAATCTCCAGCTTGGGCCAGGCAGGGTGAGGAGAGGAGGTGCTGCCTGTGCCCTTTGAACTGGGGCAGCTGCCAGGGCCCCCAGGTGTGGTGTTCACAGCCCCTGGGACACAATAAATCTGTCCCAGCTCTGGAGCCCAGCAGTGGTGCTGGAACACCCTTGGATGTGCCCTGGCTGCAGGAGAGCTCAGCCAGGGCAGGGTCAGCCCGTGCTGTTTGCTGTGGGGCTGCTGGGTTGAGGCTTTGGTCTGCACAGTGCCCAGAAATTCAAAGTCGTGGCCCAAAATGCCATGGAATGTGCCAGGGGATTCCAGGAATGCTGCAGGGCCCTGCACTGCAGGACTCTGAGGTGGGATGGCATCGGGGCAGCTTTGGTGTGAAGAGAAGGCTGCTGCTGGACTGGTGTGATGATAGGATCATGCTCTTTGTGGGAGAGGTGAAAGGAAATTCCAACACTCTGCAGCAGTGTTCCCCTTTTCTACTGGGCCAGTTCCTCACTGTGCTCCAGACAGGGAGCTGAATCCCTTTCTGTAGTCTGACAGTTTCATGAATGATCCAAAAACTCCTGGGGAGCGCAGAAAATAGCAAGCTATTTTCAGCAGTTAACTCTGGGAGCTTAATAATGCAACACTAATGATGCAATTTTCTCAGGCAAATTCAAGATAAAATAGACTAAAAGCTTTTTAAAAAACTTCCAGTGTTTTCCCAGGTTCATTCAAAAGAGATGTTTGCTACTTGAACAAATGACTTTAGATATTAAATGTGAGGGTAGAAGGTGTTAATCAGGATTGGTTTGCCTGGTTCTGCTGTGCAAATTAGAAAGTTTCAGGGTAATGGGGCACCTTGTGCCTTTTCCTTGCTGCTGTAGCTGCTGAAAGCCAGCAAAGCTTTCTCCCCAGACTGCCCCAGGTGTTGTTGTAATCCTATGGGGCAATCACCCGAGCGGGGGATTCCAGAAAAACACTGCAAAACAGGAAAAAATCTAAGGCTCACACAGAGAAAAATGCAGGAGAGTGTGGCTGCAGAAACGGAGTTGCCATAGCTGTTAGAGACTCAGCGAGACAGGGTGGAATCCAGTGTTTTGGAAGGTTTCCCCGTATGACACAAGATTTTGGAATTTTACAGCTGGTAAATCCTTATTAACACAGGCAGCCACTACTGGCCTGGATTCCCTGGCTCACTCTTTACCATGGGGGCGCCTGATGGAAGCGTGCCTGGTCCTGATTATTCAGCTTAATTGTTTAGGGAGAATATTAAAAAATAATCATAGTTCTTGGCATAAACAAAAGGCAGAGACAAGCTCCCATCACCTGTTGACAGAAAATTGATCATGAAGAAAGCTGGCATGGGGAGTGGAATTCCCTGTTCTCCCACTTAGTCATCGCATCCTGGTGTGACTCATTTTATTACATGGAGGTTCCCAGTGGTTTTATTTTGAGAGAAGCTTTTGTTTAATAATTTGCACACACACACACAAACACACACTTATAATCTTAAAAAAAACAACATATCTCTTGTGATGAATTGGCAGAAGGAATCGTTTGGAAGACCTCAGGAATGAAAAACTCAGACTCCTGCTTCACTGTTCAACTACTGTATTTATGTTTTATTTTAATATGAATTGAATTCTGCAACAATAGATGGGGAGAAGTCTTCTCTAGACTTGTTCTCACAGTGCAAAATGTCAGATTTGGGGCTGGGCTGGCTGGTGGATGACTAATCCATTGCCCTTTTACCTCCCAGACCTTGCCTTGTGTCTTTGTGACTCAAACTTCTGTCCTCAGTGCAGTGCAGGCACTGGCCTCTGCTCAGAACAAACACAGCTCCATTAACTGCAGTGGGCAGTCTTGCTTCAGAAAGAAAAAGAAATCCCTGAAAATGAAGCTCAGGAATAAACTTAATAGTTCTCCTTTTCATGAATTTTAAATACATTCATGCTGTGTTTGCTGTAAAGTTTGAAGATTATTTTGAAGTAAGAGCTTAGAAGGAGACAGCAGCTCAGGCCCAGATGCTGAGCAACCTTGTGCTGACTTGAGCAGCAGAGAAATTTCCCAGCTGGAATCAGAATTTGTCCTGAATTTGTCTGGAATTTGTTCAGAGCAGCAGAGATTCTCGGTGAGGGTTCCCCATAGGGTTTCTGCTTCCCAGAGTGGTTTTGTCCTCCTGGAAACCATTCACTGCTCTCCCTTTGTTCTCGGGGTGGCTCTAAATCCCTTCTTTGTTTTCCAGAGGTGTTTGTCATCTGCTGATAAAAGCTGACAGAGATAATTGTGTTGTGCTTTTTTGGAAGACCTTCCAAGAAACAGAGTGAGTGGGGACAATTCCCTGCAGGAATTCCGGGGGGACCTGTGCAGAAATGTGCAGTCAGAGCTCTGCCCCTCTGATCACCAGGCTCGGTTTCTTTGGGGAGCCAGTAACAGGTTGTTCATGAAGTAATTTGTGTAATGCTTGACTGAAAAGCAATGTACATTTGCAGGCCTAAAATCACATGCAGGCGTGGAATCCCATCCAGAATCAGCACAATAGTATATTTAGTCTTCAGCTGCAGAGAGCTGCAAAGAACATTTCCTGAGCCTCTCAGTCCATCAGTCATGCTTGTTCAAATAAAGCAGTAAGTTTGTTTCTCTGCTAGTTACTGACCCCAAAGTCATGAGTAAGGGATCCTGAATAATGTGTAAAGGCTGTAACTGGTTCAGAAAACCTTTAATTGGCTAATTAAAAAAAGTCCTAGAAGGGGCTGCAGAGAATCACCCCAAATGTTCCTAATGCAGAGTGACGTTTTGATTTCCCCCAGTTTGAAGCAAGACTTTTGGTATGATGGCAGTTTGAGTTAGAAAGGGTAGAATTACTTTCTTCCAACAACTCATTCATTCCCCCAAAGAGTGCTGACACAATCAGATCTCTCATCGGGGTTTAATGCTAAGTCTCATAGCCCTGAAGCAGCACAAAAATCTCTATTTCCTGAACATTTCACTGACCTGTGGTGTTAAAGACTTGCCAACTAAGACAAACCATTAAATGAGCAGGGAACCACAACAGTAAAAATATTGCATGAGGCAGCCATGGCTGGTAAGACCTCAGGGTCTAAATCCAAGAATATTTTATCATCTTGAGTGCAACTTGCTGCCCTTTCCAGAGGCAGGGATTGAATTCCCTGTGGTGGAGGTGCAGTTTGAAGGGCACCACACACGTGGACCTGGCACTGGGTTCCTGAGTGATCTTTGGCAGTTTTCTGTCCTGTCCATTGTTGAGGCAGGTTTAACTCCATGCAATAAGCAGCTATCTGCACTTGTAGACTTTAGATTAAATTATTAATCAAGCTGGGGTTTGTTCTTCTCGGTTTCCAAGCAGGAGCTGTTTGGCCCGTTGGTGGCACGACAGAATTACGGGGTAATTAAGGGTTGAGCACACACTCCTGCTCAAAGCTGAACACATTTCTGGTGCCCAAACACCACCTAATTCCAGGGAAGGGCCTTTGGTGGGACAGGTTCTGTGCTGGGGGCTGTGCTCCCCTTAGGATTTTAAATACATCCTTACAATAAAAATCTCGGTTTTGTCAAGGACTTTCTCCAAACATCCACTTTAATTTCCTCCTTAAAAAAATTGCATTTATGCACTTTCTAAAGGTGATAAATGTGTTGACAGCTTGGTGCAGGTTTTCTCTATTCAGAATTTCCTGAAATGATCCTGGGACTTCTCAGTTTACTCCTCCTGCTCTCCATTAGCTCCCAGATTGGGCATAATCAAAAGTTTTCTTTTCATTACCAGGAAAATGAATAGGTTAAAGTAGAGAGAGAGAGAATCTTCTGAATGCAGTTGTATTTTTCATTTTCCTCACAGCCTCCCTCATCCTTCTGCCAAAAGCTCCCCATAATGTGCATATCCAGAGCAGTTAAAGGAAAAGCAAATATTGATTGTCTCGAGCTAAAGTGAAGCAGTGAGACAGATGGAGCCACATCATCATATTTAAGCATAAAGGTCAGGGAGTGAACTGCAGAGTGGTTAAATTCAGCAGGGCTTCAGTGCTCAAAGAACAGGGATTGCTGCTGCTGACAGATCTGTTAAAAACCTGTTTAGCTGCCACAAATATGGAATCTATCCAAACAGAAGCATCTCTCACGGCTGGAATGATAACCCCAAATACATTTATTTCTTGTTTGCCTTTTCTCATTCCTGCTCTTGACCCGCACAGACTTTGGAGCCAGCCTGAACATCGTTTGATTTTTATGCTTGGCTTCATTAGCTTTTAGTGCAATTTCAGTGGCTCAGTTACTAAATCAAGTCCCCTGTGGTTGTGGTTGCATGTGTTCCACAGGCTGCTTGAATGTGGCAGATGACTTGGAGGCCCCTTTCTACTTTAGTTTATGCATGTTGGACCAACAAATCCTTTTGATTTCCACCTTCTTTGTGAAGTTAGTGCTGTTGGATCTGCACAGATTGTTTGAATTTAGCAGCACAGAAACAAAGATGAAAACATTCTGCCTGGAGCAAAACCAGTGTCAAATATTCCTGCTTGGCTGTCCTTGTTGTCAGGACATCTTCATCTGGCATTGCTGAGACAGCTCTGATGTGTGTCTCTGTCAGAGCTCTTACTTCATGACATGTTTTCTTGTTTCCTTTTCCCTCCTCTCTTCTTCAGAGAACTTTAAAAAATTATCCTTTGGTGTGTTTAGGAGTGTGGGGAGGTTCCTTCACACGCATCTTGATGGTTTCTTTTCTCAAAGGTCACCTAGAAGAAGAATCTCGAATTGAGCATTTACTGCCTCATTATCAGACAGGATTTGCTGAATTAACCCCCCAGAATTTTGGCTTCCCCCTTCCTTGTTTCTGTCTCAGCAGCAGCAAGGACTTGGCTGCATTACCAGGGGTGTACATTGAATATAGCACTGGCCAAAGTGGATGTTAAATGACATTAAATAATGGAATATTTTCCGTGCCTTTGCAGCCAGTCCCTTGGGACGTGCTGGCTCCAGTGCCACAGCTTTGCTGAGGCCACCCCAGCCCCAGCAGCCACTCAGCCCCATGGTGGAAAACACAACTGGCTCACAGGAGGGAATTTCACACTTCAAAAAAGAGAGAGGAAACTCGGAGTCGCTCAGTGTTCCCTCCTTGCAGCAGGAGCAGCTGGAAGCTGTGATCTCCTGCTGGAGCCACACTTCCAACTGCCCCCTGGCTGCCTCATTGCCCAGGGAGGATTGGGGTGAGGGAGCCCCCTGCCCCACCAGCACCCCCAGGACCCCATCCCAAAGCAGGGAGGGAGTGAGGGATGTGAGCTGTGAGCTCCAGGAAAAGCTGCCTGGCCCCAGAGTGTGTGAGCAGAGATGTCCCAGGTGTGGGGTGCTGGCCAGGTGAGGCTCTGTCCCAAGGGCTGGGGCACACAGGGACCCTGGGGCTGTGACCAGAGGTGTCCCAGGTGTGGGGCACTGGCCAGGTGAGGCTCTGTCCCACACAGGGACCCTGGGCTGTGTCCTGCCCCCAGAGTGTGTGTCCAGAGGTGTCCCAGATGTGGGATGCTGGGCAGGTCAGGTTCTGTCCCACACAGGGACCCTGGGGCTGTGTCCAGAGGTGGTCCAGGTGTGGGGTGCTGGGCAGGTCAGGTTCTGTCCCACACAGGGACCCTGGGGCTGTGTCCAGAGGTGTTCCAGGTGTGGGGTGCTGGGCAGGTCAGGTTCTGTCCCACACAGGGACCCTGGGCTGTGTTCTGTCCCTGCAGCCCAACTGGGAAAGAGCTGCCTGGAGAGCCCAGCACATCTGTCAGCTCATTGTCTGGGCCCAGCACAGAACAAAGAGCACAACAACAGAAAAAAAATGCAAAATGCGTTTAAAAATACTCTTTCATTTCCCTTTTTGCCAGAAGCAGAAGTGCTTAAATAACAGAGGACAAAAGCAGCTCTTGCAGAACTTCCAAGAGTTGGGAAAAATAAAAAGCCCTGTGAGAAGGGCTGGGTTTAGGAGATTCTCCCCCCTGTCCTGCCCAGTCTGGGGCAGAGCTGCTCCCCCTGAAGCAGACAGCAGCATTGCTCCTGGCTGCAGCATTCCCAATCCATCAGATCCTTGGGATACGCGTCCCCTGGCCAGTTGAAAAGCAACCTTTCAGAAAGATATGAGGCTACTTTTTTCCCCCCATCAGTACTTTTCTTCTGCAAATTGCTTGGCTGAAAGACTCAATGGAATATGAAAATCAAAGGGGCAAAGATTAAAATCTAAAAAACAAATAAAAATAAGGAAAGCACTGCAAAAATGTTTCTATATTTAAGAAACCAGATTTTTAAGATATTTAAGAAACTGTGTTTGTAACCAGAGGAAGCAGCCAGTTTGTAAATGAATGTCCTGTCATTTCTGATACACTCTTACAGCACAGGGTTACTGTGGTGCTATTCCATACAGGGGGATCAAATTGCATTTTCCTCTCTAAACATAACTTTGTGTAACTCGGGATGGAGACGAGCTGCATGGATGTAATAACTGAGGGCAGCAGAGCTTGCAGTGCTTCAGGGTAGAGGCTGTCCCATGTGCAGTGAAGTGCTTTTGCACTGAGTACAGTGAATATTTGGTGCTTTACCACAGCTCTAGGGCTGTCAGTGGCATTCTGTGGGAATCCAAGTGGTCTTGGTTTAAAGCTGCAGAAAGTTTGCTGAGCTGCTGACCTGGTGTGAGCATGAACACGTTCTGTGACCCCCCAATGCCCTCCACCAGTCAGGCTCTCTGGACTCAGGCCTGGTAAAAAGCAGATGTTGCACCTGTGCTAAATATTTCATTCCTCAGGTTGGCTAATTTCTACATAAATATTGAATTTTAATATGCATGTAAGTTCTTTCCTGGCTAGAGGAGTGTTCAGTGATGTGTTTAAATGAAATACTTTTGGTTAGGACTGGCAAGGTGCTTGAAATTAAGTCCATTTTGAGAACTTTGTTAACTTAATGCCCTTGATTTGTCTCTCTTTTTTTTTTTTTTAAAATAAATTCTATGATTTAAAAAAACCCCACAGTGAGGTTAATGCTGTGATATTCTTGTAGATGGGCAGCAGATCTGGGAAATGGAGGCAACGGTGGACAAGGATAAGAGCCAGCCTGTGAGTATGCAAACACTGGGTGTCCTCTGCTGCAGCTGCTGTGCAGCAAGTTGTGTTCAAGGGGGAGCTCCCAAAGAGCATCTCAGAAGCAGAAAAAGCAGCAATGCCAAAGGATAATTGAGTTATTTTGGCAAAAAAGAGGGAATTCTGCTGTGGCCACTCCTTTATCAAGCACTGTGGGATTAGCAGTGCTTCTGCATTTGTCACCATCTCGTGGGTTTTATTTGTAGCTGAGACTTCTCTCTCCAAGCTCAGGACAGCACCAAGTGCAGGAGGGGTACAGTCCACAGAAACAAACCCACCAATACCAAAAATCTTCTGGGTTTTCCCCATCTGCCCCTTTGATCTCATACCCTTCTTTGTAGGGATGAACTGGGAGATTCCTCTTGTCGTGCCTGGAGGTGTAGCAAGGGGAGCTGCACACAAAAACCCCTGCTGAGGCTCAGGTGCTGATTCCCTGTGCCCTGTGTCGTTTCAGAGCATGCTGTTTGTGGAGATCCCCGAGTACAGGAACAAGCACATCCGCACAGCCGTCAAGGTGAACTTCTACGTCATCAACGGCAAAAGGAAAAGGAGCCAACCCCAGCACTTCACCTACCACCCAGGTAACCCTCAGGGACACAGGCACTTGTTGCCAGATTTCACCAGCAGGATTGGATTTTCTGCTCTGTCGTTCTCTTTGAGGATCTAAATGTTGCTAATTTGATTCAGCTCAGCACTCAGCAGCTGCTTGCTTTGAAAGATGCCTGTGATTTATGAGCAGGGATTTCCCTCAGTTTGAGGTGGCAGTTATCTGTTATCTGTGCCCCATTCACTTGGTGGAAGTTTGCCAAGAGGCTCAGTGGGAACAGGCTCAGTCTGGGACATGATGTGACCCTCTGGAAACCATGAGTGTTGCCTCCTCTGATGTGTCCAGCAATAAGAAAACATCAGATCTGGGAAAGGGCTCGGGATGGAGGGAGGCAAGCCATATATATTCTTCAGAATGAGGCTAGTTGAGAAAAATATGAATGCTTTTGTGATGTTCTTCCCTGGGGGATTGGTGAGCCATATCACAATAAATGCAACAGGATTACTAATGAGACTCCCAGAATTTCTCAGCTTTGGCTGGGAGAAAAATATTGTGAGAAAGCCAGAGTATTGTGTTTGTGGAAACCAGAAAGCATAAAATAACAGCACCAGGTTTTATTCAAGATTCAAATGATGTCTTAATTTGACCTGTCTCTAAGGAGAGGCAAACATTCATTCAGGCTCTTATTTTAGTCTCCTCCAGCCTGAAAATCTCTGGTCCTCTCCCTGAATTTATGAGCTCTGTAGGGTATCACCAATGTGAAGGATTTGTACAGTTGCTAAATTGTGCTGCTCTGGAATAGTATTGAGAAGCACATTTCCATCTCAGTACAATCCCTAAAACAGGGCAGTTAGGAGAAGGAATCTTTACTTCCAAAAAGGAATTTTGCAGGACCACTGTATGGTTTCCATTGTATGGTGTTTCTGTAGTGAGTTTTGGGGAAGATTTGATCAAAAAAATCACTGGGATTGTAGAGGACCATCATTTACCCCACCAGGATTCAAACAACTCTTACTGAGTGATGGTCTTTTAAATGATGGTGTCAGGCAGGTCTTCAGCTCTCAGCACTGAGGAAACTTTGTGCAGCAGAGAGCTCTGAAATAGTTCAGCTCTGCCTTTGGTCACTTGTTAAATGCTGCACAGAAAGATGGGGAGTTGTTTATGTCCTGGGATTTCTATTGATTCAGTCTCCTTTGAGATGGAAGTACTGCATGAAACACCTATCTGTGACTTCTTATTTTGTCTGTGTTCCAGAATGGCCCTTAAATGAATTAAAACAGGAGCTGAAGTGTTGAATATTTCAATTTTAGCAATTTGTGGTTTGTTAGTACGTTGAAGATTTTTCAAGAACCTCTCAGCACAGAGTGCTTTAAAGAATCTTTCCCCTGGTTGCATGTGGGTGGTTTATTAGACTCAGTGCTTGTGACATATGAATTTACACACTGAAATCTTGTGAAAGCCTTAAATCTCTTATTGCTTCAAGGAAAATCTCTCTGTTTCTCCTCAGCTGGTTACGAATAACGTCCTTTGCATGCTTTATTCTAGTACCATCAATCAAAACAGAGCCCATTGATGACTATGATCCAGCCCTAATCTGCAGTCCAGTGCACAGTGCTCTGGGGACAGTAACACAGCCTTACTATTCACAGCACACAATGGCCACCGAGTCCCCTTCCTGCCTGGTGGCCACCATGGCCCCTTGCCAGCAGCTGCGCTCGGGCCTCTCCTCTCCCGACTCGCGGTACCACCAGCAGAACCCGGCTGTCATTTACCAAAGGAGCAAGAGCCTGAGCCCCAGCCAGCTGGGCTACCAGCAGCCCAACCTGATGGCCACCCCAGTTGCCATTGCAGATGCCCACAGGTCCGTGCTGGTGCACGCTGGTTCTCCAGCCCAGACCTCGGCCGTGCTGCACCACTCACCGGGCCACCAGCAGTCTTCTCCTGTCATCCACTACTCTCCAACCAACCAGCAGCTGAGGTGTGGAAGCCACCAGGAGTTCCAGCACATCATGTGCTGTGAGAATTTCACATCCAGCGTGGCGAGGTCCAGCCAGCCCCAGGCCAGCCAAGCGCAGAGGCTCAGCCCCAGCTCGTACCCCACTGTGATCCAGCAGCAGGCGGCCCCGGGCCAGCGGGCAGCCAAGAACGGGCCACCAGGGAGCGAGCAGAAGGATGTGCTGCCAGCTGGAGTCACCATCAAGCAGGAGCAGAACCTGGACCAGGCGTACCTGGATGATGGTAAGTGCTGTGCCCCTCTCATGGGGTGGTTTGTTGGAGGGAGGGGGCAAAGGCAGAGTTCTCAGTCGCTCCGTTCCTCCGCGTGGCCCCCTCTGATGGGTGTGACATTTGCTGTGTGTTCAGACTGGATTTGGGTCTCTAATTGACGTTTGCTGTGTGTTCAGGCTGGATTTGGGTCTCTAATTGACATTTGCTGTGTGTTCAGGCTGGATTTGGGTCTCCAGTTGACATTTGCTGTGTGTTCAGGCTGGATTTGGGTCTCTAATTGACATTTGCTGTGCCTTCAGGCCGGATTTGGGTCTCTGATTAGGTGCATTTTTGGTAGATGGCAAAGCACTTTGGCCACTCACCCAGAGGAACCCTCAGCTCACTCTGTGCCACGGGCTCAGCTGCCAGGTTGAGCTGGTCCCATTTTGTTCCCCTTTGCCAAAGGTTCCGTTGCCAGTTTGGAAAATGGCGGATCTGAAACGAAACGCACGTCTTAATTATTTTATTATATATTTTTTTTTCATATCAGGGCAAAGTCCACTTCGTGAAATGCCCTTGTACATTTTGTACCAAAAAATAAAAAAAAGAAAAAAAAAAAAGCCCATTGAGCAATCTATCAAGGCCTGTAATGAATGGGGTAGTGCTGCAGGCAAAACCATTGCAGATGTTCTAGATGAACAGTGGGACATTGATAAGTAAAACAATGCTGTTCCTTTGTTGTGAGCCAGCTGATTTAGCCTTTAGGAATGAACATAAATTAGAGTAAAGCTTTCTTTGAACATATCCTGCTTTTTCTTAGGTAGGCAGCTATTGGCAATCTGCTTGATTGGTTCTTTTATTAAAGCATGTTTCTGGCAGGAGGAACTCAATGCCAAATTAATAGTGCAGCAGCTGGACACTGCAATCACAGAGAGCAGCAGCAAATCCAACATTGGTTTTAGTGGGAGCAGAGCGAGGCTGCTGGAAATGGTGCTGCAAATACAGGATGTTCTTGTGCAGGAAGCACAGACCTGTCACCTCTGGGAACTCTGCTCTCCTCTCAGGGCAGACACTTCCAGCCTTGATCTCCTGCACCAGGATATGCTCTAAGCACACATTAGTTTGGGATTTTTACTGTGCTTACCTGCAGTTGTGAAATTGTGCCTGTGGAAGTTTTACTTTCTTCAGCTTGGGTGCTGAGTGCTGTGTGTGGTGTGCAGCCATCCCTGCTGGGTTTGTGGGCAGAGTTTGGATGGTTTCCTCTATCAGCTGTGTTTGCAGAGCGGTTGATGCAGCTTCGGTGCCATCGCAGTAAAATCTGGAGGGTTTTTACTGCTTCCCTTCTCTGACCAGGAGATTTAGGAGCCCTAAATTTAACTTGGGAAGGTTCACTTTCCTTTCAGGGAATTGGGCATGATAACAAGGCAAGAAGATCTTTCTGATAGGAGAACTGAACACTTATTTAGGGTAATTTTAATATAAGAAGCTGAGAGATTCTTCCACATTTCTAAAATTACTTGGTACACACCTTGTAAAAGAAAGAAAAAAGAAAGAATCTTGAAGTAAAAGCTAACTTCAAAGTCAAGCCATAGTCCACTTAAAAGAACTCCCAAGATGGACTGCAAAGTTAATTTTCCTGAGTTTTGAATCAAGCCAGGGAGACCCAGCTGCAGCACAGCTCACCAAGAATACACTCAACCTCCCTGCTAAGGGAACCATTAGAACAGCAGCAATTGATAGTGAAATCCCATTCTCCTTGGCTGACTGGATCATCTTGAATTGATTTCAGCTAGAGATTAGTTTATCAATCATGCCACCCAAATCAGGCCAGGCGAGATGGGGCACATGCAGCCTCTGTACTGACCTCAGTGAATTTACATCAGCTGCAAGTGTGACTTGGAGAACTGTGATTTACTTTAGGGCTTTGCAAAACATTTCACTCTGAAATGTTCAGGACTTGAATTGAAAAGCCACATTGTTTGCTGCTGGGGAAAAGTGACTCAGAACATAACAAAAGCCATGTTTTTCCTGACTAGAAAGTTTGGGTTTGTGCTTTGTAGTATTAAAAGAAAGCAAACCCAAAGGATTATGGAGGCTTTGCCCTTAAATCCCTTTTATCCAGAAAGCTCTTGTGAGATAAAGTGAACTGTGAGGTCTCGCTGTGATTTTCACGGACAGACACGGAGCTGGTGCTTCCTGAAGCAGGCTTGGCACGAGCCAGGAGCTGCTGCTGCTGCTGCCCAGGCTCTTAGGCAATCACTGCTGCTGCCTCTCACTTCCCTTTGCTCTTCCTCCCTTCCCCCATCTTCCTCCTCCCTCTGCCTTGTTCTCCTTTCTCCACAGTTCTGCTGACGGTCCAGCTTTCGTCCCTTCGCTCTTGTGGCCTCCTCAGCTCTTGCCCTGTCATGGTGAACACACAGCCTTGGTGTTCTGGGCTTTGTTTCTATTCTGAGCTTTGCCACAAACTCCTGGAGTGACCTGGGCATGCCCCAGGCTGGCGGTTCCTGGAGCTGGTGCCTCTCAGAGTGAGCACACTGAGATCCTGGGAGTGCCCAGAGCACAGCATCCCCCAGCTGACACCATTGTTATTTCTCCTCACCCCTCTCAGCTTCCTGATGGCACTGCTGGCAGGACCCCTCATTATTTTCTTCTCTCCCCTGCTGTAAAAATATGTCATTTGTCCTTCCTGAGACCCTGGTTTGGTTTTGCTCAGAGCCTTCACTGCTCCACAGGGCACAAAATGCTGAGAACTCAGCACATTTAACCTGTCCACCCCTGCCTGGCAAAGACAAGAGCTGTTCCCTCCCGTGCAGGAGGATTCCAGGCCTGTGGGCTCTTTGAGTGCAGCCAAAGGAGCCTGCACCCCAAGGCAGGGGATGGCAGGGATTTACCACCTTCTCACATGGGCTTTGCTGTGTGCCAGGAGTGCCTTGTGCCCAGCTGCTTCCCTCCCCAGCCCCTTGGTGATGATTTCAGCAGGTCTGTGGCTGGTTTCTGCCCCTGCTGCAGATGTACAGACCTGCCACTTGCTTTCTTGCAGGGGACATTGGCCCCTCTTCTCCTCTTGCAGCCTCAGAGAGGAGGTGCCCAGCCCAGCCCGTGGTGCAGCTCCCCAGCCAGAATTACAAAACAGGGTTCCAGGAAGGCAGGCTCCACTCCCCAGGCAGAGAGGGTGGATTTGGATGTGCACCCATCAGGGACTGATGCAAGTTCAGCATTGCCACATGACTGCCTTCATATTTAGATTCCTCCAGATTTCTCTGTAAAATAGATGTATCTGTAACATTTTGATACCAAATACTGTGAAGAATCCCTGGAGGAAGGGACTGCTCATGAAAAATTGACAGGGAAACTTCTGTTACACACCCCTGCCTCAGAGATTCATTGCTGGAATTACTTTGGGAGTGACTCAGGGATCACCCTGAGTGTCAGGAGATCCTTGAGGAGGCATCAGGTGTCCAGGCAGTGATCAGCCTCAAGTGCAAGTGAAAGCCATGAGGTGACAGAGTTTCAGCTCATTTCAGCCCAGGCCTCATCTTAATATCATTCATAACCCAACCGCCCACGATGGTAAAAGTTACCCAAACAACCACATAAACATATTGACAAATAGGATGTAGCTCCTCCAGCACCCTCAGAGCACTGAGATTAACTCTTTAAAGCACAAAGTGCAGTTCTTGGCAGCACTGTCTGCAATCCCCTGGCGGGGCAGGACCCAGAGGGGGTGAGCCAGGGCTGGGGGCACTGATTGTGCTCCTCCTGCAGAGCCAGAGGGCTCCTGTGCAGCCCTGGGGAAGCAGCTCAGCTGAATGGGCCAGTTCCCCTCCTGGGACACAGGCACGAGGCTCAATTCCCTGCACAGATCATGGCTGTGCAGCTTGAGTATCATCAGCTTGCCTGCCTTAGATTGAGATCTTCTTTGCAAAGAAAAATGATTGTCATTATTCAAATAGCAACTGTCTGACCACATCTGACGCTGCAAAGTGTCTGCTGGATCCAGCAGCTCTAGATTATTTTTGGTGCACAGTAATGTCTCTTGGGGAGGAGAAGGGCAAGGCAGATGATGTGCAGTGGTTTATCAGGCTGCAGATCAGCGGAGATGTTTTATAGTGAGCTCAGGTATTTCGCAGAAAACTTGAGACATGTCAGGTATTTCTTTAGAAAGCGGCTGTGCAGGATGTGCAGTGTGGTCCTTGCACATCACCCAGCACTTCAGATCACCTCCCTGACAAGCTGTGTGTTCGTTTGTGCAGTTCTGCTCATCCAGCCCCTCTCAGAGTGTGTTACATCCCCACATTTCCTTCGTGTGTCCTTTCATTCAACACCGAGAAAACCACTCATTCTGTCCCCACGGTGCCACCAGATGAAATTCAAATCCCTTCTTTCTGAAGCAAAAGAAGAAAGCTTTCTTTTCTGGTCAGCTCTGTTCTCCTTGGGCAGGGAGGCCCTGCAGAACACTGCAGGACTGTCAGAGCCCAGAGTGCTGTTCCAGGACTGAGCTCCTCGCTGCTGGGCAGTCCTGGGGACTCTGGCTCGATGCTGGCACATCCTGAGCATCCTGCTGGCCCTCCCCAGCCCTGCCCGAGGATGGAGGGGGTGACACAGAGCCCTGGCAGCTCCTGCTGGCTGCGGGTTCCAGGGGGAAACCCTCTGGAGCTGCACTGGCAGGGCAGGGTCCTGCCTGGCTGGAGAGAAGCTGTGTTTCTCTCTGAACACTTCGAGGGTGTTGATGTCCTGAGCCCATCCACAGACAGCCCAGAGGATTCTGGCTGCAGGGACGTGTTTTAGGTGATTTGTAGTTGTTCCCATCCTGTGTCCATGCACAGAGTTAAGTAGCAAGCCAGGGCAGAGGGGAAATGTTCCTGTTTCCTGGCATTTTAAATGGGGGTGAATTTGAATCCCACTAATGGGCTGGGGTTCAATTTCGAGCAACAATTTGCATCTGAAAAGCCATGCTCTGTTTTTAATTAGAGCTACTTTTCATAGAAGGTGTGGTCATTTCTGCTCAGGCAGAGTTTGACTAAGAGTGAAGCCTGTATGTTCTCCAAAACATTTTGCTCCAACACTCTAGCAAATCTGTGTATTCATCAGGCTCATTCCTGAAGCTCTGAGTCACATTATTACAGATTTTCTGTTCTCTGCTGGGACCTTGCAGCACTCCCTTGGTACACTGCTGCTTTATTTTTGGGTTATTGCTCTTGTGGGTTTGTGTTGTGTTAGGATCTCCATGCCCCTGTCCTATGTCTTGCTTTTCTAGAGGCAATATAAAAAGAGAACAAAAACGTGGTTCTGCTCCCAAAACCCTGCAGTCTGTTGGCAGGAAGTACAAAGATCAGTCTATTAGGAGGAAGGTCTGGGTTGAGTCTGAGCTTGGTCTTTCAGCAAAGTATTTCACTTCCCTGTACTTCAGTTTGCCATTATTAAAAAGCACCTTATCCTTCTCTCTTGGACAATTAATTTGTGTTAGTAACACACACTCAGAAAAAAACCTGCACTTGCATACCTGAGTAAGAATTAAGTATTTTTATTGTTATCAGCAGGCTCTATCTAATCATCTTCTTCACCTCCAGAAACAACTCACTGTTAAAAAGTTCAGACAAATGCAGCCCGTTTGCAGACTGCCCTTTCCCCAGCAGCCTTTCCGAGCAGCTGCCTCAAAGCATCGTGCAAAGCCAAACAAAGCGAGAAAAAGAACAACCCATACATCCCAAATCAGCGGCAGAGGAAGGAGGAAAAATGAATCTAGTGATTAAAACCATCGTTCCACTGGCACCTCTTTGTTCTGGAGCTCAGGAATCTTTAATTGGTGCAGTAAGTGCCCACAGGCGAGTTGTGTCACAAAGCGTTTCCTGTGAGGAACATGCAGAGCCCATTAGGAGCCAGAGCTGCATCGGGGGCACGTGGGCACTGCTGCCTCCTCCGTGGGCAGGATCCCACCAGGACCTGCTGCCCCAAGTCACCAAACCCCAGTTCCAGGGATCTCAGGTGCCCCCTTTGCAGGCTGGCTGGTATCAGCTGAAGGCGCTCGGTTTTCGGCAGGCAACTGGCGATTTTCAATGGTAGTTTTGAAATACTGGCAAAGAGTTAGTTGAAAAAAAAAAAAAAAGAACTTGTTCGTGCAGTTGGGAATTGAAAGCTTCTAAACCACAATAAAGTCCTTTCCCAGACTTGCTGTCCATTTACCCCAAGCTCATGGCATTCCTTAGACAGTCTGAATCACAGGCAGCAGACAGCTCTTACAAAGGAGACCATAGACACCCATCTGTTGGGAGGCATCTGCCAAAAGAGACCATACATTTACTTTTATTCCTTCAATCCACTTTCAATTTAAAGGGATAACAACAATAACATTTTTCACTCCAGTGCAGAGAAATGGTAATGAATTAAAATGATTCCACTGCAGAAAGAGGCAGACAGGCTTGTCCCCAGCTCCCACAGATGGCTGAAGCGGGATCAGAGCTTTTGAGGGACTTGGCTCCAGCTGAGGTAAAAAGTCAGAGGTAAAACTGTGACTTTCCTGGGGAATCCCAGACTCCCAGGTTCCCCCAGGTGTGCAGGAGCTGCTTGTGCTGTAGGTGGTTAAAACATGTTGCACTAAAGGGAGGGACTGGCAAAGCTTCTGTCTCCTTTCTCTGCCTTCCCACAGGCTCACTGCCTTCGTGCTGATCTGTCACAGAATTGCAGGTGCTCTCCAGCCGTGAGCATGGATGGCTGGCTGCTCACTGGGCTCAGGTCTGCCAGAAGCATCCTCATGTCTTGGGAACAAGTCTGGGGACAGAGCAAAACTGTTGTGTGAGCAAGGGCAGGATGTGAGGAAAAGGGATCTCCCTACGAGCTGGGAGTGAGCCTGGGTGCTTCACACAGAAATTCTTTCAGTGTGGTCAAAATCAGAAGAGTTTTGACAACACGTTTTAAACATGGGGACTTTGGTGATGAGAGATGTGCAGCTAGAAAATGGTTTGTAACAAAACTGTGCAAAGCAGGAAAGGAGATTAACTCATTCTGGTGCTAAATTCTCCATTTTGTGCTGAAGCACAGGAGTGCTCTCTGGAAACCTCGAGCAGGGCTTGTTTTACACTCCAGCAGCTCACCACAGAGCTGTGCTGGTTAAGGTGGTTGGGGTTTTGTTTATTTTATTTTGCTAACACAGCTCTTATGGTCCAAACCCTTGTAGAGACACAGCTCTGCTGGTGTAAAAGCCTGGAATCAGCAGAGCTCAGTCAGGGAACCTCCAGCAGCTCTTCACTGAAGGGATTTGTGCTGGGGTGGCTGTGCACGGGCAGGGGGTTTGTTCCTGCTCAGCTGGAGTCACTGATAGAATAAATATGAACATGAACATAAGGGGAAATAGAAGGGATTTCTATGTGGCAGTAATTGCACGAGCTCAGTCTGCTTGCTTGGTCTGTTGGCCACCTCAGAATGAATCCCAGCAATCCCAGCAAAGGTGATGCACTGAGCTGGGTTCATTTCTGGGACCAGGCTTTGCTGAGGGGTGTTGCACCTGCAGCAAGGTGTTTGCTCTCACAAATAGGGAGGGTGATAAAATCCTTTTAGCTCCCCTTCAGAATGAGCATGATGTAATTGAATATTAATTAATCAGTGAACTAATTCACACCCACATGGCAGCTCCAGGCTTTTGCTAATTCTTTGCAATTTCATTGGAGTTCTTGGAATGTTAATAGCAATTTAAAAGTCCCTGTTCAGGTGACTTTTCTTACTCAACTTTTCAGGTCCGATCCAAGAAAAAAACCCAAACGCTAAAAATACAAACCTGGATATTTTTGGGCTTTCAAAATTCAGGCAGACAAAAATGATGCAACTTTGGGGGCGGGAGGTTGGTTGCATGATTTAAAAACCAGTCTCATGATTGTTGGAGGGCTGACTCATGAACCCTGAACGCCTGGGTTTGGCATTGCTGCTCCTCACAGTTTCACTTGGTCCAAACTGGGTTAGTGCTAGGAATGTGCAGAGGTGGGGAAAGGGTCTTTTCTCTCCTTGAAGCTCCATGTAATAATTGGGAGGGTTCAGCCCCTCCTGCAATGGCTCTCAAAAAGGCAACTTGAGTCCTTTTGGAGCTGCACTTTGAAACGTTGGGAGCAGCTGCACTGAGCCCTGCTGCTCGGAAAAGTTTGGAAAACATCTGCACATTTTTTTTTTAACTGTTGTGAAATAAAATGTGCCTGGCAAGAAGAACCATCTTAGAGATCTACAATCTTTTTATGGTGCAAACTGAAAGGCAGTTATAAAGTCTTCTATTTTATAACTTAAAATTTTTCTACTGCAGAAAAACGCCTGGATTCTCAGCATTACTCGCACAAACAGAACTTTCTCAGCTCAGGTCACGTCCTGCCAGGGAGCAGGGAGAGTTAGTTGGGGTCTTTTTGTCTGTATAGACCTCTTGTCTCACAAGAATGAAGACCTAGAATTGATTAGTTTAAAATCCATTTTTTGTCCACCTGTTTTTCATAGTTGTTTATACATACTAATGTACTTATTTATTTATAATTCACTAGACATATAGAAATATAACAATAATTTATAATCAGTATTTATTGACAAACCTCTGGCCATTTTTAAGTGAAGGAAACGAGGATGATCATCTGAATTTCCCATCCGAGTTAGTTTTCTTGTGAGGACTCAGAGCAGTGAGAGCTGCTTTTCTGCCCAGCAGAAGCTGGTATGGCCTTACACCCATTTTATTTATGGCCCAACCATTTTATTGCTGTTCCCTCAGCAGTTCCAAGAGACTTCTGTGCTCACATTTGGATGCAGTGAGTGCTTAGAGGCGTTTTTAAAGCAAATGTACAAGACAATCCTGCACTGGCTGTGCGAGGTGCTCGATGACCTCATGGGTCACTGCAGCCTCTGTGATGTGAAAAGCAAGCAGCACATCTGGAGCTGTGCCAGTGGGAGAGTCAGGGATGGGGGGAGAACAACTTGGAGACCATAAAACTCCCTTGAGCACGTCAGCTCCCAGTTTGGATTTGCAGGCAGGTGCTGCCTTCCACACTCTCGCTCTGTAATACAACTTTGTCTGTGTTTACCAAGGAGAAACCCAAAATGTACAAATAATGCACTTGTGTCTGAATCATCACTGCCAGTCCCCTTGCTTCAGTTGTGCAAGCACAGAAATCTGGGCCTACATCCAGCTGGGAATTTCACAGATGACTCCTGGCTCTAAGAGGGGTCTGCACTAAAACCTGAAATCCAAGGTTTCCCAATTTTGCAAGCATTCATATGCTCCAATTTGTGTGCACATCTCCAAGGGATGCTGCGGTCTGTCTGGAGTTAAAACGCTGATATCTACAAATTTGCATGACTAATGGTCTGCAAATGACTGAAAACTCGGTCTGGAGCTGGATTTAACCAACGTTAGGTATGAAAGAGTTAAATCTTCAGCTGGAGTCAAACCACTGAGCATCAAAGGGCTTCACCATGAGCAGCTCTTACTGACCCAGTGACAAACAAGGCTGACATCCCCATCTTCTTACAGGTTCTCCTAATCCACACAGTTCCTATTTTAATCAAGCCGTGCCCTTTTGTGGGTTTTTAATTTGGAAACTTTGCACTCCAAAATATAAACTGAACTCTGCCTTCAGCTGAGCAAACACTACTTCTTCAGAGTGAGGTTGCAATCAAAACTAGCTGCAGTGAGAAAAGGATTATTGACTTCTGCCTGTGGATGTTGGAGTGCTGGGCTCCCACCTGAGGGGGAGTTTTTCCACGTGGGTAATTGTCAGGTGTGGAAGTAAAGGTCAGAAGGGGCTGTCCCTTGCTCCTGGCCGTGGGTGTTGGCTTGGTTGTGCACCAAACACTCTGCACAGCCACAGAACCTGAGACCCTGCACGAGCTGTGGGGTGATGTCCCTGCAGCCGGGTCCTTTCTCAGTGGTGACTTGCTCTGACTCTCTGCAAGGAGTGACTTGGGCCAGGGCAAAAGCAGCAGCAAATTAGAAAAGTGTGAGTTTGCAATGATTCCCTGTGATCAGCTCTGCCAGGGGAGTCTAGTCAAAGATTCCCAATCTGTGGTGTGGTTTGGTTTGGTTTGGTCTCTTAATGATGAATGACTTCATCAGCCATGAATGAATCGAGTCAAATGTAGGACAAATAGTGAGACACATGAATGACTCCTGTGACATTTGCAGTGTCTCGATGGGTGCTGGTTTATTTAGGTGGTTTCTAAGCTTCTCTGGAAAGAGTGAGAATGACTCAAAGAAGGGGGAACCACTTCATAAGTATGGGGGGTCAATGGTGAAAGTACTGTGAGAGTAAATTGTGACAGTTAAACCTCCCTGGGCTCAGCATCTGTCATTATGAGCAACACAGCGTCAGTTCTTTGGTGAGCTCTGAGCTCCAGGAGACTCCACAGCCACAGGGCCAGAGGCCTGGGTGATGGATCAGCCTCTGTGGTCAGAAACCTCCCAGTGCTGGGTCTTCATCAGCCACTTGTGGGCTTCCAGCTGTGCCCAGTTGTGCAGCAGGGCTGTTCTGCTGGAGCATCCCTGGTCAGCAGCATGGGAACCTGTGCTGGGCACTCAGGGAAGTGCCCCAGTTCAAGTCACTGCAGATGAAGTCATTGTATTTCTGTACAAATTGATGTTTGCAAAGGCTGGAAACAGTCTGGACACAGCAGGCATTGGGCAGATCCAGGCTTAAATCAGGGCTGAGGCAAGCATGAGGGGAACTTCTGGCAGCTGCATTTTTTAATTGTAGTTCCGGTTGTGTGTCTTTCTTCCTTAAAACTGCATTACATTTTCTCTTATCTGATTTCTTCTGCACCCTTGTTCATTTCCTTTGAATGGGGTGCTGTCTCCTTCCTGCACCTAAGACTCCAGCAGGTAGGATTTTCAGCTGATTTTCAGCTAGGTAGGCTGGGTTACGTGAGGGCTCTTCTGAGCTCATCCTGCAGCTTCATACCCTCAAATAACTTAGTGGTGTTTTAAGATATATTTCCTTTTTTAAAAAATGCCATTGATTTTTATACAAATTTTTCTTCAGGACAATTTTTATAGACTTTTATTAAAACACAAAGCTAGTGCTATATCTGTTTTAGAAATTAGTATCTCTGGCCCTTTGTTTTGTACTTGGTTACACTTTATAGCTCTTCAAAACGAATGCAAAGTTTAGATCAAGATTATGACTTCAGAGAATTTCAGGCTGTTCAGATAACAGTCTTGGTTTAGATGCAGCACTAAGTGCTTCTGCATTCTGCCGTGCAGGAACTCATCTCTGCTTTCAGGAGCTGCTGCTGAGCACCAGTGTCTGTGCAGGGCTGGAAGGAGCCTCTCCCACGGGGGTAATTCCAGTGCAGCCTCGGGGCCAGTGCCCTGGCAGATAATCTAGCCCTTAATCCCGGTGAGACTGCAGGAATTCCTTGGTTCCAGCAGTCTGTGTGACCAGAACAAGCCATTCCTTTCCCCCTGAGCCGAGCACACGGTGCTGGCTGGGGTTTGTGGAGGGTGCAGTGCCCCAGCACAGCCTGGCAGGATGAAGGGTTGGCACAGGGCAGCCCCTCAGTGCCACGGGGCAGAGCCTCTCTCCTCCCCACACCACAGTACACTCAGATGCTCCTTAGCTGGGGAGTCCCTGTCTGCAGCACACAGGCAAAAATGCTCTGGCAGAGCCACAAGCGAGGAAATTCATTTTCTTGTCCTTCGAAAAGAGCGCGGCCATCACGCCTGGGCAGATGGAATTTGTTGTGATAGCAAAACAAGTTCTATGGAAACCATTGTGAGCCCTGAGCGAGGCTGCCCAGGAGAGTTGGGGAAAGCCTCTTTTGTTTGTTGTGCTTGGCACGGCTCTGCTCTGGATGAAGATGCTTTAATTTTGTGGGGAGACCCAAGAGAGCATTCCTCTTTTTCCATACCAGAAAAGCCTTCCAAGCTGGCATAAGCCTCCCCTCTTTCCAGCTGCTCCTTTCCAAACACACTGTGCCTCCTAAAGATAGTCCTTACAGTGGCTGGGGCTGGTGGAAAACATGAAGCCTGCATGGATTAGCCCAGGAATTCATTTGGGCTGACGAATTGGGTTTCCCTCTATAAACAGCAGTAGTGTTTTCATCCTCTGGACAGCACAGGCAGCTCCTGCTCCTCGCCCAGCCCTCCCTCTGCCTGTGTCCAGCCCAGCTGAGAGCACAGCAAAGCTTCTTGTGGGGGATGGAAAACAAACGAGGAGTTTGCAGCTATCTCCCCTCTCAGACGGGTTTTTTCCAACCCTTAGAAGAGGTGATGGGGTTATTTTGTTGGTTTGAGGTTTTTTCCCCCTCCGGTTTATTTTTCTTTCCAGGTAAAAGGGAAATTAAAGTAGTCCCTTCTCCCTGGCTGAGTGACCTTCCAAGCAGCCCACACCATGTATTTTCTTTTCTACTTTGTTTAATTTTAAGTGCAATGTGCTTAGAGCATCTGCAGGAGTTGGGGATTCTCTAGAGAATATTTTGCCTCCCTTTTCCCCCCAGGGCCCTGCACAGCATCACTGCCTCCAGGCCCATCCTGCCCCTGCCAGGGGAGCCCCCCCAGCACTGCACTGCACCAAACACACTTTCCTATCACTTGGACTTCCTTTTATAGCTTATTTAGTAAATATAATTATATGGGGTTATTAATCACCCCTTGTTGTTCCCGTGGTTGCTCAGGAGGGGAAAGATGTGAAGGCCAATTTCGTGATCAGGCTGCATTGAGTGGTGGTTTGTATTTACCTGACTGATCAGTGATCATGATTTTATCCATGTCCCTGAGGAGCTGAGCATGGAATTGGAGTTGTTGTGGATGAAAATGGGGGATTTGGTATTCAGCTGTCAAATGGAAGAATTGTTTAGGTAGTAAAGCTCTGGCCCTTAACTTTACCTAATCATCTTTTCACATATATAACCCAACTTTACCTAATCATCTTTTCACATATATAACCCAACTTTACCTAATCATGTTTTCACATATATAACCCAACTTTACCTAATCATGTTTTCACATATATAACCCAACTTTACCTAATCATGTTTTCACATATGTAACCCAACTTTACCTAATCATCTTTTCACATATATAACCCAACTTTACCTAATCATCTTTTCACATACATAATCCACACCCTGTTTAAGATTTGTTCCTTGGAAATAAGTCTCAGCAAACCCCCGTCTCCTCATAGCACTGCAGTCTTCCCTGCCCTTTCAAGGCACTCTGATCCAGCCTGTCCTCTTTCTAAATCATAGATAGCATTGATTTTTCTCATCACAAGATGGGATTTTAAAAAAAAACAACAGCAAAAAAGCAGAAAACCAGCAAGTGGGTAGCAATGCTGTAATGGTTTGGAGTTTTATTGGTGAGTGCATATTTGTGCAGTCTCCACAGTGCCCTGGTGTGATTGCAGGGGAGTTTAGCCCCACATCCATCAGAGTGAGGAGGGGGCTGCCCAAGGGGAGCCCCAGGGTGCTCTCAGGACAGGCTCTCATGTCTGGGTCCTCCAAGCAAACTCACTGGCTGCCAGGGGTTTGCAGCTGGAGCGTCAGCCACAGGAGACAAACAAAACCCAGCAGATTTCCAAAAGGCCGACAGCTGCCTGCAGATTCTTGAATTAAGAAAAAGAAAAGCCCAAAGCAGTTGCTGTCTGGTCCCTTCCCAGGCTGGGCAGCGGCAGGGCCAGGCTGGGAGAAAAAGAAAACAACTGGGGCTGTTCCTGGGCACCTAGAAATGAGAAGAGGGAGTCCCCACTGGGGACAGTCACCCTCCTGAGCCACAGGAATTGCCTCTCCTCGTGGCCAGAAGGCTCCAGCCCTGTCTCTGCTGAGGGTCACCCCGCCCTCAGCCGGGGTCAGCAGTGACCAAACCCCCCGGAGACTCTGCTGGCTGTCTGCACTCACCGTGGTGATTTCCAGCCCAAAGATAAACCCTGGGATTATTTGCAGTGTGGATTAGTCACGCTGAGGGGTTGCTCACAGTGCTCACAGAGGGGACCCCAAGGAAAGCCCCGTGCTGTGACCCGTGTGTGACCCAGGCAGGGCAGAGCACGCTCCCAGCTCACCAACAGGATGTTGGCTGCTGACTTGGCCATGAGACATAACCCAGCTCTGCTTCAGGGGGCTCTCCCAAGGCCTCTGGTTGTTGTCAGTTCAAAGCAGGGGAAGGTTTCACTTCTGTGATGCTCCTTCTGCCCTCTCCCAGTGCCCACAGCAGCATGATCTTGTTCAGAAGTTACCAAGGCTTAACCACCCACTCCAACTCGAGCAAATTTGAGCTTCTTGGCCAAAGAGCAGAATCATGCAGCCTCTGGGATGGTCTGGTTTTTCCCATCTCTTCCATGTTTAGGTCTCTTGATGTGGCATTTTTGTGATACCTGGGATATTCCCTCCCCTTCACCAGGCCTGTTCTGCTGCCCCTGAGCTCGGCAATGCCAGCAGGGAACTCAGTGTGGCTGGAAGCGTGGCATGTGCTCCCTGCCAGGCAGCCCTGCAGTACCAGGGGACAGCCAGGGGTGACGTGTGATTGTCCCTGGGTGTATTTGATGTTTGAACTGTGCCTGGGTGTCTGACCCCAGTGATTCAGGTGAGAGTGAGCACCAAAGTCCCTTTAGGAGCATGGCCCTGCTGCAGGGACATGGTGACTCTGTGTGGTTCCACTGTGCTGTGAGTGTGAGACGGGGCATTTGGCTCCTGTGGGCACCCACCCTCCTTCCAGCCCTGTCACAGACCCTCCTGGGCACCCACCCTCCTTCCAGCCCTGTCACAGACCCTCCTGTGCACCCACCCTCCTTCCAGCCCTGCTCACAGACATTCTGGGGCTCTGCCCTTGCCCTTGCTGCTGCTGGGTGTTCCAGCTGTCCGTGGCTGCTTCCCCACCACAGGACAAACAGTTTTCCCACTGAGCCCACGTTCCCTGCCAGCTGCTGCTGAATGTGTGCTGTGCTCCGATGAGATCATGTCAAACGTAAGCAAGTTTTATCTTTATTTTAGGCAGGAGGGTGTTTTATCATGCTGTGGTCCCAAAGCCGCTGCTGTTGGGTTGGAATTCTCCCAGGAAGTGGAGCAGTGCATGGTTAAATGCAAAGTAATGGGTTCAAGATGAGCCCCAGACACAGAGCTCTGAGCTGGCCCTGCAGGCTTGTGTTTAAAGGAGAACGTGGTTACACAGCTGGAGAGAACTTGGGAGGGATCAGGATGGGCTGGCCAGGTATCCCAGATCCTGCAGGGTGCCCCTGGGACACTGCCCTGAGCTCAGGATTTACTCCTGCCTGGGGATGCACACAGCCCCCAGACCTCACAGCTGCAAAACTGGGGATGGCTCACCATTAAACCCCGGGAAGGATTCCCTGGGGCATCTCTTTGGGTGGTGGCTCCTACATCTTGAGCTGGGATTGGGATATCTGAAATAATTGAGGGAGATCTGGAAATAATTGAGGGCTGATTTCTGAACAAATGTAGGTTATTGCTGCTGTGGTGAGGTTGGGAATTGCCCAGCCTCAGCAGTATGGGCTGCACTTCAGCCAAGGTGAACCTCCACTGGACAGGGAGGAGCTCATTCCCTTTCTGGTAACTGATAGCCCTTTTTTCCTCTTTCCTCTCATCCTTTATTCTTTTCTTTCATCTTCTCTTCGTATTGAGAGCAGCAGTTTTCTCATTCATGCCATCGATTCAGATTGAAAGTCTGAAGTCTTTGGATGATGCAGATAACATTTTTCTTGTTCTCTCAAGCTGTTTGCTGTCAAATGTTCCTGGCCTTCCTTGAGGTAAGATGTAAAACCAGTTCTAGGATCTGCTCCCCGTGGTCTTTTGCACTCCTTTCCCCAGTTATCCGTGTCTCTTATAATTAGCTCTGTCTCGTGGTCTCTGATTTATACAAATACCCCATAGTATCATATAGTATTTTTATTAGTCCATTATTTCATGGTAGAAACCCCAGCACTCTGTTGTGGCAGATGCTGCTTTGACTCCAAAGTTAAAATAAAAGCAGCTCCCCCCTCAAAGGGGTTCCAGTGGAAGTGCATAGTAAGAGCAAACAGCTGGATGTGGGCAGACACACAGGATCTTGTGTGTGGCACCTCCTTGACATTATTAGATGTGAATTGTAACACTCTGTCAGTGACCAGTGAAATATTTAATGCTCTGGATGCTTTCCAACTGACTGCAGCAGTAAGTGCAGCCCCCAAGTGCTGCACTGCCAGGACCTGCAGAGCTGCTGCCCATCTCTGTTCCCAAAGGGGGGAAGAATTTTCCCCAGTTATTCATTTGCAGAAGGATGTGGAGGTATAATGGAGAAATAATCTGTGTGTTAATGAGATTTTGTGTGTTCCTCTGCTCAGGGTGGTGCCTGTGGCCCACAGTCCTGCTGAAAATGAAGCAGAGGGAACAAATGCCTTGTGCAGGCTGGCTGGGCTGGGGCTGCTGGTAAAGCAGAGGAATTGCAGCAGAGGGAGATCTGCATGTCTGGGCCAGAGGGGAGCTGGGTTTGCCTGGCAGAATCACTCACGGGCCATTTGTGCATCTTCCCTGTTAGGACAGGGATTTTCTGCTGTTTTCCCCTGAGAAGCTGGCTCAGAATTCAGTTCAGACATGTCAGGAGGTTTGTGGAGAGGATGGGGCTCTGCAGGAGTCCTCAGGCTCTTCAGAGGGGACCTTGCAGAGTGAAGACACAGCACAAGATGCCAGAGAATCAGAGCCAGTGAATAGTTTTGTGGATTAATAGACATAAGCATTAGAGCTCAAGGGAGGGAAATAGATTCCATTATTGACTGTTCATCCCCTGCAAAACTGCCTAAAGGGGAGGCTAAAATGGTTTGTTTTCCCTTAATTAAATATTTGTTAAATTGTTTGTTTCCCCTCAATTAAATATTTGTTCTGGTTGTTCCTTTGTGACAGAGATGAAAAAGCAGCAGCGTTGCCTATCTGGTACTTTCAGCTAATCCTCAACATGCTGTAACTGTTCTTCTGTCCTCCCCCCCAATTATTTCCTGTAAAAAATGTCTTTTTCTGCATCCATTCTCTTTCCTCTCTGTTTTTGAATCACTTTGCTGAATGACTCACCCTGCCCCAGTAAATGGGTTAATTCCAGGAGAAGGATGAAGCTGCAGTGACGTGTGGATAAGGAGAATTGCTGCTCGTGTCCTTTCCCTGCAGTTGCTGTTTCAGAGGTGTTGTGGTATCCAACACCAATTTCATCAGTTTCTAAACCATGAGGTGCTGCTGGAGGGAAAAGTCATCACCAGCCTCCTCTGGTTGTGCTGGTTTTGATCTGAAAGGAATATGTCCTAACATCCAATGGCACTGCTTATCTCAGCAGCTCTGGATCAAATCCATAAGGTCCAAAGCACGTGCAATAAATCAGACACGAGCACACTTCACCCTTGGCTGTGCTCTGCAGCACCAGCAGAGTCAAATCAGGAGTTAGCAGTGACAAAATGAGGACTCTTGCCTTGTGTTTCTAAAGCTTCAGTCCATCAGCCTAATATTTCTGTATGGGTTTAGCCAAGCAATGTGGTTTATAAAATCAACTCCATCCCTTTCTGGTATAAGTTCTTGTGTATTTATTTATTATGTGCTCATTCTGCTTGGAATATTTTACTTGGTCTCGTTGCATGTAAACTAAGGCTAAATACAAACTTCATCTTTTCTCAGTAACTCACTGACTATCAACTGGAGAGAGCCAACTCCATGACTCAAACACGTGTCCCTTCCCAAACTGCAGCCAAAACTCTCTGGCATCAGAGCGCTGCAGAATGGAAGTCAGATCTAAATATATGTGAGCAGAAAGAAAGTCAGTTAAAAAAAGACTTTGTTATGGAAAGCTACTACAAACCAAATCCACGGTGGCCTGGAGTTCCTCATCACACCCAGGCTGGTCTAGTTTTCCACTTTCAAGGTACTCTTCCCAAGGCAGCTGCTGACACTCGTGGAGGAGCTGCACACAGCCAGCTCAGCTCCCTGCAGCCCCTTTCTGCCTCCTGTGGGGTGACTGAGCAGCCTTCAGGGGTTTATCTGATGAAGCACAGGATATTTAGCAATATCCTAGCAGACAATAATACAAGAGCTTTTGTTTCATGCTCCTGTAGTTCTGGCTTTTTGGTGTTTAGAGCCAGTCCTTGGTCAGGTCACCTGGGCAGGGCGTGGGCAGTGCCTGGCCCCGGGTGTCACCCTGAGCACCATCCTTGGGTTTGGTCTCAGTGTCTGCAGTGCTCTGGACTGGGCAGAAAAAGGGTGCAGAGAATAAGATTTAAACAGAAAGCCTCCAGTTTGGTGGGGTGCTTCTCCCAGCTCTGCTCCAAGTGTGTGACACAGCCCCTCTAAGCTCAGCTCAGGGAGTCTGAGCTCAGGCTGAGCCTGCAGAAGAGCTCCAGGGGCTGCCCACAGGCATTTGCTGAAGCCTGCCGGGGCAGGAGGAAAAGGGCATGAAATTGTTCCTGAGGGTGCCCTTTCTTCCTCCAGTCCATGTGTGGGCAGGGTTTGCACCTGTCCTAGAACCATCTGAGGAAAAAGGTGATGACTAAATACTGAAATCCATCGAGCAAACAGGAAATCACACTCTGGAGCAGAAATTGCTCTCTGTCTTGCTGAGGCAGCCAAGAGCCCAGGATAGAAGCCCAGCTCATATGTGTGTGTGCGTGTGTGTGTCCTGCAGATATCACACAAAGCCCATGTCCTGGGTCATGGAGAAGTGCCTGGAAAAGTTAACTCCTTGATTCCCAGGCCATTCAACCAGGGATCAAATGGATCCAATAGCTGGCAGCATCACAAGTGGCACCCATCAGCCTTAGGACTCTTCCCTCCAGCTCACTTTGGGCAGCCTTGGGCAGCTGTTTCTGCAGGAGAACGTGTTATTTGTGCTGGAATTCTCCTGCTGCCAGGCAAGCTCAGCACCTTGTGGTGCTTTGGGATTAAAGGAGCTCAAGTCCCACCTCAGGACTTCCAAACACCCCTGTAGGGACTCCTGGGAATGTTTGCTCTCTGCTACACCCACACAGGCAGCAGAGTGGATGTGCTGCAGGGTGTAGCTCATTCTGTGGAGCTCATCCTCCTCCAGGCTGTTCTCTCTTAGCTGAGCACGGATTATTTGAGTTCCTTGAGCATGACCTCACAGACTCTGGTGTGTGCGTAGCCCAGAGCAGGTCTGTCACAGGTCTGGTCCTTCAGGGATGCTTTGGCCAGGGCCGTGTGGCAGGATGAGGACAGAGCCCTGGAGTCCCCCCGTTCCCCTCTAGGTCACTCTTTTCCCTGCCAGCTTTGGGGCCCTTGTTCTGTAGTGGCTGTTGATCTTTTCTGGCAGTACAGTGACAATAATGAAAGTGCTCAGAGAATCCTTAGCGTTTCTGAGGTGGTGTCACAGACAGATTTGTGTTTTGAGTACTTCCTTCCTGCTGGTTTTGATCTACAGTGCGTTTAGGGCATTGGAATTTTTTTTTAGCAGAAATGCTATCTTTATTTTTTGCTCTTTTTCTTGCAGGCACACCCAGCTTCCTGTCAAACATTTTGGGTAGGACAGTACCAGAGATACCAATTGTTTGATTTTTTTGCACCTCACTCTGGCACTGTACTGAACTATAAGGGAAGGGCATTGAAATGTCATGAATGCAATCCAGATCCTGAAAATCCGGAGCAGTTCAGATATTGATGTCAGTTGGGATGGGCTTTAGCCAAAAACATGCATTTTATTTCGATTCTGTTTTCCATCAGATATCTGTATCATGTTGCTGAATCCATGGAAAGATGCCAATGGGTTTGGAGTCTATTTATTGATACTCCTACAGCAAAAATGCACCCTGGGACTTGAGCTGCCCCTTAGTTTGAGGTCAGCAACCTCTTCCCAGTGTTTGTTTAATTAGTGGGGATGACCTGATTGCTGCTGGGCTGGAGGGTGCTGAGGAGGTTCAGTTCACACAGACTCCATGGGTTACAAGCAGGACAGGACAGGAAAGTTTCAGGGAGCATCTCTTGGCATTATTTCAGTGAGGAGCAAACCCTGGTTGTGATGTGTGATTAAACCTTTACAGCTGAGAACATCTCAGTGATTAAAAGTCCCCATTTTCCAGAAAAAAAAGCCTTTAATTGCTGTTAATTCCTAAACCAGCCCCACATGCTCCCAGTACTTTTCTCCAGCACAGTTTGTTGGCCTTGGGCTCCTTGTGCCTGGTGCACCCAAACTGGGATTTCCCAGTGGAGGAGTTGCTGTGCTCTCGTGTGCAAAAGCTGATTTTCCAGGATGCAGAACACAAAATAGGCTGTGTGCTGAGTGGGAGGTTCCAGGCTGTGATACGTGGCTGCACAATCCTTGGGAGCCAAGTAAAATACTTCTTTTCTATATATAGTCACCTGAAATCCAGCAGCAAAGACACTTCTGAGCCTTTCACTCAAAACTTGGTTTTTAAGAAGCGCTTTTTGCTCCTTAATATTGCAATTCTTTTTTTTATTTTTTTTTTTTCCCCACATGGTTTTGCAGGAGTGCCAAATGCTTTCACTGTGAATTCAAAAGAAATCTAAAAAAGATTAGGAAACCTTAAAAAAAAAAAAGGCAGAAAATTTTAAATACTGCCTTTTCCTGAGGAAAATAATTCACCTTATTTGCGTTTGAAGCAAAGACTGTAAGTTTTATCATTTCTTTGCCCAGATCTTTCCTTTTCTGTACAATTGAGGCAAAATCTGATTTTCACAGCCACTGTGGCTGGATGTCTCAATTCAAAGAGATTGACTTTGGATCTGCCATAAATGTGTTGGATTTATTTGGGCCCTGGGGTGAGGATAGAAGTGAATTTTGCAAAAGGCAGTGAGGAGTCTTTGCCCTGACTCCCAGGGACCCCCTGTGCCTCTGGAGTCTCAGATCAAATTATCAGCTTTTCACCTTTTGTCACCAATTTAGGAGTGTAAGTTTTTGAATATTCATTTTTAGATAATATCAGTTGAGAAAAGAGGGGGAAAAAAAAGTAAAATCTAGTGCTGGCTCTGAGCAAACAGCAAGGTCAGTGGTAAAATTCTGCCTTATGTGTTGTATATGCTGAAATGTCCTTTTGTTAAATTAACCCACAAGATGAAAGAGTAGCTGACAGCTGTAACACTTGGCCATGCAACCTAGGTCAAAGGTTACCTTTTTTCTCAAAAATGGTTTTGCAAATCTTTTTCAGAGCTGATAGATACACACCTTAGCTGGATACAAAACATTATATGAAAAAGAATGACTGTGATCTTTGATCCAAGCAATCAAAAAGAAAGGTAATTGGTATTTTTCTGCCTTTTCTCCAGCTGTGTGTTTCTCTTAACCTTTATTTATTTATTTTTTTTCAATTAAAAAGTCATGCCCCCTTTTTATTTGGCGTAGAGGGTTTAGAATATTTGATTTTATTTAATTTAAATTTTTTTTTCTCGTTCTTTTTCTTCCCCACTTGTGAGGTAGCTGGGGCCTGGTGGGCAGGGAAGGAGAGGTGGGGCTGTGCATGCTGGGCTGAGGCACCTGAAGGATCCCATCCTGAGGCAGGGCCAGGTCTGAGGGCACTCTGCAAACCCAGCTCAGCTTCCCTCCAGCAGTTCCTGCCCGGGGGTTTTGCTTTGCAAGTCAGAAATTCCTCCTGGGCACGGCAGGATGTGGAACATTGCAGGGAGGAGCCGCTGGGGCTGAGCTCTGCCTGCTCTGAGGAGCCCCTCAGAGGGTCACAGGTGTGGGCAGCATCCACAGCATCCCTGGTACCCAGGGGGATCTGTCGGACTGTCCCCAGAGGGTCACTGCCACCTGTGGGGCTGTGGGACACCCATGACATNCACGGCACCCCTGGTACCCAGGGGGATCTGTGGGACTGTCCCATGGCCATGTGGAGCTGTGGGACACCTCTGACATCCCTGGTACCCAGGGGGATCTGTGGGATTGTCCCCAAAGGGTCACTGCCACCTGTGGGGCTGTGGGACACCCATGACATCCCTGTTATCCAGGGGGATCTGTGGGGTGGCACAGGTGCAGAGGGGTGTGAGTGTGACACCCTCACGGGGTGACAATGCCACCTCAAAGGGGCTCCCTTTGTCCCTGGGCTGCAGGGACACAGCCCAGTGTCCCCCGTGGGAGCACAGTCACATTTCCAGCTGAGAGGATGGGAGAGAGCCTGGGCTGTCTGTGGGGCTGGAGCAGGGGCTGACTCACCCCATCACTGCAGCAGCCTCTGGGTCACCTCCCTGGTGACCCTCCCTGGCCATCACCAGGGCTCTGTCCCACTGCCACCACAGCAGGATGTGACACAGGACACGCTGAAGGTGCCCAGCCTTGGCCTGGATGGCTGATGGCAGCTGTAATTTCAATATCTTTTTTTATGATTGAATCTTTCATTATCTTTGCATATGTGCTTGTGGGCTGGTTTAATCAGTTGTCTCTCATTAAACAGATCAATAGTGGTGTGCTCCAGAGCAGCCAGTGCCAGGCACCTTAAACAACATTTTATTTATTAAAAATTCCTCTCAGCTAGAAATTTATTAATAGTTCCTCTCAGCTAGAAATGAGCAAATAATGACAACTGATAGTTGAGACACATTTTAAGCACACCACCAAAAAGAGATGGTGGGAGTTCAGAGGAGCAGCTTCAGCACGTGCTCTGGGCTCCCTCTGAGCTCAGTTTGCTGATTTTGTTCAACCTTCTGGTGAAACCCAGATTACACCTGGATCTGGGTCCACGTGCTCCCAGCTCTGGAGCAGATCCCCAAAGGTGTGGGATTTCCCCAGCCTTGGGCTGGAGGTGATTTCAGACTTGGGGATGGATCCATTCCTTGGGACCCATTCCTGTTCATTTACATTCCTGTTCATTTACATTCCTGTTCATTTACATTCCTGTTCATTTACAGATTGCTTGGGTTTAGGGACTCTGGTTGTAGATTTTAGTGCTGGGACAAGCACTGACACACATCAGTGATGTAGGATCATCACACTGACAC
>VXBB01022066.1:168773-179720 GCA_013399915.1 Illadopsis cleaveri | reverse complement strand
GGACAATCAATGACACACATTGGTGATGTAGGATCATCACACTGACACAGATCAGAGGTTTAGGATCATCAGTGACACACATCAGTGATGTAGGATCACACTGGCACACATCAGTGATGTAGGATCATCACACTGACACAGATCAGGGATTTAGGATCATCACTGACACTGACACACATTAGTGATGTAGGATCACACTGACACAGAACAGGGATTTAGGGTCAGCACTGNAGGATCATCACTGACACTGACACACATTAGTGATGTAGGATCACACTGACACAGATCAGGGATTTAGGATCATCACTGGCACACCTCAGTGATGTAGGATCACACTGACACAGATCAGGGATTTAGGATCATCGCTGGCACACCTCAGTGATGCCCAGTTTAACCTGCACCTTGCACTCCCCTCAGCTCCTGGATTTGGGTGGAATTCAGGGTGACTATGGGACATCCAGGCCAGCTCTTGTCCTTCAGGTTGTTACAACACCCCCAAATTTCCACGTGGAGGAGCTGGTGGGGAGCAGTCCTGGGTGTGCCTGTCCATGGGGTTAATGCCTCAGACTGTTCCCCTGCAGCTTTTTACCCCTGCTCAGGCTGCAGCCCCCTATAACCTCAGCCCACAGAAGCCACTGCTGACCTCAGGGGAGGGAAAGTGAAGTTTTCAGGCTGAGTCAGCATTTCACCACAGCATCAACCTGCCCAGAGCCGGCCCCAAAGAGAGAGCAGCCAAATCTGGACCCCTCCAAAGCTCCTCAGTGAGCTCCATTGAATGATCTGCTCATGTTTCACTCAATATTTAACCCTTCCTCGATGCAGATGACAGTTGGCTCTGATATTTCCATGACTCTGTTAGATAACAGGAACAGATAAAACTCATCTGTGGTATTTTTGGCAGCCTGAACAAACGTGTTGACAAATAAACCTCCTGCAGCCTCAGCCCCCTCGTTTCTCGAAAGGAAATGACCCTCCAGGAGTGGGTGCCCACTGCTTTTACCTCGCTGCTATTTTTAGCTGAGGCTGTGCAGAGTTTCCATTGAAGACCTGCTCCTGTCATTTCCTGGGCAGAGCCAGCAGGAAGCCGTGAGTGAGCTGTGAGTGAGCTCAGAGTGGACCAACCTCCCCTCCCTCTGGCTGCTGCCTCGCACTGCACAGCAGCGCTCTAAACACCCCAAATCTTCTCGGTTTGCCACCATTCACCCCAAAACCAGCAGCTGGCAGCGGCAGGAGGGATGCTGGGCAGCAGGAGAGGGCAGGAGTTGTGCTTTTCTTGCCCAAATCATCTCCAGGAGGCACCAGCCTGGTTCAAAATCAGGCATTTCCCAGCTGGAATTGGAAAGAGCTGAGCCCTGGGCTGTTACTGGTGGGATTTTTGAGCTTGGAGTTCCTGGACAACAGCCCCCCCACATCCAGCAGCAACATGGAGCTTTGGAAAAATACAGATTTTATTTTCTCAGAGACAAATCCCAGCATGCAGAGAGGAAGGAGATTTCAAACCATGAATCACAACTATTGAAAACTAATTCATGTGTTCCCAGAGACTTGCCAGAGACAGGGCACCAGGTTTTTTAGATAGGGGGAAGTAGTGAAATACCATGTTAATTAATACTATGTTAATTAATGTTTGTCATAAATATTTATTGGAAATGGGATAGAATATGGGGGAGTCTTACAGCTGCAGTCCTGAGGATTAATCAGTCTTGGGTGAGGGCCTGCTTTGGTTTGAGTTAGTCCCTGTTTCAGCCCTTAAATATCAACAAGGAGAAGTCATTTAGATCTGGGGTCTGAAACCCAAAAAATTTACTTTTCTGGTTTTAAGGCAAGTTAGTCAGAGTAACTAAACAGTTCCTGCACCATGATGGATCCAGCACTGAGGAGCTGCAGGTGAAATGGAGCCCCAAAAAAGGCAGTTCTGGAGTTTTGTATCAAAATGCTGATGGTTTAGGGCTCTCCTAATCAAAGTGCAGAGATTTCTGCACTTAAATTCCAGGGAGCACCTAAACCCTACAGAGAAAATTGTTGTTCCAGGAGGTGCCAGAGGTGCTTTAGGCAAGTGAGTGTGAAGAGTTGCCAGGAGACAGTGGCTGTTGTAAATGAAGTGATAACGTTCTGACTATTTAACAGACAGCAAAGTTCTTCAGTGTCTTCTCTTGAGCTTTATTAACAATAACAAGCCTGTCCCAGCCCCTCGCAGTACCCTGGTGCTGCATGCAAGTTGTTTGTGCTCTGCAAATAAACGATAATAAAGATGTAAAGCAGGTAGAGCCTAGAGTGAGATTAAAAACTACCAAACATAAACCACCCAAGTGCAAACCTTTTCACCTGAACTGCAGCCTCTGTGTTTTCATCGCTGTTCACTGTGTTTCCTCCAAACCTGGCCTTTTTCTCTTGAAAACACTTTCTCTTTCAGCCTAGTGAAAGTGTTCAAAAGCTTAGATACCTAGAGGTGTTTCTTTCTTTTCCTCCCTGGGCTCAGGGCCGTGTCTGTGACAGGGGGAATGTGTGTGTGAGGGCTGTGGCAGGTCCCGGGCACGTGCTGCAGCCTCTCTGTGTTTTAATGCACCTGAATCACATTTAATACAGTAAAACCTCCTCTCCCCACTCCTTCCCCCTTGCCTTCCAAAAATGTCTCATCTGGGCACACAGGACCATTTAGATTTTAACAAAATGAAGTTCTGAATGCAGAGGGGATGTTTGCAGCTTGGCTGCCCAAAGATTGCTTTTACTTTTTACTTGTGGTGATGTTGGAAGTGCTTTAATGTTTCCTCCTGTTTCTTTTATTTCCCAGTTAACGAAATTATCAGGAAGGAATTTTCTGGACTCCCTGCCAGAAGTCAGACATAGAAGAAGAGATTTGTGAGACAACTTTTACCGAATCCTTCCACAAGTGACCTCTTAGATCCTTCCAGTGCCCCTGCAACCTCTGGCTTCCTTTGCAGTTCATCTCCAGGCAGAGGCTCAGTGCAAGGAACAATGAATTGGCACCAAGTGACAGCCTTGGCTGAGCAGCTCGCCACCTCTGCCTGTAAACAGCACGGAGGACACCCTTCCTTTCATCCAGAGATCACATTGTTCTCCTGGAGCACAGCATCTGTCTGAGGAAACCCTTCCAGCCTGCTGCAAACCGTCCGTCCGTGCGTCCGTCCATCGCGGCAGGAGCTCCGAGCCCGGGGTGGACACCGGGGGGTGGGAGAGGGGAACAAAGAGTAATATATATTCCATGGGAGAATAAACACCATCCTGCAGGTCACTAGCAAGGATTTGCCCTCCAGCTTTCCAAGCCCTCCTGAGAAATGTTATTTTTTGTAGGAAACTGAGGCAGCCCAAGCTCGCTCAGCCTTCGTCCAGTCTGGGGTCAAAAGCCAGTTTGCTCTGAGCACTGTGGTTGGTGTTTCAAACAGGAGATGTCAGCTGAATCCAGGAGTTTTCTTCATTTTTCTCCTCAGTCTGGCTAGGAATTTGAAGGAGAGGGATTCTCATAACCAACCAGTGAAAAGAGCAATTCAACAACTGCGACGCCTGTCCCAAGGTAAAATAAACCCAGGTGAAACAGAGATTAATATATAGGAGTCACAGCAAATCCAAAGATTTTATGGTTGATCCTTAGTAGTATTTAGGCAGTGTATGAACACATCTTAGATATTTTCTCTCTAACAAATTGTTGCTGTTTCTTTTCATGTAGAACCTGCTCTTGGCTCATAACTTGTCTCATTTAGCAGCTGGAACATTTACTCACCCAAGCTGCAGAGGAAAATAACTGCATCTTACAGAAGCCATACATTCCAGAGAAAATATACATTTATTTATATTCACCTGGCCTCTTTAGCTTTGCAAAGCTAGCAGCAGTTCCTGGAAAGGTGAAATTTCCAGGGGAGTTAGTATTTTCTTATGTTTTGCTTCGTGTGTTAGAATATCCTGTCCTGACTCCTGCTTAGCACATTCCAGGTAACCACTGCCACCTGCAGTTGTACAGCTACAATTTAGGATATTTAGGGGAGTCAGGGCCTCCTCAGCGGGATAAAAAGGTTTCCTGAGTGGGTAATCAGTGTACAGTGAAAGATAACCATAATATTTTAGGAATTGCATAGTAATCTTTCCTGGCTTTATAAATAAGGAATGCTGATATTTTCAGGAGTGCAGGGGCTGAGCTCTGCTCTAGAAAGCACAGTGAAATCAATCCAGTTTGCAGTTGTGTCACAGTAAACTTTGCAGAATGCCAGCGTTGTCCACTGCTCACAGCAGGAATTAGGGGGTGGGAATACAGCAGAGCAGCCTCCAAACTGGTTCCCCAATGTCTCAAGAAAGATTTTGCACAGTGCCTGCAGAGCATGTGCTTGGTCCAACAAAAATCTCTTCAGGACAATCAGGAAGATTTTTATTTTCTGCCACTAGAAACTGGTGCTTAAACTCTGCAGGGCCTTGGGGTTTGGAGTGGGAGACAGAAGCATTAGGTTCTTCAGAACACCTGGGCTGGGGCTCAGCTAAGGTTTGGCTCTGAAACAGAAATCTGAATTCCCCAAGAGCAGCTGTGGAGTCCAGATTCACCCAGCTGAGAGCCAGGCCCAGAGCAGAGCCCTGCACATCCCAGCCTGGCATTACTGGCACAGCCTGGCTCCTCCTTCTGCTCTGGGACATCCCAGTCTCTCACCCCAAAATGAGTTCCCTCTATCCCAACACCCCAAACCCCCTGGGATGCCTCACCCTGGTGCTCTCCCTGTGAGCTCTGCCCTGCAGGTGCCGTGGCCAAGCCTCAGGCTGGACCTGCAGGGGTGAAAACAGCTTTTATTTAATTGCTGACTGTGACAGGAACAGAGCTGAGGCCCAGCCTTGCTGGAGAGGGGAATTCCTGTTAGACAGCACTCAGCAGGACCCTGACTGCCTCACACGCCTCCCAGAGCTGCTTTGGATTGTTCTGAACTGTCAGGGAGCCAGAATCTGACACGTAGTGAGGGGTTTTTAGTGCAGTCTGGTGAGTTAGACAATTCTGGCATATTTTAAAGGCCAAAAGTTGCCTGTCAGGAGTTCTTTGCAATAGCTGAGTAAAAGAACAGATCAAATGCATCTCCCAGTTTCACACTTGGATGTATCAAAGGTTTTCCATGATCCAACCTGTAAAGTATAGGAGAAATTTAAAAAACAACCCAAAAACCCATCCACAGAAAAAAAAATAAAATCCTCACATTACTGGCAGAACCTTCTCTCTTGCTGGATTTTAAACAGAAGCTCAGAGAAGCCCAGGAAGGTTTTTCAGATCTGTGCTGCTGCTGCTGCTCTGGTGACTGTCTGCAGCAACTACTCATCAGTTTACGAGAATCATTTTTTTCATATTTATTTTCAGATCATATCAGTTTAGAAAAGGGGGAACAGAATAAAATCTAGTGCTGGATCTGAGCAAAGAAAAAGTTCAGTGTGTAAGTTCTGCCCCCTGGATTGTAGATACTGAAATGTCCTTTTAATCAATGAACCCCCCAAAAGGAAGGAGTAGCTGAAACCTTGGATTTGGACCTGGAGCTGTTCAGTAATGAACCTCTGCAACCAAAAGACACAAGATTTCCACTGTGCTTGTGTGTTCTTCAGGCACTTTGCTACACAGGGGGAGAGAGGGTTGGGGTTTGACTTGCTGGATTTATTTTTGGGGGTTGGGGTATTTTTGTTTTGGAGTTTTTCATTTGGTTGGGGTGGGTTTTAGAGTTTTTTTGGATTTTTTTTTTTTTTTTTGTTATTTTTGGGGTTTTTTTGTTTTGGGGTTTTTTTTTTGGTTGGGGTGGGGTTTAGGGTTTTTTTGGATTTTTTTTTTTTTTTTTGTTATTTTTGGGGTTTTTTTGTTTGTTTGTTTGTTTTGGTTTTGGGGGGTTTTTTTTAGTTTTTCGGAGTTGATTTTTTTTGTTTGGGGTTTTTTTTTTATGTGCTACAGGTGCTCTAGCCACGCTTGCATTGGCTGCATTCCTCCCTCACCTTTAATGCATAGGTATTATTCTGTGTACATAGACAGTGTACAATGTAATTTATATAACACACCCACACAGAGAGGGACCATTCACGAGGGCTGGCAGTGACAGGGCAAGGGGGGAATGCTTCAAACTGGCAGAGAGAAGCTTTAAATCAGAAATTAGGATAAAATCCCCCCTGTGAGGGTGGGGAAGGGCTGGGATGGGATTCCCAGAGCAGCTGTGGCTGTTCTGGATCCCTGGCAGTGCCCAAGGGCAGCTTTGGGCAGCCTGGGATGGTGGGAGGTGTCCCTGCCCTGGCAGGGGTGGCACTGGGTGATGTTTGGGGTCCCTGCCAGCCCAGGCCATGCCCTGCTCTCTGTGGGTGTTTTATTTTATCCGTGGTTAGAAATGAATCCTGCACACAGCTGGGTCCCTCCTGTGCTGCTCCCAGCACTTGAGCAGCTCAGCCTGGAGGCTTCACCCCACATATTCTGTATTTTAGGGGTTCAGCCACAGCTGCAGGAGCTCAGGCTGGGCTGCCCCATCTGCTTTTCCATGCAACAGTAGTCAAATAACTCAGCTTCAACCAACTTTGTATTTATTTCTGGAGAAAAGGAGCATCCTCAGCCATAGCCTTGTGCATTGTTGTCTCTTTCAAAAGGAAACTGGTATGTTAAAATCATATAGCCTGGCTGAAGAATTTCAATATATACAGCACTAAATTATTTCCTGTCCTTGCTGAGCTGTGTTTTTCCAGTATTAGCATTGCTGTTACTTAATACAACTTCCTCTCTGTGGAAGCACCAGCTGAACCTTGGAAGAGTTAAATGCATTTTGTGAGCAATTTGTTCTCACTTTATCTGGAAGAGAGCCATATTTGCACATGAGGAAATTCTCTCTTTCCTCAGTTATCTGAATGTTTCACCACAGTGCCTTCCTGCCATTGTACCAAAGGCCCACAAATATCTTGTCTGCAGGGTGAACAACTCTTAATGCATTTTCCATCAAAGCTGCACCATGTGAGGTTCATGGGGCATGTTGGAACTCGAAAGTTCATCTCTTTTTATCTGTCCTGTCTGTGTGTGTGTGTAATTTTTTTTTTTTTTTAATTTCCATTTTTCCATCCGAGCTTTGGCTGCGAATACAGGATGAGCTTCTATAAACTTCTGCATCAAATATACGTAGAATAAAAACCATCAGTCATGATATGTAAACAGTCTGAGAGTGGAGTGGGAGTGGGCAGATATCAGGAAGATTTTTTTTTTCTTTTTTTGGTCAGTTCTGAGTGTTGGAAGTCGGGTTTGCCAGGAGAGGAATTGCTTGTGAAGATACTTGCAATGAAATGCAAAGTCCTGGTTTTGTTTTTCTCCATGAGAATGAGCAGAATGTAAGACCTGAGCAACAGCAGTGGAGTGAAAGTGTCTCATGTATGTTGTTTTTACTGGGAGAAAGAATGTAGAAGAGTCATGGGTTTTGCACTTGCTTTATTTGTATCCATGTAAATATGAATCCCTCCGTCCTCCCCATAGGAATACAGCATTTCCTGAATGTAGAGGATTTCCAAAACCAGCACTATGTTATTCTCCATTGTATAAAAAGCTGCTGCTTCATAACGTATCTAAACCAGTTCTCAAAGTAGCTAGCATGGTTTTTTTAAAAAGTGTATTTTGTAATCCATATCTTTGCAAGGAAAGTGACTGTGCTTTTTGTCTGACCAAATATGCAACAACTTTGGGATTTCGGTTTGTATTTATAAAGGATCAGTTTTCATTTTCTGAATGCCTTTACTTTTCTATGCAATTGTTGTTGAATTGTTGTTGTCCTAAAAAAAAAGATGTATTTGATAAATTTCCCAAAGACTTCAAAGACAGCTTTAAACACTTAAGAAATATGGTTCTAAATATTTCAATCTGACTTTTCCCCCTGCATTTCTTTCCAAATTGCTACTTAATAGGGAACAATGATCTGCCAGATGGGACTCAAGAAAATGACTGTCTTAATTTCAAATCTTAAACTGATTCAGATCCTCATAGTTTTTGCACCACTTTAAATCATCTGATGTTGCAGTTCAGCTGCAGTTCTGAGTGTTTGTTATTTATGTTCCATATTCCTGTGCAATAGGAAGAGATGCCACTGCTGGGTCTCGATGGGGTGAATTGTCAGATTCCCCAGAAATCAGCTCTTTCCCTCATCATTTACAGTGCAGTGGTTTCTCTGCCACCACACGTGGAAGGTTGTAATTCTTTATTCATCTCGGTTCAGAGTTAATAATCCACCCTTGGAACGTTTGACATCAGGTTGGCACCTGTGTCTTTAATATCTGCCACAGGGGTCACAGCTGATACCAACTGCTCTAACCACCAGCCAGTGTCCAACCCACTCTGGTCTGTTTGAGGTTTGTTTGGCCATTTTCATTGTTTCAGGGGTACAAAAATATCGATTAGTCCCTGCACACTGCAGGGAACTTCACCTGAAGGTGCTGCAAAAGGTGATCTCGAATGCAAAGAGTTACCTGGAGGGGTTTGAGTTTCCTTCTGTACCTCATCAAACAGCAACATTGGGCAGAGAGCTCCAGAAGGACTGAGTGTCAGAAATGGATGTTTGAGGCTCAGAAATGAGTGTTTGAGTCTCAGAAGTGAAAAATGTTTGTAAAACTCGGGAGTGCCCAGCTGTGCTGTTGGAAGCAGCAGTTACTGCAGGATGGGCCCTGCTCTCCTGTGGTGGTGGCACCTGGGCACAGAGGATCTGAGCAGTGCTGGCACTCACATTTTTATCTGTGTGATTATCAAGTGATTCTCCCCAAAATCCAGCCCTCCCTGCCCTGGAGGGTCAGGTAAAGCCATATTTTAACAGACACACCAGTGAGCACTTGGCACTCACACCATCCTAACAGATGTCTTTTGAATCAAATTGCTTCTTCCAAAACCCAACTCTCACAATTGAAAAGGGGTTTATATCATTGACATTCCTGCAACAACGTTGTTAACCTCCATTGTAATGATTTTTTTGCTATCTGTAAAGTATTTTTATATATTGCCTTGTACTATGGTAGATTAGCAATAAATGAAAGGGCATCATCTGCTGCAAGAGTGTTTGGTCTGTTCTTAAATACCTTTACTGCCTTTGATAAATGAATGGCAGAGGGCTGATGATATTCATATTTTCTTGTCCTTGTCACCCTCCTGTAAGTGCTCAGGAATGGGTTGTGCAGAAGGATTGCAGAGTATGGAGCATTAATGAGCTTAATGAGCTCATTAATGAGCTGCCCAGCTCCCCTTTGGGTCAGGATCCCACCCAGGTGCTGTGCATGAGGCTGAGTCACGCTGAGACTTCTTCATTTCCTCTTGGTGTCTGTTTTCTCTCTTTTAATTTTCTATTCCCACCACCCCAACAAAAAGCCCCAAACAATCCACACCAGCAGGTCCTGCAGAGCCTTGGCCTTCCCAAAGCAGCATTTTCCATCTATGTAAATGTCCTTCTGCATCACTGGATGCTTTTTTAGAGGCTGGGGATGGACTCCATTTCCCTCTTTTTTTTTTTTTTTTAATCTAAATCTTAATTCTGCATTTCTCTGCTGGAGACACCAGAAGAGACATTTTCATACTGCTGTGCTGGAGCCTTGCCCAGAGCCCATTACAGCCCAGCGAGAGTCGAGTTTATACAGCCTTCAATTAAAGACATTTACCTTAACAAAATCAATATTATCCTTTGCATTTAAACCCAGAGAATTCAAACCATATCCCCCCACGCATTTGTTGGCCGTGGAGCAAGTGCTTTGCCTTGCTTATTCACAAAAGCCTCCGAGCAGGGGCCATGTGGAAGTTCTTAACTCCCAAAGCCTGCACAAAGGCTGGGAGCCTCATGAACCAGACAGGCCTCGCCAACAAAGGAGCTGTTCCTGGCTGGGAGAGAACATTTTATGATGAACAAATATATGGCACACAGGATTTCAGCTTCATTCAGCAACAGGAGAGTTTAAGTAACTTAACCTGGAAATTCCACAGCCACACTCTGAGAACACGAGCACCTGACCTGCCCCTCTGGCTTTAATTTATGTCTTGGGGCCGAATTAAAGGACTACAACAGGACCCCAGATTTTTTGTCTTAACGGGAAATTTCCTGGATTTTGTGGCCTTAACTCACTCTTTTGTAACCCTTCAGCGTGGCTGACTTTTTTCCCAGTTTTCAGGGTAGCAGCAAGGAAGAAAAATCCCAGTTCCTAATGAACATCTGGGTCTGGTATGAGCACTCGCGTGCTCCGCTGTGTAAATAGGCCATTTACAGCTTCTTTTTCTTCTTCTGAAACACAAACGTGATTTAGGCAATTTAAGGGGCTGCCTTTCAGCTTCAGAGCGGATTCTTTTCTCCATACATCATCACTGGCTTGCTCAGGTGGCCACGCTCAGCTGGGCTGCTCAAAGGGAGCTTCACGGGGAAGAGGAGCTGCCACCCAGCACCATCCTCATCCTCCCTGTCCCTGTGCCTTGTTCGGGCTGGCTGCTCCTCTGAACTCAGCATCTCGTGCTGTAGAGGGGCTTGAATTAATTTTATTTAAGGAAGGCAAAGCCACGGCAGAGGATTTGAGCTCCTACTGACCCCAAGGGCAAAACTGCACCGAAAACTGCTGAGGTGGTGAGGGATCACTTCCCCTAAATCCGGGGGCAGAGAGGTGGCAGAGGCTGGCAGGAGCTGCCCACCAGAGGTGGCTGCAGCACAAAGGCACCTTTTTATTCCACAGCCCAAATTCCAGGCAAATCCAGGAGGGCACGGGGGCAGCCACTGAAATAAAACCATTCTCTGCTGCTCAGACACCCACGCAGGCAGGGGAGGATGGATTTCCTCGGGGTGCTGCAGCACAGGGTGGCAGTGCCATCTGCAGGGGGCTGAGCTCAGCAGTGCCCGGGCACAGCCCAGGGAGAGAGCCCGGGGGAGCAGGGATGGCCTGGCCATGGTACATCTGGGGGGCACAGCTGGAACTGGCCATGGCAAACCCCGGGGCACAGCTGGAACTGGC
>VXBB01022066.1:85736-142143 GCA_013399915.1 Illadopsis cleaveri | reverse complement strand
AAAAAAAAAAAAAAAAAAAAAAAAAAAAAAAAAAAAAAAAAAAAAAAAAAAGGCAAACTAGAGAATATGAGTCCAAAAAGAGGCTGCAGGCACCAGTTGCTGCATACAATCACTGAAAGCTGCAGCACTGTGAATATATTTCTGATTATGTTTCAGTTTTCCATTATTAAAAATGGGCTGCAGTTGATTCATAGTTTTGCTGCAATCAGCTGAAACCCAATTACCATCGCAGCACAAACCACTTCTGAGGCAGCCCGAGAGGCTGCCAGGGAGAGCCACCGCCGAATTCCCAGAGCACTCCTCCTCCCCGGGGGCAAACAGCTCACTTGTCTGGGAATTTTCTATAAAACTTTGTACAGAGGAAAACCCGCACGGCCCGGGCTGCTCCACGGAGCTGCGTTTTTCCTCCCCAGAGCAGCTGGCCCCTGAGCACGGCCCTGCATCACCAGAGCACTGATCCCTCCCTGCTGGGAGCAACTTCTGCCTGGCAGAGCCACCCACGGCCCCGCCACCGCCCCGCCGGGCCAGCTCCTCCCTTCTCCTGCTTTTCTCTCCTCTCTCGGGCCAGCCCTGTTCTCACCAGCTCCCCAGTTTTCATCAGAAACACCGAGGGGCACCGGCAGGGTGGGGAGCAGCCTTTGTGCTCTCGCCCGACGCGGAGCAGGAGCAGCAGGAGCAATAATGGCTCGTCACTCTGCCCGTGCCTTCCCTCCCCTCCCTCCGACCTGTCACTCTGCCTCGGGATTGCCCACGCAAAGAACCAGGAAATTACTGCCATTTCCCCGGAATATTAGACAATTTATCCCTGCTGGTACCTCGGGTGGATCCTTCCTACACAATTACAGCCCAGAGGGTGTCGGTGGAGTTGTAAAAGGAGCGTGGCAAGAATCCACAAATCATTACACCAGCCCCGTGTTCTACCTCTAATTAGAGGCAATTTGCATCTGCCTCTAATGTTTGATGCCAAAACACGGCTCAGGTTGAGGAAGGAGATGGATCTGAGCATCACTTCGAGTTCAAGGTGCAGCAAGGGGAAGAGGGAAGGGAAAGGGGTGAGCAGGGACAGGGCAGAAGAGGAACAGGGCCCCACTCCACGTCCCTGTCCTTCTTTGGAGCTTGTCAGGGAAGTCTCATCTCCATTGGCAACATCACAATCGTCTCCACAGCAACAAATGTGATGCTGCAGATCGCTGAAATATCTATTTTTGAAAAGGTAGGAGGAAAACACAAATGTGGAGCATGTAGGGGCTGAGCAGCCACACAAGCCTAATGACTATAATGGGAGGTGCACAAAAATACTGAGAGAGGAGCTGAGCTAAAGCACCCTCTGAAAATTCCTTCCTGGACCCCCCTTAACATCTCAGGGGGAAAAGAAGATAACAAAGATGTCCCAGAGGCAGCAGATTCCCAGTGAGCCCCACAGTGTCCCTGGCTCCCTGCTGGGTGTTCCCAGTCCCACAGAGTGAGGGAGGGAAGGGCAGGAGAGGAGCTGGGAATCCTGTGGGACCCTCTGGGTGAGCACAGGGCAAGCCAGGGGTTTACACCTGCTTAAAGCACAACTGCTCCTGAGGGAAAAGGAGATTTGCATCCATAAAACACAAAGGGATTAAAGCGAAGGGAAATTAGTTTTCCAGGTCTAATCTAGATGCAGCCAAAGGCTGTGAGCAGCACTGCCCTCGGGCTCCTTCAGCTGTTGCTAAAACTTGGAGGAAGTTTCTGCTGTGATTTGTGCCATCCGAGGTTAAAAAACGCCTCCAGGTTAACAGTTCTTGGAAGTGTTTCTGACATTTTGGACAGAACCTTAAAGAGCTCCTCAAATGCGAGGGGGTGTGAATCCAGAATGTCTTTCACGGAGATTTGTGCTAAACCTTCCTGCTCAGGTCAGGGCTGTGAGCAGCCGAGATCCCATCACCTTCCTGGGAGAGTGGAACATTCGAGAGGAAAGACGAGATCCCTCCTCTCCACCCCCCAAACAGGAGCTGCCAGGGCCGCGGATTGCCGTGCTTGTGGTACAATTAATTCTTCAGTTCTGAGCCAATTCCTTTGAAAAGCCATTTCTTCATGAGATGCAGGAGGCCTTGCCCCAGAAGGGGCGGGTGGATGCACCTCCAGTGCTCCCGGGCTGGGAATTCCGGAATTCCGCAGCTCCAGGAGTTTGGACAATGCCCTCGGGCACAGGGAGGGATCAGTGACCCCTGGGGGTCCCTTCCAACCGCGACATTCTGTGATTCTGGGTGTTAACCAAAGTCCTCAAATGCTGCAAAATGAGAGTGTGAGGTAAGAACAGACAAACAGACCTGCGATGCCTCCAAATCCCCTCCAGCACCTTCCAGCCATCCCTGCTGCTCCCTGCCTTGGGGAACTGCAAATTGTAACCAAATTTATGCAGAACAGAACCCTGAGAAGATGAAAAAGCTGTGTTTAAACTTCATCTAGCGAGTGCAGTGCGCAGTAAATATTTTTAATTGGCACTGTGAGTTATGTTTTATGCTGCTTTGGCTGTGCCCTGCTCTGGTTTGAGATCAATAGTTTATCACTGGAGCTGGCTGATGGTTTCCACTGAACCCACACTAACAAGGAGCAGGATATGAGAGCACCATAAATAGTGGAGAATGAATGGGAATACTTTTCTCTCCACAAATAATATATCTTTCTTCAAAATGAGTCTCTCTGCTCTGGCGTGACAACAGGATTTGATTGCCTTTGGTCTGCTTGGGAAACAAACCCCAACCCTCAGAAAATGCCAATTTCTCAAAAAACAGAGTAATGGATCAGGCTTTGAAAAGGGATTACCCGGAAACATTTTAGACCCTGCGAGGACTTTCAGAGACTTTAGGGGTTGTGCCGTGTCTGCTGTGCTGCCCGGGGGTGTCTGTGCACACACCCAGACTCCTTTTCCCTCTGGATCAGCCCAGAGGGGTTGATCAGCACCCCTTGGGAAGGTCCCTTTGCAGAGCAGCTGGGCTCCCCTCAAAGCTCTGCAAGGCTTCAGCCTCACCTCCAGCACAGCTCAAACACTTCTTACGCCGCGGCAAAAAATATTTTTTTAGGGGGATGGGAAATCAATTTCCTTCCCAACTCCATTTTTAAACAGCAAGTCAGAACAAACCCACCTACTGTTTGTGCTCTTAGAGGCTTCTCTTCCCCTGCATCTTGTGAAGGCTGCAGCTCAGGGATGAACAAGGGATGAGCTGCAAAGGGCTGGCACAGGTCTCAGCTGTGCCTGCACAGGGAGGAGAAAGGCAGCAGGGAGAGCAAAACCACCCTGTGCCCCTCACAGAGAGCCCCAGCGGCATGAACCCCTCCCAAACCGGGCCCTGGGGTGCTCCAGTGCCCCCTGAGCCCTGCAGGGAGGATCTCTGCACCCAGAGCAGTGCAGGACACCTTGGAAAACCTGCAAACACCAGGGTGGGGTCACCCCCTCGGTCAGCCCAGGGTGTAAAGAGATTTTCCCTTCCTGACAACAAAGATCTACATTTTAGATTTAGATTTACATTTAGATCTACAATTTAGAGATCAAAGTCCCTCCTGGAGACATTATTTTACCTCTGATTTTTGTATTGATAACAGAACATTAGCGTGCACAAGTGCAATTAATATTTTATTATTTTCCTGTCTCATAAAATATAGAAATTGAAATCACCAAGGAATTGGAGGAATGGAAGGAGCATTATGTTTAAGCAGCTACATAATGTGGTTTGCATCATGTAATGGGATGTGTTTAATGTGGTTTTACACAGCAGCCTGTCATCATTTACATTTGCCTCTGGCTTAATAAACTGTGCCATTCTCTTTGGGTTTGTTACAGTGGGATGCAAACGTTTCCCAGGCAGCATCCCCACCAATCACACCTGGAACGTGGAAATTGGCAATCTGCATTTCCATACATCACTTCCACGCTCCTGCCTCTCAGCCCTCAGGTCTGGGATTTTATTGAGGAGCGTGCCAAGGGCTCCAATGAGAACGGCCAGGCAGCGCCCTGGAGGCTGAAAATTTCAGGCTTTCCATGTTAAAATGTGCTGACTCTCAAGCAAGCACTGCATTTGATTTGAGGCCTTGGGACAGGTTCCCAAAATTGAGTGATGGCACTGGGCTGGTGGGTGTGGAGTTTGAATGGTATTGTGTGAGCTCACAGGGTGAAAAATTAGGATTTAAGATTTTAGTGTAGAGTAATGTATGCAGCAAGATGGAGGATTCACAGCATTGTCTCAGTCCTTCCTCTTCACCTTCCTCTTCATGGGTTTGGGAGGTTTTCTGAAATTGGTTAATAAAGTCAGCATGGAGGACTTCGAGTAGTTAATTTTTGCGTTTAAAGGAAAAATAACTCAGGTGACATTTCACAATTGGACAGATTGTCCTTGAAAAGACTTTATAGAGCTAGAGATAGAGAAGGACTCCATTTTCCTTGATTTCTCTGACTTGCTAGTTAGAGCTCATGGCTTGTGAGGCTGTAACACAGGTAAGAGTTAATAAACCTCTCAGTCCAAACATGCAAACACGACTCCCATGTGTTAATCCTGGCTCTAACACGAAGAAGATAAGAAGATAAAAACCAACAAGGCAGGAGAGCAGAGTGGGAACTGCTGGGAGGTTCTCTGGGTGCAGGAGTCACCGTGCTGGGGAGGCCACAGGGGCTCTGACACCTGCCTTGTTGTCACTAAATCCTCTAAGTGCTCTTCTCTAAAGATAACAAAGTCAAAGGCTCCAGGAGAGCTGGGAATCACCCCAAAGAGCAGAGCACCTGGGGATGGCTGAGCTGGGGCTCACAGCTCCTGGGGATGGCTGAGCTGGGGGCTCACAGCTCCAGGGGATGGCTGAGCTGGGGGCTCACAGCTCCTGGGATGGCTGAGCTGGGGGCTCACAGCTCCTGGCTGAGTTGGGGGCTCACAGCTCCTGGGATGGCTGAGCTGGGGGCTCACAGCTCCTGGGATGGCTGAGCTGGGGGCTCACAGCTCCTGGGGATGGCTGGGCTGGGGGCTCACAGCTCCTCTGGGCAAACCCCCAAGAGCCCCCCTGGGGTGTCCATCAGAGCAGGTTCTCCTGGAGATGAGCAGGAGCTCAGCCCACGCTCAGCTCTCTTGACTCAATGTGAATTTTCAAGTCTACAGCCACGGGAGGATTTCTCCAGGCAGGAATTTGCTGTATGTATTGGGAAGCCGTCAAGGAGCAGCACCTGCACACAGCAGCTGCCCTTTGGGGTGCTGGGGCTGTCAGAGGGGACAGAGCTGGGGCAGGGAGGGTGGAAATGCTCTGTGGGCCCTTCCTGAGCATTCCCAACCCTTCCAGGGCTCAGGGGGTTTCCAGATTTGGTGTCCAGCAGCTGAGGAGCAGGGACAGCCAGGAGAAGGGCAGGAGCCTGGAGTGTCCCAGCCTCAGGACATGGAGGGGAGGGAGGTGTTGGGATCACTGTGGAGCCCAGGGAGGTTCCATGAGCAACAGGCACAGGGCACTTCCCAGGGGCATCATTTAGCACCACAGATGGGGCAGAAATGACAAAAAACACAGCTTTTCCCAGGCTCCAAGTGAGGAGAATCTATCTGCACACATTTCTGTGCCCCAGTCTGGATCCTCTGCTTCAAACCAAACCACGAGGGGTTTAAAGGAACCCCTTGGGTGGGTTCTGAGCTCACCTGGGAGGTGTGCAGGAGCTCTGTGGGACCCCTGAGCAGCATCTCAGGGGGTTTAAAGGGACACCAATGGCTCTGAGCTCACCTGGGAGCTGTGCAGGAGCTCTGTGGGACCCCTGAGCACCATCTCAGGGCTCAGACACAAACTCCACACAGGCAGAGCTGCTGCAGCAGGAACAGGACCCTGAGCTGCCCACAGCACGCAGTGACAGCCAGAAATGAAGACAGATGCCTGGAAAAAACTCTGTTTTCCAGCATAAACACAAAGCCAAGAGCGTACAGGGAGTATTAGGTTTAGTAGCCAATAAAACAAGAATAAACTTTATGGGGATTTCTTTAAAAATCACCTTTCACAGGCGTTTTTATGCAGGCAGGGTTTCTGGCGTACAGAGGTTCCCTTTAAGAGGTTGCAAGCACAGAGATCTCTGATCTCTTTCATCTTTTTTCATTAAAAATCAGCGGCTGTGCGAGTTCCCCGAGATTTTATTAAATTGGGCAACGCCAGAGGAGAAATAACAAATGATGTTCACAAGGATAAAGTTGTGCTCTCATTACAAACTTCACACTCTCCTCCCAACGCTGGCTTTTCCTTCTGCCCCTCTGGCACTTTCTGCCTCCTGTTCATTTTGATGTTCTTAGTCTTAATTTAAATCTAGATGCAATGTAATCTTTGTTATGCCATATCACACACAAATCTTGTTTGGGAGTTGGGTTTTTTTGGTTGTTTTTTTTTTAATAGGCATGCCAAGGCATGGCTTTCATAAAATTCTACCTAAAATGTTCTTCATACTTAAATAACAGAGTTACAAAGTCAGCATAATGGTAGCAAAACAGGGGGAGAGGGGAGGAGAAAAAAAAGGAAATTAAACAGGTAATAAAAGAGATTCTCAGATGAGATTTGGAATCAAAAGCAGTGCCAGGAAGGCACTTCATGGAAGGGAACTATCCCATGCATTAGGCACTGCAGAGGAAAAGGCTCTGGTAGAAACCTTACAGCAGAGCTGAGGNCTTGAGCCCTCAGTTGGGCACCAAAACTCATGGGCAGGGTCCTTGGGTACAACTAAATCTGCAGCCAGGGCGTTCTGGGGGTGGGGATTTGGGACAGGGGATGTTCAGACCCTGAGCACTCCTGGCCAAGGGAAGGAAAGTCAGGAATGGCAGCAAGACACAAAATGTGCCTTTGGCCTCAGCACCCTCTGCAGGAGGTGACACTCAGCAGTGGCAGGGGTGGCCCCCGTCCACAGCAAAGCTCATTTCATCCCAAACAATCCCAGAAATCAACCCCAGCTGCAGGATCAGCACGGGCAGGGAGGAGCCCAGGGAAAGGATGGCACTTGTGCAGCACTCCTGCAATCACTGCAGTCATCCCTGAGCCCCTTCATCAAACCTCATCAAGAAAGCAGAGCTGATGAAATCAGAAGAAATATTGCCTGAATAACTCTTGAGATGGGCTTGGAGTTTTCTTTTTTTTTTTGCAGTGTTATTAAAAATGATGGGCAAGTCCTGATCAGCTTCTAATAATATCAGGTATAATAACCCACGTGGTTTTAGTCCTTACTAAAAACGACTTTTCAGCACTTGTAGGAATAAATATTTCACACAATGGAAAAAGAAAGTGGACACTGGCCCCACACAGAGCAGAATTCTCCTGGGAACAAACTTCGTTACAGAGTTTTATGGATTTTCTGCTTCCAGATGCATTGGGAGCACAGGTTTTTCTGTGGTAAGAGAATCTCCACTTCCAGCCTGGGTAGGAATCAGGATTTACAGAGAAATGTGGGAATAATTAAAGTAGGGGGAAAAGCCACTCGTGTTTTAATTTCATGCTTAGGTTCATTCAGAGTTTAAGATGAAGGGATGAGTCACCAGTTCTTATTTTATTCAACCCCAACCCCTGGAGAGTGTTGGATTGCAGGAGTTACAGCCTGTGCTCTGGCAAGAGTCACCCTGGCACGTTGGCTGCCATTTTTCTGATCCCTTCTCTTTGAGATTGAGCCCAAAATGCAGCAGCCCCAGGCCCCTGCCAGTCACACCCTGACCAAAAAATGGGCTCCAGAGGCTCCCAGCTGTGTCTGGGCCAGGCAGGACAGAGCAGGGCTGCTCCCAGAGCTCAGCCTTTGGGGTTGGTGGTGGTGACAGCCCCCAGGAAGCACCTCCAGCCACGCCTGGTGGAAAAGAAAGAGCTGCTTGTCTGCCTCAGCAGCCCCTGCCCCTCCCCTGGTGCCCACGGGGCAAAGAGAAAACTGCTGGGGGATGCTTGGAACAGGATTAACCACAAACCTCTGAACTTCAGAGGGGGACTTTTCCTAAAACCCACTGTTTCCTGACAAAAGCATTTGGAAATGAGTCGGGGCTCGGCTGTGTTTAAAGGTTTTGGTCAGGGGCATTGGCCTTTCCCCAGCAGCTGCCTCAGAGCCATTCCCAGTGCTGGGAACAGGGATGGGCTCTGCTCCTGTGCAGAGACTCCTGCAAGGTCACCTCTCCTCCTTTCACCTCTTTTCCTTTCACCTCTTCTCCTTTCACCTCTTCTCCTTTCACCTCTTCTCCTTTCACCTCTTCTCCTTTCACCTCTTCTCCTTTCACCTCTTCTCCTTTCACCTCTTCTCCTTTCACCTCTTCTCCTTTCACCTCTTCTCCTTTCACCTCTTCTCCTTTCACCTCTTCTCCTTTCACCTCTTCTCCTTTCACCTCTTCTCCTTTCACCTCTTCTCCTTTCACCTCTTCTCCCTTCACCTCTTTTCCTTTCACCTCTTTTCCTTTCACCTCTTTTCCTTTCTCCTCTTCTCCTTTCATTCGCTCCTTCAAAAGACTGTTTTTAACATGCAGTGCAACCTGGGATCAGACAGGAGAACAAAGCCAAAATCCATCTCAGCAGGAAGCCAGACCCCCGTTTTCAGTACTTTTATAGCCCAGCTGGAGCCTGTGCCTGTCCTGCAAGGATGTGACACTGGTTTCAGTGGTTTTAAACCATTGCCCTCAACAAACACCCCCCTGATGGTGCTGTGAGACCTTCCACCTCTCTGACCTCTTCAGACTTCCAGAGCCCTTTATTCCTTATGTTTCAGTAATTAAACATTATACGTGGCATAGACTCCGTGCTTGATTTGTACCCAGCTCTGGTTAAAGAAGGAATGGTCTGACTCAGTGTCTTGGCCAAGTCACTCCATCCTCACAATGAGATGAAGGCTTAAAAATCATGGCTTGTTTGCTCCAGGCATTTAACCAAGTGAGAGGAAGTAGAGGGAAAACAAACAAACAAAAAAAAAAGACAAAAAACCAAAAAACAAACCCCAAGAAAAAAAGCTGAAGAAGAATGAAGAGGTATTAAAAAAAAGAAACAAGAAACGAACCACTTTGAAGGGTAATTTGTGGTGGCTTCAGTGAGGACTTGTGCTCCCTGTTGTGTTCCTGCATCTTTTGAAGCTTCTGTTGAATAAGAATTCTAAATAATCCCTTTCTGTTGAATAAGAATTCCAAATAACCCCTGGCAGAAGTTCAGCCCTCTCAGCCCACATGGAAACTGACAATTACACAGCTGCAGACAAGGGGAAAAAACCTTTAAAAAATGGCACATCCACCTCAACAACACCTCTGCCCTTCCAGGGGCTGTTTGCCAGGCTTGGTCCAGTAGGAACACAGCCAGGGAATGCCAGGGGAGCTGGGGAGGGATCAAAACCTGCAGGGATCATCACCAGGAGGAATCATCAGGATGGGATCACTGGGAAGGGATCACAACTTGCAGGGATCACCAGGAAGGGATCACCACCAGGAAGGAATCAAAACCTGGAGAGATCACCAGGAGGGATCAAAACCTGCCGGAATCATCACTGGGAAGGGATCACTGGGAAGGGATCAAAACCTGCAGGGATTATCACCAGGAGAGATCACTGGGAGGGATCACTGGGAAGGGATCACCGGGAGGGATCATCTCCTGGAGGCATTATTACCTGGAGGGATCATTGGGAAGGGATCACTGAGGGATCACCACTGGGATGGGATCACCGGGATGGGATTAACACCAGGAAGCATCACTGGGAGGGATCACATGGATGGATAACATGGAGGGATCATCACTGGGAGGGATCACCGGGATGGAGTCAAAACCAGCAGGGATCATCACCAGGAGGGATCAATGGGAGGGATCACCGGGAAGGGATCGACGGGAAGGGATCGACAGGAAGGGATCATCCCCGGAAAGGGAACATCCTGAGGGATCACCGGGAAAGGATCACCCTCTGGAGGGATCATCACCTGCAGGGATCACCGGGATGGGTCACCAGGATGGATCACCGGGATGGATCACCGGGAAGGGATTATCACCCGGCCCAGCCCAATTCCGGGCTCCGGGCTGCCCCTGCTGCAGCAGCACCTCCTGAATTCCCTTCCCTTCTCCTCCCCCAGAATCCCGGTTTCCCGAGCCGGAGCCGCAGGGTTCTGTGAGTTGGTGTTCCCGCAGCGCGGATCCGCCGCGGCTCCGTTAATTACCGCTGCTGATTTGCATTTACAGGGGCACAGCTCCATTACGGGCTTTGTTCAGCACCAGAGCCCGTGTAATTCCCCGTTCCATGGCGCAGAGCGGGGCACCAGTGTCCCTTCTGCGGGAGGAGAAAATTCCGAGCTCTGCGGCCCTGCTGTCACATCTGACTCTGCCTGCCCCGTGCCGTCCCTTTTGCCGGCAGGACAAAAAGCACCCAAGAAATTCGTGTTTCACTTGGTTTTTTCCCTTTCTCTCTTATCTTTTTTTTTTTNTTTTTTTTTTTTTTTTTTTTTTTTTTTTTTTTTTTTTTTTTTTTTTTTTTTGCCACTTCTCCCGGCTGAACTCTCACGTTCCCTCCTCCTTCCCCGTGTGTTCACACATGAGATTGTCCCACAATGATCCCCCAGCCCCAGCCTGAGACATCCAGCAGAGTCACTCTGCCTCTCCAGCTCAAAATCAGCAGCACAATAAAACAGGAATTCATTTCGATCTTTCCTAGAGGTCCTCGCTGCTGTCTTTGAGGTCACAGAATCACAGAATGATTTGGGTTCAAAAGGACCTTAAGGACCATCCAGTTCCAGCCCCCAAACACCTTCCTTCCCTTCACTCTCCCACTTGTCTGAGAGCCTTGAAGTTGTTTAATCCTTCAGTGCTGGACAGAGCTTTACCCTTAAACAGCAGAGTATTTTCTTCTGCTCAGCTTGAAAGGATAGTTTGAACTGATTAGCTCAGACATGCTCCAGAAAGAGGGGTTTTAAATTCAATTTTTACACGAACACCATGTTCACATTATGAGCATCAATAACGGGGGAGAAAAAGAAGATGATTTCTCAATAATTATTAAAAAGACCAGAATTTCAATTAAATTCATGACCAGTAACAGGAAGGGTAAGAGAATCCAATTACAGCAACTCTTGCTTCCATCAGATGCTCCGTGGGGATAAAAATGACCACGTGTGTGAGCAGAAATTGCAATCTGAGATCCCACATTAGGACGTTGGCTCTGAACTGCAGCTTTGATTTCCTGCCCCTTTCCCTGGCCAGCAAGGTGCTCCCCCGCTAACTCACACAAAATCAGAATTTACCAATCAGGGTTCTCTTGGGGTTAAGAGATACCAAGTACCCATCACAAGCATTTTGTTCTCCATCCTCTCAGCCTGCATTCCAGATCTGTGAATTTGCCATCAGCTCAGCTAGATCGTGATAAGTGGCAGCAGAATTGTGCCAGCCACTCTATAAATGGAATTTTCAAGGCAGGGAAAAAAAAACAAAAAACAAACCAAAACCCATGAAATGAACCAAACCAAAACAACAAGGAGATCTGTGCTGTTTAATAGGATGAGTGAGGGAGAAAATTCTTGATTGTCAGAACAACCGTTGCCATCATGGGGAGAAAAAAACGGCAGTGCCCAGGGTCCCTTGGGCCCAAAAACAGAGCAGAAAATAAATATTTCCCTTCTGTATCTGTCTCGTTGCAGGGAAATCATCTCAGTGGCACAGCTGGGGAGTGACACCTGAGCTGGAGGCCCAGCCCTGGCCGAGGGGAGCGCACAGAGCACCGAGCAGTCCCAGCTGTGCAGTGACATTCACCTGAATATCCTGCCCAGGAAAGGCCAACCTGGCAACCTGAGAGAACTCTGCAGAACGAAAGGGGGGAGGTTTGAGGGGTTAGAGCTTGAGAATCAGCTGCAATAGGGGTTTATAAGGCCGATTTTCTGCAGCGTGCGCCTTCGTGCTGTCACCTGCACTGCCTTGCTAGAGACACTCCAGCTCTGCAAGCACAGCAGAAACAACTCTTCAGGCCTCAAATATCTGAGCTGGGACTCATCACCACCCAGCTGGGCTGCTCGAGTTCCTCTGCTGCTGTTCCCTACACCGAGCCCTGGAGGAGAGGGGTCACCTGGCTGAGGACACTGCCATGGGCGAGTCAGAGCAGTTTGTCCCAGCACCCACAGGTCCCCTCCTCTGTGGGGTTCAGGTGAGCCAGGTTTCATCCCAGACCTCAGCAGTGGCAGGTGGGAACCTCCAGCACCCCACACACCATCCAGGCACAGAGACAAGCAGGGCTGATGCTGCTGCTGCTGCCCTGCAGGATCTGGGGGTTCCGCACCAGCCACGACTGATCCCATTTTTCCCATTTTCTGAGGTATTTGACATCCCACTGTTCCATTCCCAGGTGCTAAAATAGCAGCACTATTAAAGTCTAAATGCTGGAACACCGAGAATATCCTTTTTGTGCAGGAAAACATAGAGGAATGTCAACTCGACAGAATTGGTTCACTCTGGAATTTTACCACGAGGAGATTGACACTCTGTGCACAAACAACCTCCCCTCCCCTCACAGGGATCTCACCTGACAGGACCCAACTGGATTTCCTCTCCAGAGATAATGGAGAGCAATGGGAATTCTTGGAATGGCACCTTTTGAATGTCACATTTCCAATACGGCAAAAACCTTAATTCACCTTTTATTCACAGGTCCAGCAACTCCCTGAGAACGCGGCTGCCCTGGAACAATGGTGCCATCGTCCTCATAGTTAATTTATGGTGAAAGCCAAAAAAGCCTCTTCTACTCCTTGAATTCCCAGTACTTGCTGTAAGCCAGGCCACAGTGACAGGGATTGTTTCTGTCTGTTTCAGAAAGTAAACATGACCCACCAGCTAAACCCAAGAATTAAAGCTCACCCAGGCTGTGACAGCAGTGACATCTCAGCACTGACTGGGAAAGAAAAGCCACTGTCCATAAAAAACCAAAAAACAGAGGGGTTGGGGTTTTTTGTTTGTTTGTTTTTTAAACAGGAGATATTTGTTTCTTAATAAGGACAAGTCATTTTATATCAGAGAATAGGAGAAAATTATTAATTTTGTTTGACCCCAAATGACCCCACGCAGCTGCCACAAGACCTCAGTGGGATTTAAAGCATCAGGCAGAGCCTTTTACCTCCAGCCCAGTGGAAGTAACTGAGCAAAAGCAACACAAATAGAGATGCTCAGATGTCCCTGTCCTCACTTTAACTCAGCACACGCTGTCAGAGGGAGAAGATGCTTTTGGAAATGGTGGGGGGTTTCCCAAGGACAAACGCACTTCAAAGGAAAAATGTCTAGTGCCACTTTTTTTTTTTTTTAAGTATTAAAATATATTTTTAGACAAATAACTGTCCTCATTTTCTCCTAGAGGTTCTCCCACTGGATGCTAGGGCTCAGAAAACAAATAGCTGGAGAAACCAGTCACAAATCAGCAGTGGAAGGAGAAGGAGATAGCAAAAAAACTATGACCTGACAGCAGAGAGCTACAGAGCTCAGCGTTTTTGTCAGGGTTTGAGCAATGGAACTTCCAAACTGGGCACTGCAGGGAGGGCAGCAGGTCAAGGCCAAACTCTGACACTGAAAAGGATCCTGTGACAAACCCTGGGGCTGCCGGAGCCCACCCGTGGCCCCCAACACTCGGAAATGCCCCAGTGAGGCACTGCTGCCCTCAGGGTCACACTGCACCTGCTCAAAACCCAGAGAAACCAACCCAAAACTCGTGTTTTGTGCTTTGGTACACAAAACACACACCGGGGACAGTTCTGGCTTCTTTTTCTCTCTGCTGAGGTTGGGATAGAGACACAGGAAATGAAGGATTGAGTTTGGACTTGGGTGTTTATTGTTTCTTATCTATTTACAGACTCACCAGCTGTGAGCTCTAACCAGCAAGTCAGAGAAATGAGGTAAGATGGAGCACCTCTGACTCTTTCCAAGGTTATTTAAGTGCCAATCACCCAATAATGAGGTGACACCTGTATTATTTATATTTCTGAGCCAATAATGACCACCCAAGGCCCGCAGTGTGGACCTTTTTCACCCAATTCCAGAAAACCACCCAAACCCATGGAGAAGAAGGGAGAAGAAGGAAGAAGAACATGAAGAAGAAGGACCCAGACAATGCCCAAAATCCTCCATCTGAACTGCCATGTATACTAAAATCTTAAATCTGAGTTTCTGGAACTCCAACACACCCCCAGGTTCTGGTCTCTTCTCCAAGAACCAGCAGCACTGATGGTTACTGAGTGTCTGGTGGGTTTTATGCAGCACCTCAACCCTGACCACGAGAGGAGCAATCCCAGGGGTGGCAGTGATGGGGCAGCTCCCAGGAGCCTGGGGACCACTGCCAGAGGCAGCACAGGGCAGCTTTGGGCCTGAGAGAAACAATATTTTCTGTTCTTCAATCAGATGGATGCAAGTGCTGTGATAACACTGCTGAATAACCTCTTACCCACCACTGATCCCCTCCTGGGCTCTCCAGCCCTAAATTGGTGCCACTGGGGAGTTTAGGATGATTCTGAAACACTTTGATTGTCTTTAGTTTTCCATTTCCTCCCCTCACGCAGCTCTTCCCTCTCACTGAGTCAATAGAATAATGAGGACGCTGTTCTCAGGTTTAAAGCTGAGTAAGTGACATTTCTATCCATTATTCATTTGCCTGGAAATTCTCCTGAATGCCACCAGTGATAATCACCTAATTCCTACCAATTTATTTCTGGATCACCATCACACAGGGAGCGTGCTGCAGGTAGCAGCTCCATCCAGTATTTATGCAGTGATTTTTCTTTGAATGAAGGCAGAGAGGCTCGGCGTGCTCACAACCACGGCTGCTGGTAGCCCTGGTTTGTGCCTGAGGTGTTTTGGTTTTCTGAAATTCTTTTCCCAGGGAATTTTCTGTAAACAGGAGAAATGTTTTTGTAACTGTACCTTTGTTATTCATTCCTTTCCCTAGCAGGGACTTCTTCTTGCTGTCCCTCTGCTCTGAGCAATGTGAGTGAAGAGGTTTGTCTTTGTGTCCCCAATCAGATTGGTCTGTGTGAAATAGTATAAAAGGGGACANCAAAAAAAAAATCCTGCAATTCAGGGTTTCAAAACTCCCAGTGAAAATCAGGAAGACAAGGATGTCCATGCTGGATTTTGTTGGATATCCTGGATAACTCCATCACATTCAGCAGGTTTTAACCACAGAACTTCATGGTTTTCCTGTTGTTTTTTAACAGGACTTTGTTATAGGTCACTGAACAAGCACACACAATTTGGGATGCCTTGGGAAAATAAAGGGCAGCAAGCACAGGTGACATTTTAGACTGCAGTTACTGATGAAGAATGATAATGAGTGAATAAAACACAACTCTGGGAAAAAAAGTGGTGCCAAGCCAAGAGAAAGGCAGCATTTAATGACTGCCATGACAACGAGCTATACATCCTGCTCAAACCAAAGACAAGCAATTGCATGTGATTGCAGATTGAAAACCAAATTATATTTCTCACTACAGCCTCTGCCAATCCCACGGGTCCATAGAAGCCATCATTTTTTTCATATTTTAAGAGTCATCACAGATCTCCTGTAGAAGGTTGGAGGTCACGGTGCCCTTCCCTATCCTGGCTCCTGTTAGACAGAAAGTTTCTGTTTTTTCCAAACCTTTCCGTTCCAAGCAGGAGCCAAAGCCAGGCCCTCCAAAACCTGACAGATTTCTCAGGATGTTTTGACTTGCAGCCTTTGATACCAACATCACTGATGATCTAACACCACCATCCATCCAAACCCCACGAGTCTCATCTCCTCAGTCTGCACAGCCAAAAGAATCTTGTTAAGGCAGGTGGCAAAAAGATTCCAGGGCGGCTCACGCTGAAACCCTGCAAGAGGATTTATGAGGTTTTAGTGGATTTAATTTAATTTGAACTCGGCCTCAGAGGTGGAGCAAAGGCTGATGTGAGTGCCAGCAGCCCTTCCCCACAGTATCTCTGCTCTGTCCCTGTCCCAGCTCCCCCTGAGCCCTTACCCAGCAGCAATCACAGCAGGCCCAGGCAGTTGTGAGTTATTTTCCTCAGAATCTGACAAACTTCACTCTGACTCAGCCTGATCTCCATTCCAAAATAGGGAAGAGGAAAGCAGCCAAGCTGAGGAGAGGAGGAGTAGGAAAGGGAGGAGCAGGCAGCTGATCTGTTTTTAGAAAGAAGAGCGAAAGCAAGCTCGGATGTCCCTGAATCCCGAGCAGAAGCAGTATTCCATTGTTGATCTTTTCTTCCCCATTGAATTCCAGGCTCACACAGGGCTTGGGATCAGAGTGGAGCACAAAGAATGGGCACAGCTTCCCATTGGCACGATGCAGAAGCAGTGGGTAATTCCACTAAAGATGTTTTTGGCACGCACAGCCACCACCCATGAAGAGGATGATCAGAAATCCTGGCAAATGGCACAGGAAAAGACCTGAAGGGGGGAATTTCACACAGAGGATGCCCCAGCCTGTGTCAGGATCAAATGGAAGAGACTTTGGAGTCCTTATTTAATCATTTGCTCTTTTCTCTCCCCCTCTGAGCACATTACAAGAGTAAATCCTCCCTCCCTCCCTCAGAGCCATTTGTAGAAGAAAATCTCCGTGCCCAGCTCTGCAGTCCCTGCCATCAAAACCTGGGACTGCTGAGAGCTGGCTCTGATGCTGCCTGGAACCTGGGAACTGCTAGCAAGAGAAATGAGCTAGAAAATCTCCTTAATAAGCCCACGACCAAAAATAACACCTAGAACTGGGAATCCATCCATCCATCCCTCCCTCCCTCCATCCATCCATCCCTCCCTCCATCCATCCCTCCATCCATCCCTCCCTCCCTCCATCCATCCATCCCTCCCTCCATCCATCCCTCCATCCATCCCTCCCTCCCTCCATCCATCCATCCCTCCCTCCATCCATCCCTCCATCCATCCCTCCCTCCCTCCATCCATCCATCCCTCCCTCCATCCATCCCTCCATCCATCCCTCCCTCCCTCCATCCATCCATCCCTCCCTCCATCCATCCCTCCATCCATCCCTCCCTCCCTCCCTCCATCCCTCCCCACGGGAAGGCAGCCCTGGAACACGCCGTGTGCCCCTCACAAACCCCACAGCAGGCACAGGGATCACTCCCTGGAGCTCTCCTGCATTGGGGGAACCTCAGGGGAACACACCAAAGATTTGGGGTTTGGCTCCTGTGTCATGCCCACCTCTCACTCCCCCTGTGCCTGCAGAGATGCCACCAGACCCTTCACAAAACCCTTCATGGGCTTGAAACACGTTTTTCTTGTATAAATGCCTGAGCTACTGCTCCTGCTCAGCTCTTGCTGCTTTGGAGCAGCTCCTGCAGGGAGCAGGTGCCCTCAGCCTTCCCAGGGTTGCTTCATTACATTAAAGGGACGTGGAAAAGCTTCCCTTGTCCCCCTTCTCCTTGTGGGAGCACAGGAAGTGTTTGTGGGGCAGCTGAGACCTTCCTTTGCAGGGAAGGCTGTTCCCACAGAGCCACAGGAACCCTCCTGCCTGGGTGTGGGGATCCCAGAGCGAGTGGGGCTGGGTTTGGGGTCGGTGCTCCCCACAAGGATGGGAAACAACTGGACAGAGGAAGGGGAAATGAAGAAAAGAATCAGAGGAAAACCCCTGGGCAGAGCACAGAGCCAGGGAGGCAATGCTGAGGTGAGAGAGCACAGAGGAACAGCAGGGCAGAGCTCAGGGCTGGTGGTGGAAGGACAGGCCGTGATCAGGAGCTGGAGATGGATCCCAGGAGAGCACAAAAAGTGACATTTCCTTTCCTCAGGTGTGTGAGTACACATGTGACGCTGTTGTACACCACAATGACATAGACTCTGAGCTTCAGAAGGCTGAAAATGACTCCTTTATTTTTGGGATGTGTCTCCCTTTTATACTATTTCACACAGACCAATTGGATTGGTGACACACAGACAAACCTCTTCACTCACATTGCTCAGAGCAGAGGGACAGCAAGAAGAAGTCCCTCCTAGGGAAAGGAAAGAATAGCAAAGTTACAGTTACAAAAACATTTCTGCTGTTTACAGAAAATTCCCTGGGAAAAGGAATTTCAGAAAACCAAAACACCTCAGGCACAAAACATGTGAGCCCCCCTCAAACAGGTACAGGTACAAACACACAGGTGTGCAGAACATGCACAGGTACAGACACACAGGTGTGCAGAACATGCACAGGTACAGACACACAGGTGTGCAGAACATGCACAGGTACAGACACACAGGTGTGCAGCAGAACATGCACAGGTACAGACACACAGGTGTGCAGAACATGCACAGGTGAGCACACTTCTGTCCCCAGAGCTCTGTGACCAGCCCAGCTGTGAGCATGACCCATCTGAGATTTCTGTCCTTCACCCTCTGGTCCCGTTTGTCACCAGCCCCGTGTCCTGACTGGGACTGCAATGATCTCTGCCATGCTCAGGGACTCTCACCTGCACCAGGTAATGCAGAGAGACATGCAGATAACAAAAAAGCTTCCCAAGGACCTGATTATGTCCCCAGCACTCCTGGACTCCTGCAGCTGCTTTAATCCTGGGCTAAACTTCAAAATAAACATCACGGTGCATTTCCCACCGCCATTAAATGTAATTAATGGATACAATTAGTCAGCCAAAGATAAAATCCTCTGGCAGAGAGTCCATAGCAATGTAAATTTCAGTCTGGTTTTTTGGAAGTATTTTATTTACTTGGCACCTTTGGTTTTGTTTTTCATTCATCATAATCCTTTCATCCCCTGAAATCTATATTGATTCCATTGCAAACTCTGCTCTTAATCTCATTTAATACTTGTAGATGTTAGACCATTTCATATTCCAGTTGCCTGGGAGGTTGACTAAACCAGCTTTTTTATAATCACATTTTTCACTTAAATATTTTTCAAATTCTGTTTTCGGCACCCTCACTCACCTGATTTTCCTTATTCTGGGCCTAAATAAATGTGTATCATGACAAACAGCTGTGATTACAGGGCAGTGAACACCCGAATTCCGCCTGCAGAGAGCTGATTCCCAGATCTGTGTGGTGGATTTGGGACCTCTCAGGCCCCCACCTGAGGGCACAATACTGGCACAGGATGGGGCTCCTCATCTGTGTGCCCTGCATGTCTGTAAATGGCTTTTTGTTTTTTACCCACAGCAGCACCACTTGTGCATTCAGTGCCACCAGCTCCTCCCGTCGATTAGGCAGGGAATGATGTGAGTGTTTGACTGAAAAGGGGCAGGGAAAAAGCAGAGCACAGGTGTGTGAGCAAGGAGGGCTGGCCTGAAAAACCTGGATCCTCATTCCTCAAGCAGCTGCAGCTTCCATGGATGCTTAAAGCCAACTGAAGTTAAGCATGTGAAGCAACAGCAAAATCATTTCTCTATATATTCAAGAGATTTTTCATCCCAAGGGTTGCTGAAGAGCTTTTCCAAGATACATAATGAGGGATAAATCGATGGATCTCAAAAGACAGAATACTTCTGGGCTGGAATTTGATACATTTCTCTAAGAGAAACTTAGAAAGGATGGGCAGAATATGCTGTGCATTAAAATTGCAATGAAACGGAGCGCTGGGACATAGGGGTGAGATCACAGGACTTTCAAAAGGCACTTGCACTGCCACAGGATCCTGGTAAGGTCTGGATAAAAATAAAACATCAGCTTTAAACAGCAAAAAGAGCTCATTAGCAGAGCCCCACACAATCTGGTTACTGGGACAACAACCCCTGAGGGCACAGCCTGCACCCCCTGCCCTCCTCACCAACAGAAATCCTCACCTGGGGCACAGGGGAGAGGAAAACCTGAGCTGGGAGCTGATCCCTGGGTGGAAAACTGGCAAATAATGGACAGCAGCATCATCCCCCTTCATGCAATGACATTTTTGTTACTGGCTAATCCTTACATCCCTCAAAATGGAAGTGGGCACTTGAGGGCCGGAGCAAACCCCCTGGGACACAACCAGCAAATTCCCAGGGACCACTTTGGCCTAAGGAATTTTCCCCCAGGCCTCTCAGAAGGAATGGGAGCCTTGGTGAAGGGACCTCAAAACATCACGGTCCAAACTTGCCCTCTGCAGTCAACGAGCTGCAACAAACTTCTGCTCCCACACCGACCCTGGCAGGGCCTTTCCCTGGAGAAATAATCCCTGAATTCCTGCAGGGATCCACCCCTCACTTCCTTCATGGCTCACCTGAGAGCTCACACTCTGTTTTGTGTCAGTCAACCAAGGTAAAAAGCAAAGTTCAAACCAGCTACCTGTTATTTACACCAAGTAAGTGGGTTAAAACTGTTATTTACACCAAATGAGTGGGTTAAACAATGTATTTTTCAGCAAGCATTCTTGTAGAGAGAGGAAAAAAACTGTGGTCAAATGTTGTTGTGGTTGTGGGACACGTTTTCCCTGAATAACAATAGTTACAGATCTATGAAGTGAATATGGTGTAGAGCAGAAACAGCTCAGAAACTTCAGGTCACAGCTTGGAGAGAAACAAAAACTTCCCCAGATCATTCCCAGCAACCAGTAAAACCCGTGCCAGGTTTTGGTTTTGCAAAGCCACTGGTAATCAGACCAAGAGTTCTTCTCATCTCAGACCCCAAAGCTCAAAGGAATATTCTAATATTGATCTGGCTCTAAACATCTCCCTTGGAACAGCAAGCCCAGCAGAGGAAAGCCAGGCACATGAAACCATGAAAATAAAGGAAAATCTTGAAAGAGAAAGTTTTCATTCTTACCAAAAAGAAGAGAAAAAACCAACCAACAAAAAGAAGCAAACCAACCCAAAACCCCTCAAAACAAACAAACCCAACCCAACTCAGCTGCTCCATCCCTTTCCAAATTCTCTCTACACCTCTGCTTTGAAGATATTTTTGCCTTGAAAGAAATCATTTTAATGTAAAATTATTCCAGAGCGTTTGCAGTCAGAATCCAACCCTGCAAGGACAACTCCATGGCTCATTTTGAAAAGAGAGAATAAAACGCAAAGGAAATGTTTATTTCTGTCACATCAAAAGTCAGCTGTAATTTAATTAGCAGCTACAGCAGATTACAAGATTTGTGATTCCTCCAATAAAGACAGATTTTTTAATTTTTTTTTTTTAGGGGCAATTAACACAGGACCAGATGTGAAGCCTAGAAATTCAGAGAGGACAAAAGTGGGAGGTGGAGCTGACAATAAAAACACGGGAAGTGGAAACAAATAAGTTGTTTTCTAATTTTTATCACGGTTTTCCTTGCTTGGGGGGAGACAGGTTACTGTTACAGGCAGAGCAAATAACTCAAATGGGTGCAGAGCCTCCTCATGAGCAGAGTGAAATTCCTGTTCTCCATGCCCCTCCATTCAGAGCAAAGTTGTTTACTCATTAAAATCAAATTACTCCTAGCAGCATTTTGGGGGTTCATGAACTTTTATTATTTGTTGCATTTAATAAGCACAGGGAAAGAAAAAGGTCATGTCTTGACTGGAATAGCATGTAAGGGAATTTATCAGCAGAACACAGAAGCTGGAGATAAAGACAATCCACGTTTGGTTGCTGTATTTGATTGTTTTCCTTCTGGCTTAATAGTGTAAATTAAAAGAGAGCTTAAATGTTAGCACCACTGACAAGATGGCACATCCAAAATTACAAGGAAGCAAATAAAATGATTCATGTGGAATTTTGAAATATCTCAAAATATGTCAGCCACCAGATGTCACAAAACCTGCAGGGGATGATGCACTGCACCAAGAGAAGGGCAAGGCTCTGGCAAAGCACAGCACGGCAGGAAATCATCCTCCCAGTCCCCATAAATCTGAGAGCCTGGGCAGGAAAGGAATAAAACACACCCAAGACAAAACAAACTGAGATTTTCTCTGCCACCATCCACCTCAAAGGAGAAGGGAAGTGTTTGAGACCAGCATCTTGAGCATGACAGAAAGTAAGACTGCCAGAAACAAAAAAAAAGAGCATTCAAAAATCTCCAGGGCCAGTCTGACCTCTCCTCAGTGTGACAGGGTCAGTGTGTTCACCATCACCCACAGATGCTCCAGACCAAGCAGTTCCTTGGGCTGCCAACAGAACAAATCCCCAAATATTGATTTTTATTCACACACAAAACGCAACAAATCCCATGTGAAAGGCAACAACTAGAAAGTACTTTCCCCACTGGCTTTGCCAAATGCATTTCCATGTACTTATGGGAACACAGGAAATGTGTATGAATTCATTTCTATCCCAGCTTGATGCAAAATCCTCAGCCTGAGAAGTGATGCTCAGTAAAGAAAAACAAAAAACCTGAGCCAGCAGTGAGGCAGCAAAGGGTGCAAACAAGGATTTATCCTGTGCAGGAAAGAGCCCCCAAAACACATAAACTCTGTATGAAGACCCTTGGACACTTCTAAAGGCCCTGCAGGAGCACAATTCCTCCTCAATCTGGATTTATTCTCTTGGATCAGTGACTGAGAGCTCTGGGAAAAGCTTCACCACCAGCCAGGGCACCCAGGCAGCCTCTGGAACAGGGAGCAGCAGAGGGGCTGCAGAGTGTTAGGGGAGGAATGCTCAGATTAATTAATCCAATTAAATACCAGCAGGGAGAAAGGTTAATAAAGAGAAAGGCAGATTTTCAACCTCTTTGACCTTGAGTCGTTAATGAAGTGCAAATCCTGTCCCCAGGAGCTGTGATTGCTTGGTGGAAGCAAGACAGCCTGCAAGAGACCCTGCAGAACAGGCACAGCATCCTGTTTATCTCCTCCTGGCCATGGATCCAGCCCGGGAATGTGGGAAATATGGGGCTCCTAACTGGGAGCAGCTTGTGACATATAGAGAGGAAACAGAAGTGGTTTTTCAGTCAGAGCACCCACTACGTCCAAAATAACAATCCACCCCATCCACTCTGACAAAATAACACATAATAGAACCAAAACTGTGCTGACAAAAATAGTCTGTTAAGCTTCCCAATCCTCTGAGGCCTGCAGTCTATTTTTGCTGCCGAGAGCTGAAGTTACACACGCTCCACCGAAGCTGCCTGGGCTCAGCCACTTGAAAGCAGCAGCCTGCAAAGCATTAATAATTCATCTGGCTGAGTTTAGCTGGCACAGTCAGCAACCAAACTGCACCTAACTCTCCTGTGAGGGAGGAGAGAGGAGCTGGTGCAGCAGGATATTTCCTTTTCAGGTTTTCTCCTCCACGTGTTTATGGGCGATGAGGAGCAGCCCAAGAGGAAAAGGTGCTCGTGTGGCACCAGGGGAGGAAAACAAGAGACATCAGAAGGGTGAAATTTTCCACGTCAGCCACGATTCACCAATCCAATTGACTTCTGATCACTCTGTGCTCTTTGATAATCCTTTGGAGAAGTTACCCCTGGCACTGGGAGAGCAGCAAAGGCCTCTGGTGCCATCCCTCCTTTTTCCACTTAGTCCTAAAAATGAGCAAAGCTGAGGAGCAGCTCACACGTGGAACATCCCATCATTTCTGTGCTGACACAAGGCACAAACAGCTCCAGAGGGAAAGTCCTGCTGTCACAGCAGCACATCACTAACTCAGTCCTACATTTGGGTCCATTCATTTCACTTTCAAAACATTTTCTAGAAAATGGGACTGAATTGAACCCATGGCAGCCTCCAGGTTTATTCACTCTATCGATTGCTCTGGAGATGAGTGGGAGTAATTATTTTGAAAAGGTTCATTCTCCAGAGTGAAGATGGAAAGTGTTAAATGTGTTCAAACTGGTGGATAACAGACAGCTGAAAGTGAGAGAAGATGCAGCAGGGAGTGACTGAAATAGAAATGCACAAAGGACTGGGGTCTGCAACAGCAATTCTGGATGAGCACCACGGCACAAGGGGGATGCTGAGAATGCCCCACAGCAGAGATTCCTTCTGAGGTGAGATGGACAAGGCCCAGTTTTATTCCCTGACACATGGCACTGGAAGAGTTGCAGGTTTTATTTTGGAAAACACCAAACCTGGACAACAAAGCTTGGCTCTGGCAGAGCAGGAGTGGCACTAAAGCAGCCAGCACAGGCAGGGCAGCCCCAAGGCCACCCCAGCCCACCACAGGAGAGGGGACAGCAGCTTCAGCACTCGTGTGGTGAGGCAGGAAAATGATTTATTATCCAAAAGGATTTGTCCCAGTTTAGTTACAATATTGGCTTTTAGTGTTTTGTAGCTAACACAGCTCCTGTGAGGCCCACAATCACCTTTTCCATTCCAGTTAAAAGTGCAGGTGTCAAAAGCTGAGAAAGATGATAATCCATGGGCATTAATCATCCCAGCACCTGGGGACACAGAGCTCTGCAGAAGGCAGGACACAATGTCTGCCAAAACACATCCCAGAGAAAATCCATGGGCTGAGGTTTCACCAGGAAGAGCTGCACCTCACAAATAACTTTGTGCTTTCAGCTCTCTGCTTATGTATAATCACACAGATATTTATATAGATATATATAAGCTATATCTTAACAGATGGGAAAAATCCATAAATTAGGCTTCACTGGCATTAATTTGTTGGTGATTTTTCATTTGCATGAAACCAACCTTAAGTAATTTGTGTTCAGGAGGGAAAAAAAAAACAAAACTCAACAAGATCTTTCACCATATTGAACTTCACCATCTCATGGAACAGGTCACTCATTGCATCATTATTGGATTATCTTCCAGTAATTAAATCTCTTCAGTATAGCAGTTTTTCATTTGAGTAGGTCTCAAAAAATCACAGCAAGAGAGCATTAGCAACCACTTTTAGAAAAGGAACTCAGTCTGAAGAAGATGGAATATCATTTGTCCTCCCCTGTGTGTTATTCTGGCCCCCAAAAGCCTCAGGTGCTGCTGGATCAAGCAGAATGGCTCAGAAACCCCTGCTCACCACACAGGAGACCTTCCCTTCACCCAGAAAATCCAGGATTCAAGCAGGGCTCTCATTTCCCTGGTTTTTACAACTCTTTGTGCCGTGCCACTAGAAAATGAACAGCCAGATCTGTCCCACCCGTCCTGGGCATCACTTGGATATGCTGTGTGCAAATAAATGGCTGAAAAAACTTTGGAAAATTCCATGGTGTGGTTTTTCTCAAGAAGACATCCGATCCATTTTGACTGGTTTACTCTCTTTTTCAACTGAAAAATGCGTTTATGCAGGAGGAGAGGAACCTGATCGTCTGTCTGGGGATTTCCAGACTGTCAGTGCTGCAGCCACCGGGAGGGCCCCGACAAATCGCGGCTGGACGGGCTCAGTTCATGCAGCAGCACGGGACACGTTTTGTAAGATAAAGCCCAACCCCAGTAAAACCACGAGCAGAACCACGTTTTCTCCTGTTTTCCATCCCAGTGGCCACATCCAGCCCCTGCCCCTGGGAGCAGCAGCTCCAGAGCCCCAGCACGGGGTGCAGAGGTGACCCCACGGCCCCTCCCGGGGCTCTGGGCACTCACGGGGTGTGAGCAGCTCCTCGTTCATAAAGCAGACAATTAAACAGCTCTCACATGTCAGCCAAGGATTCCAGCCCACGAAACAAAACCATGCAGCCAGAGCAGAAATTTCCCGCGTGGAAAGAGGAATATCAGAAAATAGCAGAATATTTTTCAGGAAATATCAGAATGGAGGTTTTGCAGAGTTCCCTGCAGGGTGAGCTGTGCTCTGGGCACAGGACAGGGGCTTCCTGCAAAGGTCCAGCCAGTCCTCATCGGGGTCTGAGTGATTAGGAGGGGAAATAAAGAATTGAAATTAAAGGAACAAAGGAGAATAATAAAACTGAAATAAAAGGAATAAGGAATAAAGGAGCCAAATAAAGAAGTGCAAATTGCCCACAGACCCCGACTGAACGCCTGGGAGAAGCACAGGGAGCAAAGAAGGTTTGTGATGGATGTGTTTGCTCCCTGCCCTCCTCACCCTCAGCAGACACTGATGTGTCTCACACCAGAGAACTCTCCTGCCAGGCCAGGAGCCTTTTGTGAGGAGGGGAAAGTCGCAGTGAACGCTGAGGGATGATTTTGTTTTGCTGCTCATCGTTCAGGCTGCCTGGTCTTGCTGCTTTCTGCAACTCCACGTCGACACGAGCTGGCATTAAGAAGTTGCCTGGCACAAAGCCATCATCATTTGCCTCCTCTTTGATGCCAAATGCTTTTTTACATCTTCCAGGATGTCAGGCACGGCCCATCTGCAGAGCTCTCCCCTCCTCCCCACAAGTCTCAATTATTTTGCCATCTAAGCAGCAGCTACTCCAACACTGAGCTGCAATTCCCGGGGGACTGCAGCTCTCCTGAAATTCCTCTGGAGGTCTGGCCAAGCTTCTTTCCCATTTTCTGGTGTTATTCTAATCAGCTGAGCACCACATAACCTCACAATTCCTGGACAAAGCTGTTTGCAGTGCTGCAGCTTATTTCCTCCAAGACTTACAAATAAATTATAGCCCCGAGCACCAAAAGATCTCATTAAACTGATAAACACCCAGAAGATTGGAGGTTTTTTCAGCAGCTCTTTCCATCCCAAGACAGAGGGACTGCACTGGGAGCTGCAGTGTCACTGGCAGAGCTCTCCAGAGTGGCCTCCCCACCCCTGGCCTTTGTTTTCCCCTCTAATTTGTCCTCCAGTTTTGATGTCCTCAGTCTCTCTGCTCACACCAGCAGAAGGGGTGGTGTGGAAGTGTGGAAAGTAAAACCAACCTCGTTATTGTGATGAGCAAAAAGTAGTATTTTCGAGGGTGAGGAGTTTTGCTTTCCTGTGTTTATTTCAGCTGTGTTTATTTTCTGGCCTGGCACTTCCCAGCTGAAGTTAAAACCTCAGGTTATGACCTGTCACCCTGCAGAGAGTCATGAGCACAGAAATCACCAGTTCAGCACCGTGCCCACCCACACAGGGCTGTGCAGGCACAGACAGGTTTTTGGGGACATATTTTAATCACCTTAACCAGGAAAAAAAAATTGCCAACCTCTGCTGCACCTTGACTGGTGGTGTCACAGGCACTCACCCATCCCACCCCCCTGCAGGGCTGGGGATGCCATTTCCACCCAGTGCTGGAGCTGAACCTGTTCCCCATTCCCAGGGAGTCACAAACCCACGAGAGCTGCAGGAGCTGCTCACTCACCCTGGGCTCACCTGCAGCTCCTGGCAGTGCCCAGGTGGCACCCAGCAAGTGCAGGGGATATTTTTTTTAAACTCTAAATCATGCCAAGTGTATTTGCTTTCTTTCAGCTGCCTGTGAAGCCTTCATTCATTGCCCCAGGTATGATGCACAAGAAGGTGGGTTTTTTTTTGCTTTAAAACAGGCTTTTTGCTATTTCTCCACCAACTGAGGCAAATATTTAACAGCATGTAATAGAAAAATCCCTTCAAGGTGCAAAGAAATGCAAGTGTTCCCACATTGAAAACCTCGCCAGGAAGAGAAACCAGCAGTAAACCCAGCTCTGAACAGGAAATGGAACTGATCCAGACTGCAGAGAGGAGCTGAAGACACTCTCTGCTCATTCCCCCAGGGAAGGGGCTCCTGCCCCCCTCAGCCCCCACACCCAGAGGTGCTGCAGCCCCAGTAATGGGGCAGTTCCCTTCTTCTCTGATTTGCAAACCCCCTTTGCTCAGATTTAAATGATTTTACAGCCACGTGAAGGGATGGGAGGCTCTGGTGTGTGTTTGTTTCTCAGGCTGTGTAGGGCAGATCCCCCGTCCCTGGTCACACTGAAGGATCCCCAGGCCCTAGTCACATCCTGAGAGGGTCCCCAGGTCCTGGTCACACCCTGAGAGGGTCCCCAGGCCCTGGTCACACCCTGAGAGGGTCCCCAGGTCCTGGTCACACTGAAGGATCCCCCGGTCCTGGTCACATCCTGAGAGGGTCCCCAGGTCCTGGTCACATCCTGAGAGGGTCCCCAGGTCCTGGTCACATCCTGAGAGGGTCCCCAGGTCCTGGTCACATCCTGAGAGGGTTCCCAGGGAGCTGCCAGGGCTCTCCCTGCCCTGAGTCCTTCCCTTTGTTCAGTAACTGCTGCTAATCCAATTTATTGCAGCGTTCCCCACCCTCACTGCCTGGATTCCCTGATCATCCTTTGCTCCCCAAACGCTGCTGCAGACAGACAAAAGCACACGAGGATTGGCACATTCCTGGTTCCTGATCGAATTTTCCCCTTTTTTTTTTTTTCTTTCAGTTGGTCAATTAATAAAGAATGAGAGCACAAAGGGAGAATTAAAACAGGCAGAAGTCTCACACGTGAAATCAATTCCAATCAAACACCAGCCACGTTCTTACAAACGAGCCCACCCATCACAGAAATACAGATAATTATTTATGGACAGAGCTTTTCTGAGGCCAGGATAACGTGACAAGCACTAGAATTTAGTTCCCATTTCCGATATGTTTGGAAACTGAGCACATTTCCATTTCCACAGGCAAATATTAGTTAGGTGCAGATCCAAATTATTTCCATGGGCATTCAGCTTTCTAGTGACAGCTACAAGGGAAAATAAAAACCTGCTGCCTGCACAGCAGGCACTGCTCTGTTGGTGCTCTGTGAGCCCATAAAGCTGCATTACTGTCTCCAGTGGTAAATTCAGGGTAAGAGGTGTTTGATTTAACCCCAAATGTTCATAGAACAGAACCAGCAGCAGCATCTCCTCAAAGCTTCATTTCATCTCCTCATTGCTGTGGAGCTGCTTCCCAGGACAGAAGTGTGGGAATTCGGATACTGATCCCTGATTTGGATTTAATTCCCCAGCTGTGAACAGATTCCAACCTTTTCCTCTGGGTCATCCTTTAACTGACACCAGCACACATTTCACACCTCTCCAGAAACCTGAACACACCAAACCCTTTCCCTCAGGGGCTGAGGCTTCATGGGGCTGCTGCCAAAAGAAAAGAAAAACTTCCCAAAGTGTCACAAACATTCTGTGGCTGATTAATCTCAAGCCTGAAACCACATCTCGTTAGGAGGGAAAACCTAAATTTTAAATCTAAATTCCTAGAGAGCAAGGACCTGGGTGCTGAGATTTGACAGCTGCTCTGGAGAAGTGCAGGTAGTGAAAGGCACAGAATATGAAATATTTAATGCATAAATAGAGAATTCAGGCTGGAGTCCCTGAGCACTGTCATTTGGCACTTGCAGTGAATGAGGGACAGAAGTTTTCTGGGCATTAATGTAAAAGTTTTATTGAAGTTTCTCTTCTAAGTGTGGGTGATAAAATTTGGTGCATAAACCCTCGGAGCTGGGAATATTACAGAAACATTAAATTATTTATGGCTGAAAAATTACAAAATACCAGGCCAAATTACAGAGAGCCAGGCTGTGCCAGATGTTTCATGACAATGTGTATTTTCAGTCCTTAATTAAAAGAAGAAACAAGAACAAGGAGTCCCAAGTCACAATCATTACAAAGCTTTGAAGGAAAAAAAAGTAAATCAAGTTTCTCACGATTCTCTTGGGACTTAAATGAAGTGCCCAATGAAGTGGGCAGTTAACCATGTAAGAACAGATCTCTTCAGGGCTTTAATTAAATGTGACTCATCTAACTCACAGCTGCCTTCAGGTTCTCTTCTCTAGGGGGAAAACCCCAGGTTGTACAATGGGAACAAACCTGAAGGTTCATACTTTGGAGGTGAAATGTGCAGAGAAATGGATGACAAGGAGCAGATACAGAGAATTTGGGGCCTGTGCCATGCAGTGGACATCTGCTTTTCCTGCCAAGGGGAGGATAACAGCTTTTCAAAAGAATTGGAGATTGTAATATATACAAATGTACCCTGAACTTCAGCCCCCTCAGGAAAGAGAAATCCAGGCCTACTTCTGGATTAGAGAGGAGCAAGACTGTTTCATTTTACAGAAGCTGGGGTGCATCTTTCAGCCTCAGCAGATGTTCTTTACTGAGCTGTTCCTTACAGGTGGGCAGAGAGAAGTCCTGGTGCTGCCCTCTGCAAACAGCCCAGAGGGTTTGGAGGGATGATCCAGATGGGACAGTGTTCTCATAGGAAATCAGGACATTTTGGAACAAGGCTTTCTGCTTATGCAGAGCAGTTTATTGCAGGTTATATCCCAGTCCCTCCAGGCCAGGGGCTGAACACTGGATTTACCCACCCTCAGATTTGTGTCACAGCAATGACAATCAAAAAGCTTCCGTTTTAAGCAGGAATTAAGGTGTGAACTCAAATTTTTATCACAGCTGAACTGTCCCTTGCCTGAATCACTGCCTGTCCCCAGCCTGGTGGAATCCTCAAACACAGCAGAGAAGTGGCTGCAATAAACAACCTGCAATCTAAACATCTCCAAACTGCCCACTTGTCTTAGATCCTGTTTTCAGCCACCCATCCACCTTTTTTACAGCTCCCTTTGCCTGCCAGAACCTTTATGGGTTTTAAGACAAGGCAGGCAGCAGCACTAAATGGGATTTGTGCAGCTGACCCCAGGGGTCACTCTGGCCCTGACCGAAGCACAGGCTGTTCTTGCTGCAGGGTAAATCTGCACAAAAATGGTCACTGAGCAGCTGGGGCTGCAGGAAAAGATCTGTTTCACTCTGGGACATTAAACCACACTTGAACTTTCAGAAACCTAATTTTCTTGGGGATCAATACAGTCAATACAGGTGTGAAGGGGAAAACAATCACATTTGCTGTGCTTGTGCTCTGGCTGCTCAGCCCTGGGCAGCTCTGGCTGCTGGCCCACACAGCTCTGCTCCTTCCTGGATCCAGAGGGAACTCTGGTGATGCACAACTAGAGGGAAAAACCAGAGGGTGGGCACAGCCTTCAAGGTGTCACTACCTGTAATTATTCCCTCCAGTGGTTTTAGTCACGCTGCTCCCACCTTGAGATTCACAGAGTCAGGTTCCCTCCCCTCCCCACCTCTGCCTGTGTTTGACAATTAATTTTCTGGCATATTAAACCAATGGTTATTAATGGTGCCACAGCTGTCCATGCCAGTGAGTGTGATCAGCTCAAGCTCTCCTTTTCAGCAGATAAATATTTTTTATAAGCCTAGCAATGCTGGATTTGTGGAGAAAACTCAGCTCCTCAGTGAAGAAACTCTATCTTCTCAAACATTTGTGCAGTGTGTAGTAAAACATAACCTTGATCCAAATATAAAATCTGTTTAGGTAGGAGATGAGAGGGGTGGTTTCTTGAATTAGAAATAATATCCCAGCCAGGAGCTATTCATGAAAGTGGAGTCTTAATATTTACTGAGGCTTTCAGCAGCAGTGATTTGCACTAGAATTTATTAACTTTTCAAAGATTGCACGATGGACCTGGGCACTGAAATGCTCCCCTCAGAAGCTCAGCAGAACAGGGGCTATCACAGCAGTGTCTGTTTTAAGCATTCAGCTGGGCTTGATTCTGCCTCACCTGGAATCAAGGTTTAAAATCCTCCTTTCCAGACTGAAAAGCAGAGTTTGCTCACAGACGAGAGGCCCAGAAAAGGCTCTCACAGACCCTGAAGTGGCTCTCACAGAAAGGTCTGTGGGCAGCACCTGAAGCCCCTGACTGCTGTGGGTGCCTGTTGCAGGGACAGACCCATCCCCTCTGTCCTCAGCCAGGAGCAGCTCAGAGCTCCCAGGGGGCTCCTGCAATGCCAGCACCCAATTTTTGGGATTCTTCCCAAAAATCCCAGGCACCCGACGCTGTCAGACCCAGGGCAGGAGCTGAGAAACCCTGGGTGAGCCAAGGCCAGGTGCAGGCAGCTTCCCACCTGCACCAACCACCCCAGAAATCCTCTGCTGGCACTTTTTTCTGCATGTCCAACATCTGTGTGGATGGCTCCTAATGCTGTGCACAGCGTCCAAAACCATTCCCTGCCCTGCACTCTGTCCAATATCCACTGTATTTCACATTACAATGATTGAAGCCCTGACAGTGCATAAAACTCATCAAGCAACCCATGGCAGGGCACTAAGAAGTTCACTACCAGCCTTCTCCCTGCTCAGTTTGTGTGCAGAACATCTATTTTAATAAATTTGGTCCTGAAAACATGCATCTAGCTGAAGATTCCCTTAAAAAAATAAATCAGGTGTTATTTACACAACAGAAGCCGCCCATTTTTTAATGGCATCAGGCTCACATGACATGCTTGGAGAATTTGCAGTTGAATGGTGAAAGGGCACAATGCATCAAGCACCAGAGAAGTGAAAATCTTTCAGATGGGAGCAGGACCTGGCACCTGGCCTTGGAGGAGCCCCAGCAGGTGCTCAAGAAACACCAAGTTGTGTCTCAGAGGCACCAAGCTCATCAATAATGGATTTCTCAGCGTTCAACCACATTTCTTCCCCATTTAAAGTTTGATCCAGCTTGTTCATTTGCAGGAGATATTTTTTTTCCCCGAGGAGCCCCAACACTTTGTTGTCACAGTTCCTAGAACTCCTCAGCTGGCGCTTGGCCCAGACAAGTTGTTGCTGAGCTCACGCCTTTGTTATTGCTGACAGACAGGAAGATTTGACAGTTCTGATCACAAACAAGTGCTGGGTGCTCCAGGGGACAGGGGCTGCTCCCCGTGTCCTGAATGATCCAAATGATGCCTTGAACACCTACAGACCTCCAGGCTGAACTGGCCACCGTGAGAACTCCGAGGCAAGAAATCCTCCCTCATCTTTGAACTTCAAGGCAAGAAATCCTCCCTCATCTCTGAACTTCAAGGCAAGGTGAAATCCTCCCTCATCTTCAGCAGAGTCTGTGACACCCACAGACTTCACCCAAGCGTTGGAGCTGCAGAAAGGCCCAGGTGTTCATGTGGAAATGGTCAGTGCTGAGGCACTGGGGTTAGTCTGGGTTGCCAGGACCCTAATCCCAGGGCGAGGCTCATGCCTGGGTCCGTGTCACAGCTCGGGGCTGCTTTCAGAGCTGTTGTTTAGGCTGTGCTGTGGTTTTCTGCAGTTCTTCCCCCACACAGAGCCTCTCTCTGCAGTCACTTGGCTCAGCCCCACCGAAGTGTGACAGCCCAGGATGACAGATCTCCTTGCAAGTCTCCAGATAACCCAAGTTCTCCTCATCAGACTCGTCTGTGCCGGAGGATTTTGCCAACCAAGAACCATATGGTTTTCCTTCTCATGCCTGGAGACCCCAGAGCCTCTCTGCTCAGAGCTCTGCAAACAACAGATGGGGCTGCAATGGATCCCCCAACAGTGCCACCAACACCCAGGTTCCACCCAGCTCTGTCAGAGCCACCCAGAACCTTCTCCCACTGCTGCCCTGCTGGGAATTCCAGAGCTCAGGGCCAGCATCACTGAAGTCTTGCAGGCAGCCACTTGCAACTGAACAAACTCAGAGCCAATTTCAAACATGAACTCAAACACAACATCCAGTTCTATCCAATTCAGGTGGAAGAAGCTCCCTATGCCAAATAAAAATGAGTGGTTAAATTTCTGTGCCTTTATGTCCACCTTGAGGGCTACAGGCCAGCACTGAGGGCTCCCAGATCCTACCTGAGGTTCATTATTTCTCCTGTTTTCAGCCAGGAGCCACCCAGGGGAGCATTCAGAGTCCCTGCCCAGCAGTGGGGTCAGCACAGAGCTGCACCCCACCATCCCCCCCTGCTCTGTTATAAATGCATATTATAAATTTGGCTTTTTGCAAATATTAGAATGAATACTATCTGTATAATTGTACTGCATTATGTTTTATTAATAGAGTTTAGAAAAGTGATGAATGTATTTGCTGACTGTGACATAGTGTAAATAGTTAAAAGACTGGGGTTTTTTTTTTCTTCTTTGTAACATCTAAACTGACCAAGCCAGAAGGTATGAGGGGGGAATGGTCATCACCTTGTAACCCTGCATTAAGACTGCCAATTTTCTGGTTTTTTTATCAAAATGAAAACAACTAAAAACCTCAAAAGAAAGATTTATGAGACCCATGTTACCAGACAGAGTGGGGCCACCCAGAAATAAATCTATCAGATAAGATGATTGGGGACAGTTGAAACAGATAATATCTATTGAATGTGTAAAACAGCAATCCTTAAAACACCGTAATTGAAAAAGAAGTGTGTGCTTTCTGGTAAGGCACCCCAGCTGGAATCTTTGCTCTTCTGTCTCCCAATATTTTTAATTTTTATTAAACTTATAAATTTTTCTAAAAGAGTGGAAGTCGTTTTTCACGTGCTCCACGCTGGAGATGCCACAGAAACCCTTCTGTGCCACAGAGCAGGGACTGGCAGCACACTGTGCTGCTTGTTTGTAACACACCTTAAAGATTTCCTGTCAAGGTTCAGCTTGTACCGAAGGACTTGAGGAGCCAGAAGTGATGGGAGGCTGTGACACAGTGACAGAGCCTTCAGCAGAGGGATGAGAACGAAAACATAAATGCTGCTGGAAGAGCTGGTGCCCTGAAACACAGCATTTATTCTGTGCTTGCAAATACGCCCCGTGCTGAAGACAAACTTTTACTCGTGTTATTGGTTTTGAGGTTTGTAAGTGTTTTCCAGGCAGAATTCTCTGTGGGGATGGTTTGATCTCTCCAGCGCTACTGAATTCCCAGAATCAAGTCAGATCCAATAACACGGTGCAGCTGGAAAACAGAATATTTGTTTCTAACTCATTTCTGAATGATTTTCGTTATTACCACTGAAGATGTGAGGATCAGACAGCCCTTGTACCAAAGACTTCAGGGGTTTCCTACAAAGCTCAGGAAATTCTGTAAGACAAGAAGAAGAGCTTCACACTGCCAATGTGAGCACAGATCTGAAGTGTGTATCCTCCTGCCAAGCCCAGAGTGAGAGCAGAGCTGGAATTTCTCCTGCCTGGAAGCTCCCACAGGTTTGGTTGGCCTGGGGAACATTCTCCTCCCTCAGCAGCACAGGAGAGGGGCAGGAATCACTGCCCAGCCCAGCCAGGACCTCCTGAACTCTGCCTTGCCCAGGGAGAACAGGAGGAAGGAAAATGTTCCTGGAGATGCCTCTGACACATAATTCTGATTTGAATTCACCTGCAGAACACGCGAAGCCAAACCTGAGCTTTGGACTCAGCATTATCCACAGCTGATCCTGCTTTAAACAGAATTTATATGGGAAGTTAAAGGAACCCAAGAGTGAGGTAAAAGCAGAGCAAACAAGCTCCAACATCAGCCTGTAACTCTCATGTCATGATAACAAAAGTACAGCACAGCCCAGAGTAATGAGGTCTGGACCATCCTCACCTAAACTGTAACTCAGCATCTGCTTCATTAGAGGTCATTAAATGCATCATTTGGTACAAATCAAAAAGCTGCTCTGGAGAAGGCTCAAGTGGCTCCCCAATTTTATTAAAGCATTTGAGGATGGAAGGTCTTAATTGGCATGAAATCCATCTTCCAATACACCCCAGCTCTTGTCTGGACAGATCAAAGTTAGGAATTTTATAGCCACTGCTGACAAACTGCTTTTCTCCTGCCATGACAGGTGTGTGTTTAGCAGCTGCTTTCCAAACATCTTCATGTGAACATTCTTTTTAAAAAATCATGTGGTGCAGTCACCTCATCCAACCAGAGGGAAAAAAAAGTTCAGTACTTCTTCATCATCAGGGAAATAATTTCAACAGCCCCACTTTATCCTGGCATTGTCTAGTGCAGCTCCAAGTCTTGACACAGTTAAATTCCCTATCAAGAAATCACAAAAAGCACTAATGATTGCAATGTCTCATTAATTAGAGATAAATACAGGTGAATCAGACCAGCCAACTCAGGAGAACTTCTGGTGCTTGCAGCATGTTCATACATTGCTAATTAAGACCATCAGCATTCCTTTTAATTAATATATTGGCTTGCTGAAGATTTAATTGAAATCTCACCAGCTCTCGCTTTTGCAATTCAGAACATGTAGCAGGCAAAGAAAAGGAAAAATGAAGCTGTTCCCTTCATGTTTGTGGAGATAAATTAAGAGTTGTGGAGATAAATTCAGCATTTTAGCTCCCAGCTCACTCCACCTTCCAGATCGGGGTGGGAGTGTGAGAGAAACCCCAGGAGAACATTTGGGAATGTGCACAGGTTCACACTCAGGGCTCTCTTTGGGCAGGAAAGGAGCTGATTGTGGCTCCAGAGGTGACACAGGGACACCAGAACCAGGAGAAGCAAAGATTCCTGTGTCACTTGGTGCCTCTGAGCCTGGAGACTGAGACTCACCTAAATCCACAGAGCTTTGTCTCCACAATTACAGATCCTCAGGGGACAGGATTCCTTCAGCCTCCTGTCTTGTGGAGTGCAAAGTTCCAGGCTGAATCAGTGAATCACTGGTTTAAATATCTGCTTCCAAAGACAAAAATGAGAACTATTTCTACTATGTGACTGCATTTTTTAAACACAAAAAGCACTGAGTGTATCCTCCCGTCTGATTTCTGCTGTGCTTGAATCACTTCAAACCTAACAGAGCTTCTGAGCAAGTTGTGTGTTTAACACAAATACCCTGAAGAGCTGTTGAATTGAGATTCAGAAAGTGTCAAACAGAACCTCCAGAGAATTTACCTACAGGCAGAAGAGGGAGATGAGAAACAAAACTATTTCCATTTTCCCTTGCTAGAAATATTTCAAAACATTAGAAAAATATCTAAGTGGTTTGCATATATTAAAACTGAGCAGGAAAATGCCTTTAAACTGCACAGAAACTTCAGTGTCACAAAGTTCCAGAGCAGTTTATCAATCCTTAAATCACATTCCCATTCCCAATTTAATTCCCTCCCTGCAGTAGTGGTTTCCCTTGAGGCTGAACATTTCCAGGAACAGAAGATTTCCAGGGAATTTAAGAGAGAACTTCTGCCGGGGGTTTGCAGTGAGTCCTTCCCATGGACCAAATGGGAACACAGAATTCCCAATTCCCTGGGATTGTCTCTGTCACAGAAAGTGCTGCTGGCCCCGCCACCCCTCACTGGGGGCACAAATAAAACCTTCAGTGCCTTTTGCTCCCCGGGGGATGGAGCTCAGCACAATCCACACCCACAGCTGCTCTCTGCCACGTGCAGCAGTTCGCTCAGGAATGTGGGATTCCTGCCCTAAAACTGCATTAAATCACCTTGAACACAGCGCACACGGAGCTCATTTCCCCAGCAGGGAGGCAGAGTGAGAGGGAATTGCTCGGTGAGGGCTCTGCAGGCACTGGGGTTTGTGCCAGAGCTGTACCCACACAGAAATGTCCCTGCACCCCTTCCCAAAACAATTCTCCTCCTGCCGCATTCCCAGAGAAAGAGAAATTCTCCCCGAAGAGCCAAGGCTCCCTAGAACCTGACCCATTCAATGTTCTAAGAAAGAAAGCAGCAAAATTTTTCTCAGCCATGACATTTTTTTTCCCAGGGGAATTCTGCAGTGATGGAGACACCCCAGGGCTGCAATCCCTCCCAGCGTGGGGTTCCTTGGAGGGCTGAAATCCAAATAAAAGCGTGCCTGGGAGGGAGGGTGGAGGGGGAAGGACAGAAATAGAGGCATTAAGAAGGACAAATATTCTGTTGGTAGGCAGGCTCATGATGGAAGGGGGATTATGATTAAAGAAATCTCGAGAAGACAACTTTAAAACAAAGAGAAGAACTGCCCGAGTTAGGAGCCCCAAACCCAAACAGAGCTGTCCTGGCAGGGGAGGCTGCATCTCCACGGGCCCCTTACATGGCAAATCCCTGAGGAATCCCAGCCTTTGTTTGGATTTCATGTTGCCTGTCAAGGGAGCACAAATGCTCTGTGCAGCCTCGGGGTTTGCTCACGTTTCCCGTTTATCTTGGGGAGTTTTATGTCGATTTTTAAGGCCTTTTTTGGGGGAGGAAGCAGAGCCTGGCCAGTGTCCCCATGGCTTTGCCAGGCAGGCAGTGACTCTGGGCACTGCAGGGATCAGGGCTGGCAGCACAAGGAGCAGCAGGTACAGGAGTGTTGGAGTTCTGGAGACTCAGATTTTGGGATTTTGGTACACAGCAATACATGTGAGTCAGGATGGAGGGCTCTGGGTGTTGTCTGAGTCCTTCTTCACCTTCTTCTCCATGGGTTTGGTTGGTTTTCTGGAATTGGGTGGAAAAGCTCCACACTACGGGCCTTGGGTGGTCATGATTGGCTCAGAAATATAAACAATACAGGTGTCACCTCGTTATTGGGTAATTGGCACTTAAATAACCTTGGAAAGAGTCAGAGGTGCTCCATTTTACCTCATTTCTCTGACTTGCTGGTTACAGCTCCTGGCTGGTGAGTCTGTAAATAGATAAGGAACAATAAACATCCAAGTCCAAACATGAAACTTACATTTCCTGTGTATTAATCCTGACCTTGGCAAGGAAAAAAGGAAACAAGAACCTTCACACAGGTGGGCATGTCCTGCACTGAACAGGGCAGAAAACATCATTCAGGGGCTCTAATCCCTTCTCTGAGATGAAACGTGCTGCTGCTGCCTCTCAGGCTGCAGTTCCCTGCCCAGGTTTGCTGTTCCACCCTCACCAGGGCCCCGTGGGTTTGTGCAGACAAAAAACACCTGCAAATATCACCGTGAAACCATCCTGACACCTCAAATCGTGCTGATAAATCAAATTGCTGCTGTTAACGCTGCTTTAAACAGAAGTGTTTTACTTTAGCCTGTCATGGGCACCTCTGGAGGAAGGCACTAGGAATCCTCCATTCCAATTCCAATTCCAGCAGCAGGATATGGATGTTTGGCATGGAATTACTGGGCAGCAGTAAAAATGCATCACTCCCAGGTCTCCACCTGTGCATCAGCTACTTCACCAGTCACCTATTTTTAGCTCTGCCAGGCAATCAGGATGCTGTTCACAAAACACTTCACCTTAAAATAAAATTGCTTTCCTCAAATGACACTGTGAGGTTCTGTTCTTTCCACTTTTTAATGTGAAACTTCAAATATAAGATAAGGTAGTTTATTGAGAAAGGAAGAACTGTTGTTAATGGGAGAGGAAAATGAATGTACAATAGGGTAAATTTTAGTGATTATCACCGTGAAAAGATGGACATGAGATAAGGGGGGAGGCAAACTGGGAAGGAGCAGCACTGCCTGGCACAGGCACTGGGAGCAGGCCTGGGCTGAAGGAACCTTTCCATGGCCACAGCCCCAAGCCTTGAGAGCCTTGGGGGATTTAAAGGGGATTTCTTCAGAGCCTGCACAGCTCCCCAGGGGCCTCAAAGCCCTGCCCACAGCCAGAGCAGCTCCCACACCCACAGCCCAGCCCCAGCACCACTGCCAACACCAAACCACCCACGTGTTTTCTCTGCCAGGCTCTCACCCACCCTGCTGGTACCTTTCCCTTCTCTCCTCCCCTCCTGACCCCTCAGATCCCACACACAAAAGCACTTTCCCTCTTTCCCAGGCTCTAAAAGCCTTTTCCAAAGCACAAGTTTTCCTCGAGCTGTCCGTTCTCCTTAATTCCCACAAGTCCTGGCACCTTCATCTTCTCAGGCTCAGGATGAATGAGGCAATCTGAGGTTTCAAGAGCTTTGCAGACAAGTCCTGCTCTGGTCTCTGGGGTGTTTTTGTAAGCCCAGAGAAATAAATGCCCTTTGCAGCAGAGTCAGTCTGGGTGTTACAAAGCATCTGGGCCTGCCACAGAGTCACTCAGAGAGCAGAAATAAACCCCAAACTGCTGGATCCCAAATGTTCAGTGCCTCCCAAGACAGCAGCTGGAGAATGGAGCCACATTCCTGTCACCAAACCCAGAACGGGCACAATTAACCTTGCAAAGTGACAAGAGAATTCTTTGCTGTGTCACAAATCACCTCCATCCACAGCAGAGGTTTTTGACTTCCACACAGTCCCGTTTGCAGAAGGGATTCATCTTGATCTGAAATTGTAATTGAATGCCAGGAGTTACCTTGGTGACATTTAAAAATCTATCCCTGTGCTTTGCTGTCAACACTTTATAACACAAAGTGCCTTGTGGAACAAGCCAGAACACAGCTTGGGGAACAGTTCCTATGACAACTCCATGAATCAAGGGGGTGGCAGAGATCCCCAAATGTCAGATGGACAGCAGCACACAGGGAGAGGAAGGCCAGGCTGCAGTCAGCCCTAAAGCTGAGCTGAGCTGCAGCTCCAGCCCAGCTCCAGCCAGGTCTGTCATTAAACAAAACCTCCAATTCTCCAGGTCCTCCCATTTTCACTGAAATTGCCAAGAACCCTGAAATGTGTTATTCAGTCAGTGCAGCTGGTTTCAGCAGGCCTCTGCTGGGACTGGCCATCACCAGTGAGGGAGGAGGAGCAACACTTGCTGTGGATTTTGTTCGTTAAATACAGGTGGGGAATTGGATTTTTGGTCACAACACAGGATTCCCCTTGTGCTGATGGCAGCACATCCTCTGAGATCCTGGCCCGGAGGGCACTGGGCTCCCTTTCCCCCCTGCCATTCCCAGGTTTATTGCTCAGCAGAGGCAGATTTGTTCCTCTGGCACTGGCCCACAGCTCCAGCTCTCCAGGAGAAGCAGGGAGAGGAGCTTGGCTGAGCTCAGGATTGCTGAGGAAAGGCCCCACTGCCCAACCCCACCTCTTCCTCCTGTCTTCTGGCCTTTCCTTTTCTCTTCTTTTACATTTTCCTGCCTTTCCAGCCTCCTCCAGGCTTTCCTGCTCCCTCCCAGCTGCCTCAAGCAGCAGTTCTCCCCAGCACACAGCCCTGGGCACTCCCATCCCTGCCCCTTGGGGCCCACAGCACAGAAATATCTGGCCCATGGCTCCCTGGGGCAGAGAATTAATTCTTAACTAATAATTAGTTTTGTTGTAAAACAAAATCTGAGCTCCAATTTCTTTGGAAAAGGCTCCAAACCCAGCCTGGCCTCTCACCAGCCCTGTGTTTGTCTTCTGGAGCTGTCCCACCTCTACACTCCAAAGTCCTCAATCCATTTCCAGGAGACAAAATCCAGCCTGACATGCCCTGGAGATAAGGCTGAGCTTTTCAGCAGCTCTTGCACTATCAGCAGAAGGGTGCAGCAGAAACCCAGGTTATTAATTTTATTAAAGAGCATTTTCTGCTCATCCAAAAGCGATGGACCCTGCTAAGCACACCCAGGCAGACGTATGAACACTGAAAAGGGCACATCTCCACCAGAAAATGCAACAAAAACTGTGGCTTTTTGGCACTCCCTGAAGGTGCAAGAATTTTCTCCGTTTTCACTGGGATTTCAAGCAGAGGGAACAAAACCTGAGCAGACTGAGAAGGGCAAACCAGGTAAAGGAAGAGATTATAATCTTGCCCTTCAGTAAAGTTCTTTGCACCTTAAATCCACTCAGCTGTGGAGATAATCTTGCCACTGGAGACCACAAAAGAAAAGTTATTTGCATACAGAATAGGCTGACAGAAAATTAAACTGCTGTGCGAAACTGGAGCTTATTATGCAAGAAATGCGATAAGCTAAAACATACAAAAAATCCTCCTCAAGATCTGAGCAACACGAGCTAAAAATACCCCAATTGCATGATGCCATTTACAAATTCAAAGGCTTGTTTAGGCTGTGTTTAGATTGTGATCAAACAACACTCGATACATATTTTTTTTCCACTTATGATTAAAGATAGTGCTGGAGTTTAGGTGTTCTGATTGCTTTCCCCACTCCATTTTTATTGCTATTTTTATTTTGCACTTGATGTTCCCTGCACCCTTCCTGAAAGCACCAAAATCCTGCTGGTGTTGTTCCTGACAGGACACAGGGCTGGGCTGGGAGCAGCCCTGATTTCCACACCAGGGGCTGGGCAATGCAGGGTGGGGCTCCCAGCCCTTGGCTCGGTCCGTGTCTGTGCTCACACACCTGCCCTGCAGGGCCTGGGACCGGCAGCTCTTGGATATTTCCAAATATTTCCAAATAACGGGACGGGACTGCCAGGAGAGGCTCCTCGAGGTTTATTCCAACATCAGCCTCAGTGCGGGGTGAGACGAGAGAGATGCAACAGCTCTGTCCTGCCAGCAGCAGCCAGAATCCTCTGTTCCAAGAGAGAGGAGTTCTCTGTGTTACAGGAGAGAATTCTCTGTGTTACAGGAGAAAATTCTCTGTGTTACAAGAGAGAGGAATTCTCTGTGTTACAAGAGAGAATTCTCTCTGTCACAAGGCCTTTTAAAAGTTTTCTAACCAATAGCAAATTGTTGGGAGCTTCCAGGCATCTGCACAAACCAATCATTAAGACTACACATGTACCTTATACCTAACAACAGGTGCCCGTGTCATATTTCTTATTACTCAGGAACTTTTTACACTGTTCTATAAACAAAGCACAGAGCCTCATTATTAAACTGTTATTATTCTACTATCTTGCTTAACATCTTTTTCTGCTTGCTAAGGCCTAACTCTACACAGTCTTATTGTTCTGTGTCCTCATTATTTATATTTTATCTTCAGGCTTCCATCTGCACTGCTATGAGTTTTCTGCTTTTCCTATTTCCCACCTGCACACCCCTCCCCGCTGCTCCCAGATCCGTTCAGAGGCACGGGCCCCTTGTGCCAAAGGGTTTTTCTACATCCCAAATTCCCCTGGTGTCACACCACGGGGTGGCATTGTCCCCTGCACAGCCAGCCCACGACAGGTAAGAGCCAGCACAGGGTGTGGGAAACGGATTTGTAGGGAATTCCCAAAGCCTGACAGAAGGCTCACACAGCCTTGTGCTTCTGTGTGCAAACTCTGAGAGGAGAAATACTGACTTGGAAATGCCNTGCAAACTCTGAGATGAGAAATGCTGACTTGGAAATGCCATGGTGGGATAGAACAGACATTGCTGAGAGAGAAATGGAACTGGAAAGGAGTTTCAAATATATGCCTTGCAAACAGACTGGATACTTTGGAGAAATAGAACTATGAAAGGGGAATATATGGAACATGTAAATATGAAAATAGAGCTATGAAAGGTGCACTGTAATGGGACCCATGAGGGGTAATTTTAGATGTTTGGCTTTAAGGCATTAACAGCATTGTGTGGCAAAAGCTGATGGGCCAAGAAACTCTTACAATGGATTTGAATTAGGAAATAGTTTGGGTTCTGATTGTGATGGTGTGACTTGTAACATCTGTACTGTCTCACCCTTCTCATGAGACTGAAAATGGAATAAAAGTTTTTAGAACACCTCTCAGTTGCCCCATCTCTGGGTCAGAAAAGGCAAAATCCAACCCAGGGTATCCTGTATCAGAAATGCTGTGCAGGCACCAGGGCAGGGCAATTGAGAGTCTCAGCATAACTCCTCAAACTTTTCATTCTCTCCAGCTCCAGAGAACAGAGCTCAGGGCCGTGATGAAAAGTTCCTGAACATAAATTACCATCATTTTTCTGTTACATAACATGATTTATCCAAAGCATGCACTGCGCTCCTTCCAGTCTCCACTGAAGTCAATAGAATTATAAGTGCTCAGCACCTCTGAAAAACCAGGACATGCTTATTCATGGGGATAATTTATGATACTCAAATTAGAATATTCTGTCCTGAAGTTCCCAGTGCAGAACTCCTTCCCCTTCTGTTAATGGAGCAACAGTGAAATTCACCCCCAGACCTCCATGGAATGCCCAGAGCTGTTCACACTTCCAACAAGCACCACAAACACCTGAACTCTGGCTCTGGAGATCTCCCCTGCCCATCCACAAGGTCAAACTGGCTGCAAGCAATATCCTTCCCTACGTGAGCCCTTCCATCCACGAGGTGTCAAAAAGGAGAAACTGGCAGGGGAGCTCAGGTACAGTTCAAGTAATGCATGAGGACCAGGCAGCATCTGACAAGGACATGAGGAAAGCCAAAGCAGAAAGTAAATTTGTGGGAAATCTACTGCCCTGGAAGCTCTGCCCAGGCTCATGGCCATTTCCTCAAGGTGGTAATATTCACCAAGCCCTCTGTGGGTGTCTTCTGGACAGAGCCAGCCTTCCTTCCTTCCTTCCTTCCTTCCTTCCTTCCTTCCTTCCTTCCTTCCTTCCTTCCTTCCTTCCTTCCTTCGTGAGAGGAGAGGGGAGGAGAGGAGAAATTAAATCCACCAAAAACCAGAATGACTGATTTTCCACAAAATTAGGGGTCTCAACTAATACATCAGGTACAGATACATCCAGAGTCCCTCACATCCTGCACAATACAACATTTCTGTTGTACTAAATGCTGCTCAGCCTGGGGCAGGCAAGGCCAGCAGAGGGTTTGAGGGAGGACAGGCAGGTCCTGTCCCTTCCCAGCTCTGTCACCCCGAGTACAATCATCTGTTTATGGAGCCCAGCACACACGTGGGAGGTTTAACTTTAAAAAAACCCTAATATTAGGTATCATGTGCTACAAAGTAAACTTTTCACAGGGAAGATGTTTCTATAGTAACTAATGTTTTTCGAGCAACACATTTCACATCAGGGTTGCCGTGGAAACAGAACTATAGAGATGTGTTCAGCAAATAAGTTGTCAATAGCTGTTCCCCCAGCCCCTGCACTCTGCCCTGGCCAGGCTCAGGGTGAACACAGCACCCTGTGGCTGCCTTGGCACATTCCGGATTTTGTGGGGGTGTAGAATTCTCCCTGCCCAGGTGAGAGCATCATTTCCCTCCCAGGGTTCCATGGCCACACCTTTCAGAGCAGGTGAAATGCTCAGTCCTGGGCCGGGTTAGAAATCCAGCCCAGTATTGTGGAGAGTATCAGTGAAACACTGGGAAGGTTCTGGCTTCTTTTTTTCCTTGCCAAGGTCAGGATTAATACACAGGAAATGCAGGTTTTGAGATCGGACTTGGATGTTTATTGTTCCTTATCTATTTACAGACTCACCAGCCATGAGCTCTAACCAGCAAGTCAGAGAAATGAGGTAAAATGGAGCACCTCTGACTCTTTCCAAGGTTATTTAAGTGTTAATCACCCAATAATGAGGTGACACCTGTGTTATTTATATTTCTGCCCCAATCATGACCACCCAAGGCCAGTAACGTGGACCTTTTTCACCCAATTACAGAAAACCACCCAAACCCATGGAGAAGAAGGGAGAAGAAGGTGAAGAAGAAGGACCCAGACAACACCCAAATCCTTCATCTTGACTCCTATGTATTACTAAATACTAAATCCTTAATTCTAAGTTTTCCACCCTGTGAGCTCACACAATACTATTCAAACCCCACACCCACAGCCCCAGTGCCATCACTCAATTTCAGAAGCTGTTCCAAGGCCTCAAGTCAAATGCAGTGTTTGCTGGAGGGTCAGCACCTTTTAACACAGACAGGCTGAAATTCTCAGCCTCCAGGGTTCCAACAAAACACCTTCATCTGCAGGAGAACAGTGAAATTTCCCTGCTGGGAACCCTGAGCACTGAAAGCTCAGAGGGACCTCGGGGTGCTGCTGGGACGTGTCACAGGGACGTCAGCCTGTGCCAGGGAGAAGTCTGAATCTCCCTGGCTCTGAGCATATATTTAGGCTGCAGCATTCCCAGGGGTAACGAACAGACTCCCACTCACCTCCAAGGAGAGTCTGCAAAAAGATCACAGCTCTAATCTGGCATTTACATAGTAGCTGGGATTTTAATTACTATTTGTTCAGCACCTCGCCATTCATTCAGCAGCAGCCATTTGTACACCCTCAGCACTGGCACTGCTGCTGACCTTTGCTGTCCCTTCTCTCCCACCCTTCTGTTCCTCACTTCTCTTCCCTGCTTTTCCCTCACAGCTCCCTCCACACCCCTAAACTTTCCTTACAATTCAGGAGGGCTCATGTAACGACACGTGCAACTCTGATTTCCTCAGAGGGCTCATAGCAAAGTCGATTGGAAGACAGATTCTTTTATCCAGTGTTTGGGTACAATGAATAGGGTTGGTCCTTTAGGGCATCACCTTTTTGTGAACATCTCTACCAGTAAACAAGTTGGAAAAAGACCAGAGGTCAGGAGGACGGGATCTACAAGGTTGTTTTGGGTTCCTCCTTATGATCTCCCAGGCCAGACTGAGAGAGTTCTGTACTTGGTTTTCCCACAGGCTTCAAGATTCTGTCTGGAGCCTAAAAATCCATGTTCTGACCACTGTCAGCTCCCACACTAAACCAGCAGCAGATGCTCATCCTCATGACACCAGCAGCACTTGCAGGCTGCTCTCTGCTTTGCCTTCTCTTAGGAGGAACCTTTGCTCCTCCAGGCAGCTTTTGGCATCTCATTGTTGGCTCAAACACAAGAAACCCAAACCCCCCATGCAGAGATGCCACCTGAAGGGGAAGAAGCTGTAACTGACCCTTCAATCAGCTCCAAATTTCTCAGCACACCTGCAGTGTGTCCCAGCTCTGTCCTCTCCCAGGACTGTCCTTCAGGCAGAACCTTGAAGCATTTCACAAGGGAGGCAAAGGAGCAAAGTGCTCAAGTGCCATTATCTTTAGGTTTCCAGTCAAAACCAGCTTTCAAAAAAGACAAAACTTTCCCCATGCTGCTGAGACCTGAAGAGAGAGGGATTGAAATCCCCTTCCTGACTCCCTGCCAGTGGTGCCATTACCTGGGGCCATGCCCAGGCTCAAAGGGCTCAGGCACTGCACAATTCCTGTTTCCCTGAATGCTCCCAGTGCTGGCCCACACTCCCAGCACGTTCCCTGTGCTCAGGACGGTGAGATGCAGGGCTTGGGGCTGCCACATGGCAACTGCACTTAATCCAGGGAAAAATCAGTGATAAAACTGTGGTTTTAGTGTCAGTGTTCAGGGTCAGTGCCTTAGAGAGTTCCAGTGCAGGTGTCCCCAGTGGAAGGGTCATTTCTGCTCCATTCTTCAGAGAAAATATCTATTTTCTACATGAAAATACCACCCTTGGATACGTGATAAAATCTGGGTTTTCAAGCTCACCCTCCAACCTGCGGCGGCACCGCTTCGAGTATTTTAAATGATTTCATATTTCTGTAACTATGCAGTGGAATAACACTGAATATTAAACCCTCCCCAGTTCACACTCTGCCCCCTCCTACCTGCTACCAACAGAAGGAGCAGCAACACAGCTCCTGGTGCCCCATTCTGAGGTGTTACAACAAGACAGTCCAGATTCAAATGTCTCTAAGGAATAATTTCCAGGAGCAGAGTGACAGTGTTCTTGTTCCCACTAAAGACTCAACAGAATGACCTGAAATAAATAAATAAAATGCATCTGGGATAGCCCACAACTGGAATTTTGAAGGAGCCACATGCCAGGCATGATGGTAAAGAAATATCTAAGCTTTGAAAAATACCACCAGAATTGAAAAAGAGCATTATATGGGCCTGGGCAACCATTGGAGAGTGACCTTAAAACTCCTCTGCTGACAGATTGTGAGTTACAGTGAATTTTACTAATTAATTTATACAGGTCCTGCTCATCCTGGCCTCTGTTTGCTTGCAAAGCCTTAGGCTGGAATCTGCTCAAGCCAGGAGTTGCTTGCACATGCCCAGGAAATGCTAAATATAAACTGGACAAAATGCAGCCAAACTATTTTAATGAACTTTTCAGTTCAAGATCCAAATCTCCCTTTGCACCTAAAAAGCTCCAAGGGGACAGTGAACACCTGTCCCAGGTACTCCTGGAGCACTTCTGCAGCTCAAACAGCAACTCCAAGAGGGAAGTCTCAGCAATCCAAAACATCCCGAATCTACAGCACTTAAAACCCAATTAAATCCTTTCTAATGAAGGCAGAAAATAAGTCTCACTAGAATTAATTACCTCTTGCACCATCATTTTGCCCCATAGTTCTAAATCTCTCCTTCCATAACTGTTTAAAAAGCAGATTTTCAAGGGCACTGCCTCCTGATGACCATTCCCCACGTGTCCTTCAAACACTCCCGATTATTTAACGAGCAGAGGAACAATCTGTAAATCAGGAACTGCAATGGGGTCGTTTCACTACAATCTTTTCATTGAGTGGACAGACTTTGGGTGAAAAGAGCCAAGAAGAAATTAAACACAGGAACAAGAAGGGTCCACACCAACAGACTTCTGACACTCCAGCGTCATCCAGCACTTCTGGCAAGCTCAGTTATTTCATTCAGTCCTAAACTCAATCAACAAAAAATCCACAAGAATAAAACCTCGCTGGGATTACAACTGTCTGATTTCTCCTTTCCAGCTGAGTCTCTAAAGGAGCAATTCCTGAACACGCTGCCTGAGGGCGAGGATCCTCTCCCCAAACGGAATCACCGTGAAATGCACATTTACATTTGAATCGCCTTGTGGGGGAGCGTTTGCTTTTCCAAGGGTTATTTCCTTGGCGTTCAAGGTCTTGCTAATGAATAACATCAGTGAAGGTGAGCCAGGAGATTTGGGTGAACGTCTGAGCGTGCAAAGTATTGAGTGTGCAAAGAATTGAGTGTGCAAAGTACTGAGTGCGCTGGAGCATCTCCCAGCAGAGATCTCTGCTGGAGTTCAACCAAGGACCAGAGCTTAACCAAAATGATCAAATTAAGTTTAGTCACCGAGGACCTCTCCGACCAAAATGATCAAATTTAAGTTTAATCACCAAGGACCTCTCCAACCAAAATGATCAAATGAAGTTTAATCACCAAGGACCTCTCCGACCAAAACGATCCCAAGGGCTGCACACCCACGTGCCCCTTTAGATTGACCTCAGTAATTCAGCTCTCAGGGTTTAAAATTACAGTTTGCTCCCATTACAGGGTTTAAAATCCACGTTCAATCCCTTGAGATGCCACATTCCACCCCGAGATTTCAGCTGCTCTCTGCCGTGGTTGCCGCAGGTGAAGATGTCAGACGGCTCCTGTGTCCGTGTTCCTTCTCAGGACAGGCTGATCCTACTTTTAGATCTCTTTATTCCAAACGAGTAAAATTCCAAATATTTGAAAATTCCTCCTGACTTTCAGCCCCAACAGGCTCCACCTTCATCTCCTGGGGGGTTGCAGCAGTGATCCAACCCGTGCTGCCGTTCCCGGGGCTGGGTTTGGCTGGAACTGCAGTCACGCCCTTCTTCTCCCACTGGAAACACAAAGTTTCCAGTTTTGGCACCGGGTTCTGATCCCTGGCACAGACACCCCAAACTGGCCCTGTTTGCACTCAGAGAGAACCCCCGGGTCCAGCCCAAGGCAATTACCAGCTCGGTCACCTCCTCCCAGCCGCCGGGGCAGCACTGGGATGATCTCGGGGTTTGAGTCACTCCAGCTGGGGCAGGGTTTGGTGTGGAATCGTGTTCCAGAAGCCGGCAGTGCCCGAGCTGCCTCTGCTCATTAAATCAGGGAAATGAGATGGGGTCATTAGAGCTCTCCTTAGCTAGGCAGCGACCCGGGCTTTACAGAACGCGTTTAAAAGCACGGAAGGTGCCCTTGGGGAAGGAGTGGAGCTCGGTACTGGGCAGGATCATTCCCCTCAGCGAAGAGAAGCAGTAATGAACACCGAAAAAAGAGGGAAATCCACTGTCTCAAAGGCACAGAAACGCCTCAGGAGGGGCCCCTTCGCTGCACCTCGCTGCGGCTGCTGCTCACCAGTGGCCAGAAGCGATTCCTGAGACAGAATTAGCTTTCCCAAATGGCAAAACCAGAAGGTGGCAAGCTGTGACTTATTCCCAGACTCATGCACTAACAAAACCTCCTGAAAGCTTTTTTTTTTTTAATTATTATTAGGAAAACTTCAAGCACACGGGCTGGAAAACAGTTACATTCTTAATACAGATGGAAACTACTAGCCTGAACTCTATTCACACAAACAAATAGTATAATAAAGCAGGTGACATTTCCTATTAGCAATCTCCACCGGGTATGTTTGCAACTCTGGAGAAGCAAACTAGTAAAAAAAAAAAAAATCCAAGCCTGTTTTGTTAAGATGGTGAATAAATTGGATGCTTGTTAAGCCCTGATTGCTTCTTAAATATTTGGCTGGATGTGAATTTCTTGACAGAAGGAGGTTTAAAGCCTTTTCAGCCTGATCCTGTGAGACCTGAATACAAAGCCCATCTTGTAAAACACCCTCCTGCCTGCGTGAAGTCTCACAGAATCAGCTTCATTATTGAAATTGGACTGAACTCACTGTGCCACGGGGCTCAGAACCCAAAAACGAAATGCTCGTTCAGAGTTAAGCTTCTCAAATTGCTCTGGACATTCCCTACACATTTTTATTTTTTTAGTTCCAGTAAATTCCATGGCCTTGTTCCCCACACCTGGATGATGCCAGTGATCAGAGGCCCTGAATATCCAGATGGATCCACCCTCCCAGCCTGCGGGTGTGTGAGCTCCTGCACAGGTTTTGTCCCAGGAAAATGGATTATCCCAAGCTCTGTCTCTGCCTTTTCCCATGGTCATTGTGCCCCAGCAGGCACAGCACCTTTGGAAACCTCTTGGGGTGGTTGATGTTCGGGATGTGAACAGAGAGGGGGAAACAAAGCACTGATGAAAGACAATTTTACTCTCCCACAAAGAGAAAACCAGACAAACAAACTCCAACAGGCCACCCACCATCCCACTGTGCAGGGAGCTGACCTGGCACCAGGAATGTCCCCACCAACCTCCCCATTCCACCCCTGGGAGTGCCTGCAGCACAGGGATGGGTGTTTCTGCAAGTCAAAGGGGCTCCAAAGGCTCTCAGAGCCCTAAACCCAGCCACAAGGGTGCTGCCACCATCACAAGAGCCACAAATAAATCCCAAACCACCAAAACGCTCGTGTCAGTGTAATTCCAAATCAGCTTGGACAGAAAAGATCAGCCTCTCTGGGGTTGCTTGCCTGGTTCTAATAGCATTGACTGCCTGGTAACAAGATGAAGAGCTCTTATAAAAAGAGACAAGCAGCAAGAAATTGTGTTATGTACTAATACCCCCCTGACTGACAGCACTTATCTGCAGGGCTGAGCTCTGTGCAGAGACAGGGAGTTAAAAGCTCTGTTATCATCAACAATGGCTCTGCCTCCTGCACCAGAGGGATTGCTGGGGGGATTCTGCCTCCCCCGGAGCCAAGGACAACATTAACTCCCCTTGCAGAGCTGCTGTTGTGCCTGTCCCCGGTGTTTGCACAGGGATAAACACGGAGCTCTGCAAGGAAACCCCCCAGTGCAGCTGCCCTGCAGCGGCAGCCGTGCATCCCAACCCTCCCACGCAGCAGCTGCACCAGTGCAGCCCTTCCTCTCTGGCAGCAGCAGCCCTGCCAAGCTGCCTCTGTGCTGGGGCACCCAGGCTGTGCAAAAGGAGAGAGTTTGGCAGCACATGGAAAAGCAGTTTAACATTCAGGCTGGAATTTTAAACTCCCCTACCTGCGCTGGGATGTCCTTCTCATTTCATCTCCCACTCACCAGCAGTGACTCAGTCTCTTCTTATGTGAGGAATTGAAAATTGATGGCTGAAGGTGTTCCCTCACAGAGTCCCAGGCTTGGCCTGAATTTTAAGTGTTACTGGAGTTTAAAGAAATATAAAATAAAAAACCAGGAGAGTGAGACCAACACACGGCACGGAGGAAAGCAGCACTGGGAGGTTCTGTGGGGAAGAAGAGCACAGGGAAGCAGGAAGAGCACAGGTCCTACAAACAAGATATTGCTTTCAGCTGTTCAGTAAGGAGGGTTAAACACCCCTGCACAGCTACAGGTATGACCAAAAAATGCACAAGTGAAATGCTGATTTTTAAAGAGAAATCGACATATTCTTCTGAAAAACAAAATGACTTTGAGGCCTTTTCAAAGGGAAGACCTTTAACTTGCCCCCAGAAGAATCTGAGGAGTGTTGAGCCAGCACGTGGCACAGCCCTGCTGCTGGGAGTCCATGGAGCAACATCCTGCTCTCCTCCACAACTTGTTTTTAAAGGTCTGGAGAAAAATCTGAGAGGCTGCTATTACAGAAGTTCCTTTTCAAATTCCTGCTTGAATCAGCTGAATGAGTTTTGGGTTTGGATTGCCCTGGATCCTCTCACAGACACAGTGCCACATCCCTGCCATGGGGACAGAGCTGCAGGGACACTCCTGGCAGCCCAGCAAAGCAGAAATAAAACATTTCTGGTCCTTCTTTCCCCAATCCCCATCTGAGGAGCAGTTAAACCATGACTCCCACCACTCACTAACCCATCTAACCTCCTTGAACAAGAAGATATGTAGTGAACAAGGAAAGGAGAAGAAAGAAACCAGTAAAGTTTTACAGTTCAGAAAGAACAATTAAAATAAAGCAACTCCTTTTAGAGAAGCACTAGACACACATGCAGCCCTTTTGTATAATCTGTTGTTTGACAGCATTCTTAAACTAAGTCAGATCACTAAAATTAAAGAGCAAATATATGGGACTGAAGTAGAGTTCATGACAACACCAGGGAGGAAAAACTAAAGATGTTGGTCAGAATGACAGGGTTGTTTTTTTTTAAGAACATATGCACTGCTTTGTAGCTGGGATAAGAAAAATTGATTTTCCAGACACTGCTATAAAACATGCCAGGAACCCAGAGCAAACCAGAGAAAACACCAGCTGCAACTGGATAATAAAACATCCCAAATTTTCCATGTATGGCAGGAAGAAATTACCCTGCACTTGCCTTTGCTCCCTCTGTCACAGGTCAAAGGACAAGGAACACGAATGGAAGGCAGAGTTGAGTATCAGAACCCCTGGGCAGAGAGAATTATCACCAGGGAGGAGCAGCCTGGGAGCAGCATCCTGTGCCCTGGGCAGAGCCAGGGGCAGCGATTCACCCCAGCAGGGATGGGAGGGATTGGGAAAAAGAGGGGAAGGAAAACTCCTTCTGCATGGAAACCCCATCCTGACCACTGAGGGTGACNAGAGAGAATTATCACCAGGGAGGAGCAGCCTGGGAGCAGCACCCTGTGCCCTGCTGAGCCCTGGGCAGAGCCACGGGCAGCGATTCACCCCAGCAGGGATGGGAGGGATTGGGAAAAAGAGGGGAAGGAAAACTCCTTCTGCATGGAAACCCCATCCTGACCACTGAGGGTGACTCCTAACTGGTGACAGAAAATATCCTACAAGGCCTTAAGTTCACAAATATAAAAGAGAATGATGAAAAAAATACAATTAGCTGCTTTGGTTTAATAAGGCTGAGTAATTGAATTGAATAACTTCTCCTTTCTTTGCTGTTTTTCATACAGTTTAAAAGCTGCAAAGAGGGTGAGGCTGAAAAGAGCTGGGAAAACTGCAACTCCCCTCAGTCTGGCTCAAAGGTTGTGGTGTTTCCCAGCCTGGGGGTTGTTTTTGTCTGGATTTTCCAGCCCTGCTGTGACATCATGCCTTGAAGAGGTGACAGCCCCGAGAATGAAGAATGTCCTGTGTGTTTTCATGAGCACACAGCCACCAACACTCTCAGGGTAAACCAGCCAGTCACCCGTGTGGTGAAGGTTTCCAACACACCTAATTAATGCAGGAGGATGAATTCCAGCTCAGAGGTGACTTTGTTGCACACAGTCAGTGTTGTGGGGCTGTCAGACCCTGGAAGGTGCAGACAGACACACACTGGAATGTTCTAAGGTATCCAAAATTCCATCATATACAGAATTACACCAAGTAATTATCCTAATGGTGAGAGGAAAGCTGACTGGAGCTCCTGTTGTTCTATTCTCCAAACCTGCCTTCCAAAAGTCTCCTTAATTTTGATGCTGGCCAAAAAAAAATGTGGCACATAATTCAACATTGATTTCATCATCTTTATTAAAGCACACCCACATTTCAGGAAAAGCTGGAAAAAACCAAATCAGTATAGAAAAAGACCTGAAGAAGATCTCCAGGCCTCAGGAGTGATGGAGAGGAAGGCTCAGGGAGAGCTGCACAGGGTGGAGGGAACTGCAGCAGGAATTTGCACATGGATAACATGGATAACATGGATAACCATGGATAACCATGGATAACATGGATAACATGGATAACATGGATAACATGGATAACCATGGATTGGGCTCCACTCTCCAAGTGCCCCCTCAGACTGTCCCTCAGGGGAGTGTGGGCTCAGAGCACGGCTCCTGAGCTCAGCCTGCATCATTAATTCAGCTGACACGGTGACAGTGTGAGCCCAGTTAATAATTCACAGGTGCCTATAAAAATACTCAGAACATTTCCCTCAGTGCCTGTGCCCTGCAGAGCCCTGCCATGGGTGACACTCACTGCTGGTTCCCAGCATGGAAACACCCCCTGCCTCCACAATCCCGGAATTATAACCTGGAACATGTTCTCTTCCCTAGGGAACACTTGATGCCTCTCAACATCCCAGTTTTCTGTTCATTATTAATCCTTTCCAGATCATTTCTCAAGCTGACAGCTCCCCAGTCCCACACAGTAACCCCTGAGAGCAGGGGGCAGCTCAGTGCAGGAACGTCCTGGGCACATCCACTTTCCTTACGTAAACCACCTGGTCTCCTTCATTTTTACACAAGAGATCCCAAGCAAAAAGCAAAGAAAGAGGAGGAAAATTTGGCTTGTGACAGGTGGAAGCTGTTCAGCACAATCCCAGCAGCTGGGGCCGTCCCTGGCACCCACCTGTGTCCATGGAGTGGGGCCACAGAAATGTGCTCTGTATTTTCACCATCTCAGGTGAAAGGTGAATATTCACACCAAACCACCCCTGGCTGGGTTATTCAGCAGCAATGTCAAACAGGAGCTGTGGAATGAAGTGTCTCACTGAGAGCACCAGTGTGTGATGGCTGAAAAGGGACTCAATCATTTTTTGCCACATACCTACCAGGATAACAAATGCACTGGTTAATCACTGAGTCTTCATCAGCCCCCCAGAAAACCACACAGCAGCTGCTCCAGAACACGAGCCTGACCTGCTCTGGGTGCACAAATATGGGAAATACTCCACAAAAAGCCCTTTTTTAATCTATTTTCTTTTTTTTTTTTTTCCCACCAGGGCATGGTCAGAAGAAGACACAACATGCATATATTGGGCATCACTTTCACTCCTGGTGCAGGTGACTGAAGTCCAGGTGCCTGTCACAGATCCTTCCCCCTAAAGGCAGTTTGTCCCTGTGATTGAGGACTTGGATCTTCCCCCAGTGGCAGCAGGAGCTGCAGTCCAGCCCCAGTCACCCCCTGAGCTCTGTGTTTGATCTCAGGGTGTTCCTGTGTGGGCCCTGCACAGCTCTGGGAACTCCAGACCCAGAAATGCTGCTGCCTTTGGGGTTCCCCATCGGGTTTTAGGGTGGCTGCCAGTGCCAGCCCCAGCTCCTCATCCTGGCAGAATGGAGGGGTCATCCCCAGGGATGGATCCCCAGGGGTGCATCCCAATGGATGGATCCCCAGGGATGGATCCCTAGGGCTGGATCCCAATGGATGGATCCCCAGGGATGGATCCCAATGGATGGATCCCCAGGGCTGGATCCCCAGGGCTGGATCCCCAGGGGTGGATCCCAGCTGTACAAAACGCTGCCAATCCCGTTCCTGCTGGTGGCTGTCCCCTGTTGGAGGTCAGGGACACCCCCGCAGAGCAGCAAAGCCGCTGCAGCTTGGCCAGGGCTGGTTTGGGACCCCCAGGTGAGCTGAGGCGTCGATGCAGGAACATTTCCCAGGGGTGTGGGGCCTCAGGTGTGCTGTACTCACCCTGCAATGAACACAGAGGTGCAGAGCAAGGCAGGTTTGTTGTTCTACACCTACTGATGCTGCCAGGCTATAAATAGGATAAACCAGAACTGGCTGAAAGATTTCTGGGAACCCACTTAAAAATCTGAGCCACCTTTGTTTTATTTTCGGTTTCCATCCCTAAATAAACAAAGATTCACGGGATGTGTGCAATCTGCAGCCGTGCCTCAATCAGCCTTCTGCATTTGCATCTTTTCCTTTCAACTTCTCAGGTACATTTTCATCCAGAGGAAAAAAAAAAAAATCAATGTTACTTTCATTCTCCTTAAGCCCATTTTTGTACTTTTCCGTGACAAATTATTCCTTTAATTTGGAGTCTGGGAAAGAGACTGAAAAGCTTTTTTTTTTCTAAAAGCTGAAACCTCATTGTCAAAGTCAAATGAAATCATCCAGCTTTGCAAATCTGGAGTTTTTTTGTGAGGATAAACCTCTAAAGGAATCGTGGTGGAGCTGTTGTTCAGAGCCAGTGCAGTGATGGGAAGGAACCTGCCACTGACAGAGCCAAGCAGAGATAATTTAACACACATCTCTCTTTATTCTTGCTCTTTGAAATGGCCTGGTCTCTATAGCAGCACCGCTGTGGATAAATATTGCCTTTGTTTCCTTTCCCTCTGGAGGTAAATTTACTTTTCCTACTTCAGATAGCAACTCTCATCCTGTTCATCTCAGACTCTGCCTCCCCTGTGGGCCAAACTCACCCTGCAGTGAACACCCCACAGGAAGTTTGGACAGGAAAATATTGGATTAAGAAACATTAAAGCAAAACTAAATATGTTGTTGTTATTATTATTATTATTATTATTATTATTATTATTATTATTATTATTATTATTATTATCTTTAACCAGAAAGTGTTACAGGCCTAATAAAATCAAAATCTGTGAAAGAATCAGCCAGAATCAGCCCCAGCTGCTCTGAACTTGGGCAGAATGTGGTCCAGCATTCTTCCCTCCAGGTGTGTTTGTAACTCCCCCGCCTTAGCCCCAAGCTGGAAGGGACATTCTGCAGAATTTGGGCCTTTTGACATTGTACAGCCCAGCTGCAGCTCCTCCTGCCCCCAGAAATCACATTTCCAGAGCAGCTCTCGTGCTCAGGCTCATCTGGAACCCCGAGAAGTTCCTGAGAGAGGCGAAGATCCAAGGAATCCTGCTCCAGGCACGTCTCTGCCCAGCCAGTGCAGGGAGTGCTGCTAAGGATGGTGGAATTGTGCTGTTCCCACCCTCTCCTGGG